>OX457047.1:21879935-22224991 GCA_949752735.1 Lumbricus terrestris
GCTCTAGTATGAAGGTGAAAATGCACCAATATTAATAATTTTAAATAAAGGTAAGAACGTGTACATTATTATTCTTGATGTTATTGTTATTGAAAGACTGTTCCAGTTTGAAGGTGAAATGTACAAATTAACAACAATGTACAAATTAATTACAAATTAACAACAATGTACAAATTAAGTACAAACAACAATGAGAAAATTAACAACAATACAAATCAACCGGAATGAGCAAAAATAATTAGCAGCAAACAACGTCTCAATGCCTGCACATAACATACCATGCGGTTAAGGGTACGTATCAAGCTGTTCTCAATTTCACAAACTGTCAAGGACTGTTTATCTCGCTTGATCTCGGCCGGGAGAGCCTCTGAGTAGGCACCTTGAAGAGGCCCTATATAAATTACGATTGATTGATTGATTGATGCCTATCTTAATAACGCTGGTACGTACACATCTTTTTTAACCATGGCCCTGTCATGCACTGGTGTAATGCCAACGCTGATTAGACAGCTGCAGAATCTAGAGATCTTAAAAGGGTGCTATAAAAATGCATGTGATTGATTGATTGATCGATTGAATCCGTATGCCTTTTATGCCTCACCTGCCTGAGCCGAAAGACCAGCCATTGTCTTTCTGTCTTGCCAAAAGTAGATGTCGCTTTCGACAGTCAACAGCACAAACAGCATCTGAGAAATGGAAAGAATGCAATGAACATCAGATGAACTGAGAATAGCGTTTTAGGGTGCAAAACGCTGGCTAGATGACATCTGGAAGTTGGAAGACCATTGCATGCTATTGTTATTGCTACTGCTTTACTGCTACTGCCATACCTGCTGCTGCTGCTACTGCTACTGCTACTGCTACTGCTACTGCTACTGCTACTGCTACTGCTACTGCTACTACTACTACTACTACTACTACTACTACTACTACTACTACTACTACTACTACTACTACTACTACTTCTACTACTACTACTACTACTACTACTACTACTACTACTACTACTACTACTACTACTACTACTGCTGCTGCTGCTGCTGCTGCTGCTGCTATGTACTACTGCTGCTGCTGCTGCTACTACTGCCACTTCTACTACTACCACTACTACTACTACTACTGCTGCGACTGCTGCTGCTGCTGCTACTACTACTACTACTACTACTACTACTACTACTACTACTACTACTACTACTACTACTACTACTACCACTACTCTACTACCAGCACTACTACAACTACTGCTACAACTCCTTATACTGCTGTTGCTGCTACTACTTCTATTCAGTGTTTAATCTAGACGTCTCTGGGGGGGGAACTTTCCCCCCCCAGGATTGACATTTCCCCCCCCAGAAAAATTTCGCAAAATGTCATTGGTTTTTAGCAACTTTTTCATCGTTGTTTTACTTGAAATGTTATAATATATCGGGATATTATTTACTATTATATGATTATAATGACATTATTTACTACTATAATATACGATACTATCATGTTGCAATGAATATAACTTACTGTATATATTTAGATAAACACTATTTTTTTCTAACTAAAAACAGAGATGACATCTCCTCCAGAAAATTTGTCAAAATGGTAATAGTATTTAGTTGCTGTTTAGTGTTTACATCATTGCATTACATGAACTGTTATAATAATATAACCGTAATATTATTTACTGCTACATGGTTGTAGTAATTATTTACTGTTATATTATATGACAAAATCCAGCAAAAATGAGTATAATTTACTGTTAATATATGTGCAAATACTATTTTTGTACAACTGAATGGCTATCAAGTGCTATCCTTCACATTTTAAACTGTCAAATTTCAAAATGTTTTGGTCCTATTATCTGAACACCTAGTTACAGTAAAACAACATCATTACTACAAGACTAGTGGCTTCTTGATTTTGGTACCGGTAGTTTATTAGCTCTTGGTAGATTTGTGTACCATTAAATATGATTTCGGAAAGTGTGTATAATGGTCAGCAACTCAGGGCCATATGGAGAAACTGGGATAAGCTGACAGTTTCTGATTACAGTGCTGAAAAGTCAGCTTATTTACTCATGTAAACAGTAATTCATTAGAATAACCCAGCAACAGCAGAACTGAGCTGCTGAACACGATACATAAAGATTTTTTATTGTAATTATATAATATATATATTGAAATCCTAAAAGACTTTTTATCAGTACTGAAATAATGGAGTTATTTGTTAAAATGGCATCTTCAAAGGGTACCATTGCAATGTGGAAATTCAAGAAGTTTCTAATGAGTCACTGAAAAAATATAGCTATTGTGTTAAGATGACACCTTAAAATGCTGCCATATTGCAATGTGGAAATTCAAGAAGTTTCTAATGAACCACTGAAAAAGTATAGCTATTGTGTTAAGATGACACCTTAAAATGCTGCCATTGCAATGTGGAAATTCAAAAAGTTTCTAATGGGTCACTGAAAAAGTACAGCAATTTTGTTAAGATGACACCTTAAAATGCTGCCATTGCAATGTGGAAATTCAAAAAGTTTCTAATGGATCACTGAAAAAAGTACAGGTATTTTGTTAAGATGACACCTTAAAATGCTGCCATTGCAATATGAAAATTCAAAAAATTTCTAATGGATCACTGAAAAGGTACAGCTATTTTGTTAAGATGACACCTTAAAATACTGCCATTGCAATGTGGAAATTCAAAAAATTTCTAATGGGGAGGGGGATTTGCCCCCTCCCCATTACCACCCCCCCTCAGTGCACTACGCGCCTCACGAGCGTCCTTCGACGCTCAATTGTCTCCCCCCCCAGAAACCTCAATTCCCCCCCCAGCGGAGGGGGACTAGATTAAACACTGACTTCTATTATTATAATTATTATTATTATTATTATTATCATTGTTATTGCTATTATTATTGGCATTATTATTATTATTATTATCATTATTATTATTTCAATTAAAAATTTCTGCTCCGTTTCTTTGAAAGAAAAAATTATTATTGGCCTTAATGCATCTTGTCTAACAGCCTTACGCAAATCAATAGAAGATGATCTGTTGTGAGGATCGTCGCAAGTTGGTTGGAGATAACTTCCTTCAGATCATCGTCTACGTCCTTCCCATTCGTTCCTTCAACGCACAGAAAGTGTCACAATTCCCATCAATCAGCAGACTGATCGTATGGAAACTTGGTCAGTCTCTATTCAAGCAAATCGGGTGACTGACAACTCAAGCAATCGGACAAATCACACATTTTGCAAAAATGAATATGTAATGACATCCCTAGAAGCGATTAAAATGTTGCTCCAAGTAGAAGTAGTAGTAGTAGGGAACGTCACTGAAGTCCAAAAATAAAGAGTAGGCTAGCACTTTTCTGATGACATTAAAATTTACTATAAGCTTACCATTGATTTCATTGTCATACAGTATGTTCAGCCGAAGACAAAACGTGCCATGCGAGACAGGCGAGTAGGTGATTGTCAGCGGCATTTCTTTACACGATTTGTTCAGTGGCTGAAAACAGACACAACTAAAAAAAATTAAAAATATCTACTAGAAATGAATATCTCTACTTAGGGTCGCATTAAGGCTAGTGCGGGCCCGGGTGCTGCGATAGTCTTGCGGACCCCCTTCTGTCAGTCACAGATCCACTAGACACATAATTTATTACACCATTTTTAGTCATAAGTATGAAGTCATGAACTACCCAAGGTCAAAATGATGATGCTTTTCTTGTGGTGATGTATAGTTGTTTATAAGAAAAAGTTTCAGACGTTAGTAGGTCCTACGACAGCAGAAATGAACGTCCAGCAATATATAAATAACTAATCTTTGAAATCTATAGGCCTAAGCTTATTTAAAATAATAGAATAGTTGGCTAAGTTTACTTTTCACTGAATTCTTCCGTGTTGAAGCTTAATAGGCCTACCAGTTGGGTTTAAAAAAAGTTAGGATGCACGTTGGGCCTTGCGAACTTTCACACGAGCAAATCTGTCAATGACATCATTGACTTCGGCCGTGCAGGATAAGGATTATCATCATTATTTAAAACAGAATATTCAAGTTCAAAATCATTTTCATACTCAAAATAGGAGACTACAAGAGAATCTTGTCGGCATTTGTATTCTGTTTACAAATTATCTGGGTTATGGGAATGGAGAACAATGAAGAAAATCAGCTGGATACAACTTAACAAGCAATCTTTGCACAATCAGGTGCAGTGAAATTTTCAACCAATACGCCTACCTGGTATAGCTCATTTTTAATGGCGGAAAAAACAAGGACAAACACAAAACTACGAAGCAGATAAAACAAGAGAGAAGAACTCACCAACAGATCTTTAGTTCTATAGTTCATCCGGTCTATTATGAGAACGGGCAGATATTGGTCCTCAAACGGCCTAAAAATTTAATCACAAATATCAGGCGAAAATACTGAAATAGCAGAAAAAGCAAGATATAGGCCTATGCAATATGCATGTCATTTCCGCACGTGTCTAGTCTTTAGCCATCTTCGATCCGAAAGTTGGCCGCACCATGAACTCCAAATTAATGTAGGCAATCCTACCTCTGTCGTCCTCAGTAGTACAAACATGATCAAACCTTTCCAAACAGTGTTTATGTACAGAATCCTATAAAAATTAATTGCTCATTATCGAGACCGGAAATAGGAACATCTGTAGACGTTTGAACCATAATTATTATTCACTCATTTATTTCCATTGATTTATATGTCAGCGAATGCTATGAATTTGCCACCTTAAGATTCTGACAAATGACATTTAGTGTCCAACAAAGATAATAAAGTTCTCTAGCTATACCTAAAACTGTCGCAACCAGTAGCCAATGTCTGCCTGTTCGCACGCACGCGCACACGCACACGCCCACGCACACATACACACACACACACTCACACACACACACACACACACATGCACGCACACACAAGGACACACACACGTGGAAACACAAGTATGCAGCTGAATATTATAATGACGTCTTTTGAAGATCCAAATGGTAACACTTCTCACCCTTGGAGCACATTTTCAAGTTCTAATTGAACAATATCTGCATTTGGATGAATATTATGTGTCGCTGGAAATGGTCTCTAATGGTTGTCTCTCACAGACACTTAAAGACCGACCAAAGCTCGGGCAACCACATCGTAGATTATATATATATATGTATATATATATATGCCGGTGTCACGGAATAGAGTATCCCCAGTATTAATCGTATCCCCTCAGATGAAGAGAAGTTGAAAAAGGCACTTCCGCGTGTAATTATTATTTTAAATTAATTTACATCTGCTTTGTTTCAAGCAATGACACTAACAGGTATGTTTATTCCTACTAGATAATTTTGCGTGCTTTAGTTTTAGAGCACTTAGAACATTTAGAACGCTTAAGAACACATAAGTAGATTCGAGTTGCCTTGCTCTGAACATTCTTTAGGACACTCAAACCAATTAAAGTCATTTTAAATTTTGATTACAGCATAATTTTTTCAATTATGCGCATTTTTCAATAAAGGGGATAGAATGGTCTATCCCGGATGGCTTTTAGGGGATAGAATATCGCGTGACACCGGTACACGTGTAAGTGCAGTATGTTTTACATGTCACCCGTGGTGAGAAAAGAATAGATAGGCCAGAGAAGAGAAGGAGCCTCACCGTATGTAACTCGCTAGTCCGCTAGGAATGTTTCCAATGTCATAATCAACATCAGTAGTCATCACGTTCAACGTTAGACGCGATCGCCAGTGAAGATCGTCACCAGCCACCAAATCATCCTGCTACTCACAGAAAAACTCAAAGCTGATTCAAATTCAACAAATGTTTTACTTAGTTACCAGCAGAGTCTGTATACATAGGCTACGTTCATGCATAGGTCTATTACTCTATATATACACATCTAGTAAAATAATCAATACCGTCTCTGGTCGATTGGGCTATCTGCAGGCAGGGCTGTACTGGTAAATTTTGAGGTGAGTACAAGCTGACCGCCCCAAATTTTCTGACGACCTTTTTTAGTCATCCGGCCAAAATTTACTTAAATTTCCTGTCCGGAAAATCTGATGACCTTTTTTTAGTCATTCGCCATTTGCTCAGAATTTCGGCGTGTACCCGTGTACCCTGGTTTTTTCTCGCGTATACCCTGGTTTTCGGAAGGTGAGTATACGATGCCGTTTTTCCCCGGAGGCGAGTATACGCTGTATACCCGCGTGTGCCCTCGTGTACAGCCCTGTCTGCATGGACCTGGCGGGTCCTGCGCTCTGCCCCAACCCTATGCGGACGCATCCCAAAATTTGGTCAGGTTCCGCCTATAATTATGCTGGATGTGCTTCACTTGCGCTCCCTCAGTCAGCGGATCTCGTACCTGATCATCTCTGTGGTCTGGCAGTGCTTGCTGGGTACTTGCTGCACCGGGATATCTCCACGACCCCTGCTACCCTACTGTGTGTACTGGTTCGTCACTCTCTCCGTTCTTCTGAGCAGGGCGTGCTCATCGTCCCTTTTGACCCGCACAGTCACCAAGCAGAATCATGCCTTCTCTTAGATTTGCCCTGGCTTTGGAACCTGTTTCAATTATAATCCCTGAGCTTTATCCAAAGAGTGCTCTCTGATTATTTCTATGCACAATTCAAAATCGTTCCTTTTAGCCATACTGGGTTGGGGGTGCTACTGAGTAGTCGCGTTGAAAAGGACGCTACATAAATATTCGTGAATGAATAGATGAATGCACAGATGTATTATACACTTGCATAATAATTACATTATTATTACAAACAGACAAGAAGATATGGAAAACACTAATAGATAAAGAAGAATGAGGTGGATGGGACATGTTGTTCGCATGGACGAGGATCGAAGAGCCAAACAGGTGATGTCCTGGAAGGCCGCAAGTAGAAGGAAGCGAGGAAGACCACGAAAGAACTGGAAGGACACTGTCAAACATGACATGAGATTCTGGAGATGTCATGGGAGGAAGCTGAAGAACTGGCGATGGACAGGGACGAGTGGAGGAGATGCGTTGCCCGATGTGCAGACCTGCACGGGAAGGACTGAAGTACTAAGTAAATTACATACAGGCGAACAAGCATACATGTAGACTCATTCATGTGCATTGCAAAGGTGCTAGACAACTACAGCCCAAAGGAGGACAGCTAGAGAAAACAGAGATGCGTCGATCTGCTTGATCTCAAAATGATAAATCCACAACTAAGCATTCATTTTCTGTGTCTTCTAGTGACTGAATGTTGCAAGTAATATGGAACAATTTCCGACGCCTCTTCAAAACTAAGCCCAACAGATCCATGACACATTATCATCACCACAGATGTCAGCAGCAGCAGCAGCAGCAGCAGCAGCCCTGCTGGACGTTACTGATCAACTAAGTCTAATGATATAGCATCTCTACCTTTTCGGCGGAATCGCCACTGGTAACTTCGAGTGGGGTCGTCTGATGACTGATGTACGTATGTTTTCCAATCTGGTTGACGATCCAATCAGCTTCAAATGGATCATCTTCACCTCTTCCGCCTTCTTCCACGGGAGTGAGAAACACGTGAACGAACATTGTTCCATTGTTGTGCAGCCCAAACGGAATTCTTACCGTGACTTCTCTATTGCGTGATGGAAAAACAAAAAAGTTGAGTCGCTATGAGTCTTCACAATGCATCGTATACTGAGCATCACATAGCGTATTAATGAAACAGTCGCTGCAACTACAGACTATATACAATTTAGCGCCGCACACCGAAACCAGTATTACGGCGATTTTTGCGACATATTGTTTTTGATAAATCTTTTCAAATGCCTCGCCTCAGGCTTCAAAATCCCACAAAAATGACTGCTCTTGCTTGATTCTAACTCGGGATATAAGGGAAAAATGATCCAATTAAATCAATTAGCTAATTAAATTAATTTTTAAAATAATATGAATATCAAGAGCGTATGCATATCAAAATAGCTTTAGGCTAACCCTTGTATTATTTTAATAAAAGAAAAATATTATTTAACCTAATTTTAGATTAAACTCTACAAATTAATTAATAAAAAATTCCAAAAAATCACAAACATAGCCTACTAGGCCTATTGATCTAATTTTCTCTTAGGTGTAATTTCCGACATAAAACCGATTTTGGTTTAGACGGCCATAATAAATTATATATATATATATATTCTACAGCAAAATATTCTGATATGCAATACAACTGAGAACAAAACTAATGTCAACGCAATAATGAGGTTCACCGACGAGTCACGGGACAAACTGATGTGACAAATAACTCGAAATTGACGTAGAAACTGATAATAGGCCTATCGACTGTGAGTAAGCTGTGTCCCAGACAGAATCCAAAACGTTGAGAGGCCTTGAAAGAGCGCATACTCGTGAACATGATCAGAGGTCAGGCAGGAGGCGGACTGTGTCAATCTCCATAGAGACATACTTTCTGAAGCCAGATTGCTGCGAAGCAGTGATATTTTCGTTAACGTTAAGTATAAGTGGAACTGAAACTTTTGATTTCCGTTAGGTATAACTGTAACTGAAATTATTTTGAGATCGAAAACTGAAACAGGACGAAAATCAAGCACTCTGAATAAAAATTAGAATAAAAACGGGAATTAATTTTCTAACGGAAATTTTTTTAAATCTAAATTTTAGCTGACAGTCTTTCCGATACAATTGTGTTAACATCTACAAGGGGTGCAATGCTTTCTGCCTCTTGAAACTTTGATATCTTTGGCGTAACACTTCCATGTGCGATATACTAAGGTCATTTGTGTGCGGACAAACTTATTCCGGTAAGCATATAATTTTCAACTTCGCGATATTATTATTATTCTTTGGCCCGAGGTATTTAGGATCCAGCAGAGACTTTATTTCTAACTAGGCTACTTGTTTAAAAACCAGTCCAGATATTTTTACCCGAGGTATCGATGAACCCTCGGATGATTATTGTTATTATTATTATTATTATTATTATTATTATTATTAATATTAATATTAACATTATTATTATTATTATTATTATTATTATTATTATTATTATTATTATTATTATTATTATTAATTACTGACAGGCTTTAATAAAATCTTCATTTCTCTGTCTTCATTATGTTGTCATGTAAGTCAGCGTCTTACTTTGTGAAACTTTCATTTGCTTTGAAGTCATCAAGTTCCCAGACAGGATAGAGATCACTTCCATTTGGAGACTGCGATGTGGACGAGTAAACCCAAAGCTTCAAAGAAACACCAACACAACTCCTCTTGCAACAACACCTCACAATATTATATAGACAGACAAACAAATACAAGCAGGGCAACAGACAGGCAGACACAGAAGCCAGGCGGAGACAAGCTGACAAAGAAACATAATCGAGAGGTTCCTAAAAGGTATCATGACTTCATACCGAGAGTTCTATACAGGAATATAGTAAAGACTATGTAGCAAAAGGCACCGCATATGTAACGGATATAATAATATAGCCTAAACTAGCAAATAATAAAGGCTATAATTATGTTTTTTAAACTATGCAAGTGCTAGTTTGGTGATGCAAGTAAACTAAAATTGATTCAGCGATTCAGATGTAGATCTACAGATACATATTTTATACACATGCAAACTGATTTCTATCAAAGCTAAGCTTTTAAGCAGTGCTGAGGTCATTTGGTGATAATGAATACTATTCTACTGTATAGGTCCATATCTCCAAGAATAGCAAGCTCAAACGCTGCTCTGTTGCCCGTCACAATCCTATAGATATAATAATTATATAGTTTGTTCTTGCTTGAATCCTGAAAACTGCTTTAGCTGTGTACATATCTGATTTAGCCTAAGTAGTTTTGCGATATCATCAATATGGAAAGGATAAAGACATACTTAAAGAATAAAGATGCCTTTGTAGCATTCATTGTACGGACAATCCTGACGTAATTATATTATTCACCTGGTCGTTAATTTAATTGCCTCAAACGAATGAAGAGTTGAGTATGGGATTATATAGTTTGGCATTTTAAGCAAAATGGTTGCCCAATCAAGGACCATATAAACGTTAGTTATTGGTAATAAGTGCATCAATTACAATAAACAAGATCTGGAGGAATTAACGAAAGCTAATCTGAAAGCGAACCTTTAGCTGCGGATATGGTGTCTTGGTCACGTAATTCTTGAGGCACTGGCTGGCATAAAAAGGACAATGCCATGGAAATGGGTAGTATGCTGAGTAGAGGTTAAGAAAGCAAAGGCTCATGTAAATAAAATATATAGCAAGGAGGAACCGTGAGCCTAGAAGAAAAATTGCTGCCATGCTGATGATGAACTGTGGTCCAGTTGCCAGAAATCACCTGCCAAACAGAAAGAATCATAGCAAGATAATATTAATATAAGCTCAGCTATTTCGATATTGATCAATCTCAGTGCTGGTCATGTCTGTGGAAATGTGTGGACAACGTGCTCATGTGAGTCCACAAGGTCATGTGTAGGTTTCAAGTGCACATTTAGTCATCAGCCTCCAAACTCTGTCTCATTCACCGCCACAGTCAGGTTGTATCCATTTCCAGGTCACAAAGCAAGTTTTCTCTGCAAGTCTTTCTCTACGATACGTGGTTTCCAGCATCTGCTTTTCATTTTTGTGTTGTTCTTCGTTTTTTGTCTGACGCCTGAAGGTTAGTTTTCTTTTTTCAGTTAGCATCGGTGTCGGATCTTTCAGCTAACTTATAACCTTCGTCTTACGGTTAGACACAATTTCTCAATTGATGAATAAAAAACTCTCGCACGTTGTTCACTGTTTGAACACCGCCTTAGTAGCTATTCCGCCCCTCTGACCCAAAGGTAACTCGACCCGGACCACCTTTGGACTACTCTTACGGACAATCCTTTTGACGCTCGCGAATAAGCTGGTGCCCGCGCATGGCTTTCAAGTAGCGCTTTAGAAATTTGGAGATTACGATTACGATTACGAAGTAAGCTATCCTTAAATATTGATGAAGCGAACTACATGTGTAGGCCATAATTATAACCCTATATCCTGTTTTGCTCCCATCGAAAACCCACTATATAGCCTATATATATATATGCATATATATATATATACATATACACTGACGTAAATGTAACTTTACAATAACCTCACGAAGGCGCTTGCTGAAGGAATTGGCTATATCTGACCTCCCACGAGAAAATTACAAAACCTTCTCCTGCACAGTTGATATCATGAAACAAAAACCTGTGAATAATCTCTCGCTGCAGTTTGCTTTGAGGCTAATATTTCACATGTATTTTAGTAGCATCGCCTTAGCTTGTAGGCTACATGCACGAAATAACTCTAGCCGGAAATTAACCTGGCATGAAACTGACGGTCCCCGATACTGGAATTATGCCGATAAACTAAATTATGCGATTTTCCAGTAGACATTTATAACATTACAGAATTGCTCCAAAACCGAGTAACTCAGATTATATTATTATTGATTTCACTTAAATACAGTCAAACAAACCTCATAATTAAGAACGTATATTCCAGAAAATTCAGTTCGTTATCTGCGGATTCAGTGACGTCATCGTGAACTCACAGTTCATATAACACGTCACTAAGATCTAATAATCTGCAGGGCGTCATAATGACACGAAGTTATTGTGACTGTAATGACAATTACCAAAGTCATAATTTTGTTATAGCGCCTCTTTATTTAGACATTCGTTGGAGGCGTTTGCGAATTCCGACCTACAATACAGGGGTTCTCAAATCTCAACTGGTGTGTCGCTACACACCAATGTGTCGCGTAAAAATGGTGTGTCTTTGGTGTGTCGCGAAAAATTAGTGTGTCGCAAATTCTCACAGCATACACCCGTCGTTCTTGCATTACACTGACTTGCCTACTTTACCATGCAGGCTAACGGGCGTATACTGTGAAAATTCATAGCACTTTCTATCTATTCCATTTTATTTCAACCTGGACCGGCCACATTGTTTGCCTTACAGACCACAATATTTGCATAGGCCTATACCCATTTGAATTATTTTGCCAAAGACACGGAAATGTGTCCTCTCAGCGTAACACGTAAGCGAACGCGCCGAATGAACTGTTGCCCAATGTTGTAGCATTTTAAAATAATAGGGAAAGATTATATTTTAAGAAACGGGTATTTTGCGGATGACGGGGAAATGGGCGCTCTCAGCCTGTTTATGTATTCCGAGCAAATCCACGGGCTCCGAGGTAGCTTACCAGGCTACCAATGCCCCTGAACGTCTTAACTAAAAAAATCCTTTAGGCCTGACCTACTTTTCAAGTTTTCCGTGACAATAATTTGTCGTCTTGAGGGGCAACGTTTAGTTTCGGCAGTGGTTAACTGTCATAATCCCACGCATGTTTTCATACTTTGCCATGAACTATTAGGGTGACTTGGACTACGTGGATAATTGATGATAACTTTCATGCCTTTTTTACTCAAAATAGTTTTATATAAATATCCTATTGTGTTCATTCGTTAGTCTCGTTAATGAGTAAAGTAGTTTATATAAATATCTTATAGCCTATAATGTTCATTCGTTAGTCTCGTTAATGAGTAAAATTTCAAGGCCCTCTGACTAAGTTGCTACGAAATTAAATTATATATTCACAGGTATTGCATTCACAAAACCTGTCGGGCGTCTTACTAGCCAACGAAAAAACTACAAGCAAAAATCCCATTAGGATCTAACAGTTAGGCCACACAATTATCGTAGAGTCATAAAACGACGTAGAATAGTTGATTTAAATCGGTGGAATTTATAATTTAGTGAATATAACGTAACTATTTTATACTAAAATGATAAAGTGAATGTTCGATCGTGTTTTAAACTTATTTTAAAGTGTATTTTATTCATGGGCGGATACCTAGGGGAGGGGAGGAACGGGGATACGGCCCCCCAATGGAGGTGTTGGGGGGACGGTCCATGCATTTGTCCCCCCCCAATCGTTGAGCGTCAAGACTAAAAAAGTTATCAACTTTTTTGGCGGCAAAAATAGAATTTTTTTCGAGATTTCGCCGGTCGTCACAAATTTTGGCCGGGAAAAAGATGTAAATTTTTCTGGGACACTCAGCCATTCGTCCATCAGAAAATCTCGCGTCTTTCCGTCCCCCCCCCAGTCTCGGCTCAGGTCTCCGCCTATGATTTTATTCAATAAGCCCACATGACAAATTTAGCGCTGCATATAGCTTTGCTGTGTTCAGTCGACCGTGTGATAAATCGTCCATGAGCCCTCAACGTCCTATAACCAGTCGAGTTGAATAAGCCCTAAGGCAAATCGTTTATTACTCTATATGGTCGTAAAACCAATAATTTTATTAGATAAGTAATTCAGTGTGCAATATCGTGCTTTGGAGTGAAGACAGTTGCTAAGGTTGAAAATAATAAGAGAAAGAAAAGCCAGAAAACCCTCTGAAGTTACATGGTTGGATCTCGAATGTGTACTTTCGAGGTAACTGTGTGGATGGTCCTCAACTGACAGATATGTTTCTAAGGGTCCTAACAGAGATGGGCAGCCCCCGTGCGGCCCCATTCTGGGTCTGTACGCTAAATTTACAGTAGGACTGGCGGTCGTTTGCTTTCTAAAAGGAGGTAGGCCTGTATATAAATAGGCTTTATTTTAGAATGCAACGGCCGTGGGAAAATGCGAAATATGCTAAATATTTAGGTCATATTATATGCCCGTGTACATCAATCTGCTCTCATCTGCCGCGTTAAGATGAACTGATGGTTCTTTAAGTAGGAGTCTTGTATTGGAAACAGACGGAAATTAGGTCAAATGCGATGTTCCTATACCCTGTCATCCAGCCAAGTTGGTTAGACCACGACGTACGGGTCAGTTCTTTATCGCTGTCGGAATATCTGAGGTTTGAAGCAGCATAACATAGAACCCTAATAGTTTTATGTATTGAATCAAGCCATCCGCATTTGGAGACATTGTTGTAAGTCAAACTGCAATTGCTCTAGTATCATTTTTGAGTCTCTTATATGCATCGGCTCATACCATTACCATCTTTGATTGGATTACAATTGAAACTTGAAAATAGAGTTAAATCTACCTCTATTATTAGCAGATACTAGATAATTAACATGGTCAGAACCATGGGCGGAGACCTAGGGGGTACAGGGGGAACGGTCCCCCCAATGCTGGGGGGACGGCCCATGCATTTGTCCCCCCCCCAATCGTTGAGCGTCAAGAAACTAAAAAAGGTCATCAACTTTTTGGCGGTGAAAATAGAAAAATTTCGTCGATATTTAGCCGGATCACTAAAAAACCGAATTTTTTTTCGAGATTTCGCCGGTCGTCAGAAATTTTTGCCGGAAAAAGATGTAGGCTAAATTTCTGGGACACTCAGCCGTTCGCCCATCAGAAAATCTCACGTCTTTCCACCCCCCTCCCCCCCCATCTCGGCCCAGGTCTCCGCCTATGGTCAGAACTCAGAACCAGGAGTCCACGTGGTAAGAATTGTTGAAGAAATTGCTTAATCAATTTATTCTCCTATGCTAATTACTGTTTCCCAAATGGAATGAAATATGTCAGTAGAGAACTTGAAGCTACATCTGAAATACTGAATCCAATAGGCATTTCATTACTATTACTTATGAAGCATATCAATTGTCATTGTTGCAATTGACGTCAACTTTCCTGTCCTACTATTAACATTCGAATATTACCATGACGCCACATTATCTGTTTCAGTGAGGATTATTGATTCTCTGACAGGGCCACAATTAATTATAATTTGCGTAGCGCCATAGTTTTAATACCAGGGCCTTTTTAACGTGCAGTTGTACACAAAATGTGCAGTTCTAAATGGATTTGTGCAGTTGTAGAAGCACTTTTGTACAGTTAAAACTGGCGAAAAGGGTCATTGTCCTCCGTTTAGAAGTAATTTACCATGGAGGATGGGAAAGGAAAGAAGGGGTTTAATACCGAAGAATAGCCCAAATCGACGCTTGCGAATGAGCTAAATTATAGAGTTTGGACAAAAAGAGCGTTATTAAATTTAATAATTACTTTTAATAATTGCACGATCAAGAAATTATAGGCAATGTGAGTGACGTCGCCATCTGGCATCTGTATGTGCTGGCTCATAATAATAGTAGGCTAAGTGAGCTGTAAGAAACTTCGACGGAATGGTGGACCAGATATTAGAAATGGTAGAATCATAGAATGAACCAAGTTAATGGCATACACGCTGATAATGTACAATAACCCAACTGCCAACAATAAAAGATAGACTTCAATAAAATATAGACCTAGGCCTACATTCGTGACGGTATGATATTTTAAAAATTCAAAACTTCCTCGATTTCTCAATAGGGAGTATACAGCCTTCGTCCTGTTTCTTGGATGGAGCGTTTGCTTCAAGGTTTATTATAGACGCCTCTGGCTCAGCCCGGTAGCAAAAGGTTTTGGTCGAGATCTGATTGCCTTTTGAATTTTTTCAGAAGGGATTCATGTAATCTATGGGATCGGCGTTTAAACGTCACGCCCACTATCGTGCTTACATCGTCTGTGCGGGGTGCTACATTGGACTCAAGTGTATAGTTTAATATACATGTAGCCTAATATAGTCATAGGCATGGGCGGAGTTTATCAGGGGCTAGGGGGGCTTAGAACACCCAGGTTCATATTTTTACCGTGTAAATGGTTTCTTTTCCCGGGCTTAGCCCCTAAGAAGGCTCTAGCCCCTCCAAGAACGGAAACCAAACTCCGCCCATGAGGGAAGCTGGCCGACCAGATCGAATAAAGAGCCAGGGAGAGATGTAGATTTAAATGCACGATTCGACGGGGCTGAAAAGCGGTTGCAAGTACACAAGGAGACGCATACTTGAAACTGATTCAGTCTCAAGTATGCATCTTCTTGTGTACTTGCAACCGTTTTTCAGCCCCGTCCAATCGTGCATTTAAATCTACATCTACCCCCTAGCTTGTTTTCTCTCTCTTTCGCCGTTATTCTCAAGTTTTATTCGGGGTTCAGCAAGACGTAGACCTAATTAATAGTCGTAAATAATTTGTCAGTCATGCAACGAGGAAGAAGAAGAGCGTTAGTCGTCTCTGGCGAACTGTACTGCAGCCGCACTCGACTTCCTTGTCGGCTTCATGAAGTGACACATCTCTTCCTGAAATCGTGTCGCATCAGTTATCCGTCTCGGATGGTTGAGTCTGACTTCGACTCCGTCCAGTGGCTCGATCTGAAATCAACCATGGAGATGAAGTCAACTAGAAATTACCGCTTTACTGTTCTAAATCGGGGGCTGTAATTGAGAGTATAATTATGTGGATATACAGGGTGTGCAAAAAAGACCCCTACGGCTTTTTGCCAATATCTTGACCAAAAGTAAGAATTTCGAAATGAAAATTTATGGGCTTATAGACAATTCATATTTACACATGATGGCCAGATTTCATCAAAATATTTCGATGACACTTAATAATCGTGTTTTGCTACTTATTGTTGTGTTACGTGTTTGAATCGTTAAAAAACGGTGGGTGGTCTCATTAAAAGTGATATAACTTTGTTCTGTTTGAAATAAGGCTTAATGAGGACAGATTTTACAACAAATCTAAGTGACAAAAGTGCAGGTATCACCCACAATTTGTGTATTCTATTTTATATCGTATATAAAATACAATTTTATTCAGTTGTTAACTTGAAGATTAACCCGATTGTAGTTAAGTTTCTTTGCAATATGACATTTAAAAATGTAGCCTATAAATCATAAACTTTCCTATGATAGCCCGTGCCCATAAAAGTCACTGGGTCCTGGGAATTTGCTCCGACCCCATCTAGGCGGCCCTGGTCGATTGTGCGAATCGTGCATGGTAAACTGGGTTCAGCAGTTGAAGAAGCACTAGGTCTGTGTCAGGAAAGAATATCGGTAAAATCACCCTTCTATAGGGAAATCTTGTACTCCACATTTTTACCTCTCGTTCACCCTTTCTCTTTTTCTCATCACCTGTATTGCTTAGCCTTCCCTTCCCTTTTCACTCATCCATAAGACCATAACCTACTCCTCCCAGAATTTCCTTTTCTCCTCTCTCTCTCTCTCTCTCTCTCTCTCTCTCTCTCTCTCTCTCTCTCTCACACACACACACATACACACACTAGCACAGCACTAAGAAATTAATTGGGAGAAACATTATTTTTATTTCTGTCATTTTAGAAAAAGTGTCACACAATGCATTATGTACAATAGTACATTAAACTGCGAGAAAAATAGAATCGATTCTGAAATCCCAAAGGTAACTTCATCATAATCGTCATTGTAATCGTCATCGCCATCACCATCACCACCCCCACCATCATCATCATCATCATCATCATCATCATCATCATCATCATCATCATCATCATCATCATCATCATCATCATCATCATCACAAACCAGGAGCTCCTCGCCTGTTTCCATTTTCATTATACGTTCTTCCACCGTTTTCTGTAAAAGGCAATGCGACTCAGCTACTGGAGTAATGTATGGCCTACATGTATACCGCACTATTCAACTGTATCGTCCAAACAATCTTTATGGGGACGTCCTCTCTTGTTTGGACCATCCGGAGGTAACTTAGTAGCACGTTTATGGCGTGTTGCAGGCAGTTTATCAACACAACGCATAGCCTGCGAATAAACGAGAACCATTATTAGACTGGATGGTGATAATATGTAAATATCTGACCAGAGGTTTCGTCAACCATCCGATCTCATGAGACGATGTCTGTGGAACTGGATACTTGTCCTTCGGCACCTGGTGACGACCTCTGTTGAGGGCATCAACCAACGCACCTATGCATATATGTGTGTATATATATAAACATAGATATATATATATATGTATACTGTATAAGCTAAATATCAATATATAAAAATATAATTATAAATAACAATATACACCGTGTCTCAAAAAAACTGTGCAAAATTGTTTTTGTCAGAACTTAGTCAAATTTCCACCAATCTTAATAACTTTGGTAGGTAGACGGCAAAATGGCTGAAATTTTATGTCATACATAAATTTTCCACCTCACCTGACTCATTTCATCGCACTACCTTGTTAAACACAGGTGTAAAAATTTTCATATAACGCTTAAATTGCATTACCTGCAACAAACTATCTGACGACTGAATTAGCTCGCAGTAAAGTAAAAATATGGTTTACTTAGAAGAGCGTTTTAATTGCTATAACAGATCTGCTTAAAAGTGTTAGAATTGGTGCTCGAAATGTGCCCCGAATACACGGACACAAGCGCTTAGACGGCGATGCAACTGGCCGATAGCAGCATCAACGATCGACTTGTCAAGTATATTATGTGTAGTAATTCATTTATTCGTTCATTACATTTTTTGTTCGCTCCCCTCGTTAAGCTGTTCGTTCGCTGACTGAATGACTGACTTACTGACTAAATCAATGAGTGGATGAATGAATGACTGAATAAATGTATGACTGAATGAACGAAAGTAGGTTATATTATAGATAAATCGATTTTATTCTAACCATCAACAATCAATTCCTTACAGTTGCATGATACACAGCAGTAGGATGGTAACAATTGGAAGGCCCCATTTGACGAATATCCGGCTAACAGGAACGCCTAGCCTATTTGATAGCGCTAAATTAATAAGTGGCAATACTACGAAATGGATATAAGTAGATGTGCAATCACTATATGGTATGTGGTTGGTTGAATGGATATGTGACTGAGGGATGGATAGCCGGATTGATGGCAGAGGCGGATCCAGGATTTCTGGTTAGGGGGGGCGTAAATACTACCAATCCAATACCGTAAATATATATATATATATATACATATGAAATTAGATCACGCAAAACTATAATGATCCTTTTTATAGAAAATGTTATGGAACTTTAAAAAAATATATAGTTTCTCATATAAAACCACTGGTCTTCACTGAAGGTTAACAGTGAAACGATTATAAATCAGTTATCGGTTTTGATCATGCAACCCTTGATCCAAAAAGGAAATAATTAAGTGACACATGCCAGTGGATTAAGCAATGTCATTCTCCTTGGAAGCTTTCTGGCGTAGGCATTGATAATGTCATCAATGTCTAACTTGATGTCCTTGTGGACAAACAATAAAATGAGTGCATTAAATCTGTCCTCGTTCATTGTACTTCGGAAACACAACTTCACAAATCGCAGACTAGAATTTGCTCGTTCAACACTGCAAGCCGTGACAGAAGTGAGCAGCAAAATGTGAATTATTGTGGCAATATTTGGATACATAATACGACAGGAGCGGCTGTCAGCGAGGGTGTCCGACAGGGTGCTTGGTGTGCTGTCAGCGTTTCTCCACATCTGCTGCCAAAGCTTTAACTCTTGATGAAAAGAATCCGGCGAAGGCAGGTCATCATGATAGTAATGAAGTATACCATCAGCAGTGAGTGCGTCGATGTTTGAAACATTAGATGGAATGAGACTTAGACCACGATCGAATTGCTTGTTTTGCAAGACCTCCAAATCGTATACGCTATACTGCTGAAGTAGACTGTCCAGAAATGGAAGATAAATGTTTCGTTTGAAATGTTCATCTGGCGTTGCAGCGGGTGTGTTGCTTCGGTGAATCTGTTTTGAGCATATTCTTGGTGCAGTAATTGGTCCAGCGCCAGCTGTCTCTGCCATTTTAGTAGCTTTCTGGAAAACATGCTCCCATTCGCTGTCATCCTGTCGGGCATTGTTTACTGCTGCTCTAACACTCGTCCCCATTTCATATCCTTGGATCACGTCTAAAGATGAGCCTTGCTACTTCAAACATCCTATTCCCGAATTGCAATTATATTAGTTTTAGGTCAGTTTAGTTTGAGAACATTTGCTGCAGGTTTAGGGGGGGGGAGTACGCCGGCTCCGCCCCCTCTAAATCCGCGCCTGGATGGAATGGAATGATGGAAGAAACGGTTGTGGAATGTGCCATGGGAGTAATTGAATGGACGAGGAAGAAAAACAGAATGAATGCGTACCATCCTCTTCGGCGTTAAAATTCTCGAATTCTTGCCAGGAATTCGGTTTCCCGGTTATGACGTTGCCTAGAAGATTCAACCATGCAGTTACAGGAAATTAAGTCACCAGTGTGCGCTCATCGAAAATTGTTGCTCATTATTCGAATTTAATTACATTACTAGTTTTATTATAACAGATGCATTCTGAGTTATATAAATTTAGCTACATGTATATACACGAGTGACTTTAAGATCAGAGGTAATAAACGATAGCTTTTGTAAATGTGTGCAATCGTTTTGTGCATGGGCGCCTGCCAGATACAAATGAAGGCCATATACTTACTTACTTACTTACTTAATTACTTACTTAATAAATTACTTATACTTACTTACTTACTCACTTACTTACTTACTTGCTTACTTACTCACTTACTTACTTACTTACTGATGTTCTCTTCTAAAGACGATTGGGTGGGATACTCGATTAAGAGAAATTTTGACGCTGTTAATAAATTGATTGCAAACCATTGGAGTCGTAGACCTACAGAGAAAAGTCAGTTTATATGCGGATGAACCAACCATAGAGGCACTACAGTCTAATCTTTATATACGATACGGTGTGGCAGGAGAAACAACGTAGCCTATAATTATGTCGTTGTGAATACGCCTGCATGTTGTGGAAAGATGAAGGAGCGGTCTCAGCTGTCCCCTTTATAGCTGGTCTCTTACCTGGACGGAACGGGTTGATGGTGTAATCAGTGAAGAAGGTCATCTGCTGCAGTTCCTTTCGAATGCGTTCGACATGAATTCTGTCTCGATTGACGGCGTTTGACGAATTCTTCGACGACAGTTTGCCACTCGACTGAGACCTCGACGCCATCTTTAGATGATCACGTGTCTAAAAGCGATCACGTGTCTAAAAGCGATCACGTGTCTAAAAGCGATCACGTGTCTAAAAGCGATCACGTGTCTACAAGCGATCACGTGTCTAAAAGCGATCACGTGTCTACAAGCGATCAGGAATCCATCCGTTGATCGATGAAACATTTGTTTATTATTGTTAGTTTGTTTAATCCTTCATTAATTTTCATGCAGTCTTCTGCGTCTGTGCTTTTGTTCATTTATTGACTTTTTAAAATTTATTAATTCTATCCGTCGTTCGTAAACAACCTTCAGTGTTTGGAATTCTTAATAACTAATTAGTCAATCAACTGAGCCAGCTGTCAGTCAGTCAGTCAGTCAGTCAGTCAGTCGGTCGGTCGGTCGGTCGGTCGGTCGGTCGGTCGGTCAGTCAGTCAGTCAGTCACAGTCAGTCAGTCAGTCAATCAGTCAGTCAATAAGTCAGTCAGTCAGTCAGTCAATTAATCAGCCAAGTCAGTCAGTCAGTCAGTCAATCAGTCAGTCAATCAGCCAGTCAGTCAGTCAATCAATCCGTCAGTCAGTCAGTCAGTATGCCAGTCATTCAGCTCTTGTTCTTTTAGTCTGTCGCTTGTCTGTTGACAATAAACTAATACGACATTAATTTGTTTATTTTTTTCATTCTTCCGTGCAGCAGTCGTTTAAAGATAAGAAAGCAGACCAAAATAATAAGCAAATCAAAGAGGCTGTAACTGTAGTTAATCGAATAAACAGACATTAGCACAGTATACATACCTATAATAATTTTCGAATGAAGTGGTAGGTCTAAATGCATGAAACGAATCGAATTACTGATGTGGGATTAGTTCTGCGATATTTTGTAACGAACGCGCATGAACAAGTCGCCCTCCTCTGCAGAGGTGGTCGACTGAGAGCATCGACTCCGCCGCCTTCGTCGTCGTCCTGGTCCCGCAGGTGGGTTAGTCGTTTATACCAATGCAGACCTATAGCCTATACTTCAGTGGCTGAGAGTTGGTTGAGAACGAATAAAGGCTGTGGTTTTGATCATTCTGGCTATTCCGTCGTTGCTATGTATGCAAATACATGTACGATTAGTTTACGGAGAACAAGATGCAGACGGGCCTTGGTTTGGGCAGGGGAAGGGCAGCATCCTTCCTGCAGGAGTGGGCTTGGTCTTGGGGGTGACCTGTACCGGTGGCGTGGGTGGCGTGCGTGTTGTTGATTTGACTGCTTTAGCGAGGCTGAGATAGAAATTAGAGTGAAGAATTTAATCAACCGACCGACGCACCTCCCTTCTGAATTAAACATGTTCTTCATTTGCCAGGTTGATCACTATAGAGTCACGCGAGATCTGTGTCTGTCTGCCTCTCTCCCTGTGTCTGGCTCTCTGTCTCTCTGGCACTCTGTTTTTCTGTCTCTGTCTGTCCCCATCTCTGTCTCTGTCTCTGTCTGTGTGTTTGTTGTTGTCTCTGTCTATTCTGCCTCTGTCTGTCTGTTTCTCCATGCCTGTCTCTCTCTCTCTCTCCCTGTCTCTGTTTCCGTCTCTCTCTGGGTTCTTTTTTATAGCGGCGCTGCATTTCCCAAATGCGGGAACGTTTCAACAGATTACGCCTACAAATTCTAGGGATAGACTATATTTATATGACTAGTGTGATTTTTGGACATCCATTAATTTAGTCTACTTACTCGACTACTCGACTATTATTACATCAATGCTACTTTGATTGCGTTTTGCGTTTGATATTGCCCACCTTGCAAAGTTCACAACAGTACACACGACCGTATGAATTAATTTCCGACAAAACGTCGAGGCACTGTGTAATGGTTGTGTGTAAAAGGCTCAGTGTTGGTCGAAACCTTTCCCTGCGCGTTTAGGGCCACACAGGCTACATGAGATCGCAAGCATTCAGAAACATATCTGAGAAAATCAACGAAATCTTTGCCTTCATTTCTCCAGTCTTACTCCGTTGAACGTGTTACACAGACTGAGAATTTCCGGAGGTTGAGGGGGTTCAACCCCAAGTATTTCTTATGACCATATTGTATTGTCTGCTTTTTCATACCCCAACTCCACGCGGACCAACCCCCAGTTATGACGCACATGACTGACTTAAAAGAATGTGCGCGTCATAAGCGCACCATATAATTAACCTATTTCGAGTAAAGACCTTTGACCTGGAATAGCCTCCCCTTGAGGCTCCGGGGTGTGGGGGTAGTCTATTGTTTCACGATGAGTCTGCAACATCAGTAGAACATCAAGTCGACCCGGACCACCACGGACTACTCTCACAGACAACCCTTCTAACTCAACGCAGCGCTCGTGAATAACCTGGCCCCGCGCTTGGCTTTCGAGTGGCGCTTTAGAAATTTCGAGTTTACGATTACGATTACGATCACGATTACGAAGTCGGTCTTCTGTCATTGTGTTCCGAATAGTAGTTATTGGTTAGCGCTTCCTCTACTTTCGACAAAAGCTCTATCGGCTTTGGCATTACAAACTGAAAGTGTTGCCAATAATATTCAACATGGTATAAATGCAGTAGGAAGAGCATCAGCAATATTTATAATTCAAAGCCTTTATTGCTGAAGGAGTAGATAAACATATACAATGTAGTACCAAAACCATCTTTCATACGACACATTGAGTAATGAGGGGTGGGGCCCACGTTCTGTGAAAATTTCAAATTGGGGCCATGGCTGGAATGGCCCCTGGATTCACCCATAGGTGATGGGGCGGTTGCTGGTGGTGCTGGTATTACTTTTGAACCTGATCAACTTCATAGCATGGGATCATATGCAGGACTGCACTGGCAAAATTTTAGGTGAGTAACCTACACGCTACGGTCGAATTTTCTTATGACCATTTTTAGTAATCGAATTTTCTTATGACCTTTTTGATCACAATATTGTATTGTTCATGTCCATTTTTGGAGCGCTTCTCTCAGCAAAAACCTTTCAGAAGGGCTCCCAGTGACTGTTGAGAGAAAGACAGTATTTGAAGCGAGAGAAAGACGAGGAAAACTATCTAAGAGAAACACGAAACTCAGATTTAAACTCTTAGAGCCTGAGAGATCTTTTCTACCTCAAGCGACAAAAATATTAATATTGATAGTAATAATAAATAAATAAATTATTATTATTATAATTTGCCACTCGGAAATATCACCACCGCACTCTGAGCCTCCCTAAAAAGATGACGCTACAGAAAGCGATAAACATTAATCAGCTATAAATAAAACAATAAAGATAATGACGTCATAAGTTGATATTAATGACGTCATCAGTTGATATCGTTGTTCGAAGACATATCGTCTAAACTTTATAGCTATGTATTTTGCGAAAATTTTGCTACTTTCGTCATTGATCAGCGCTTGATTTCTACAACTTTTCGAAATCAACAGTTTGTGACTCCGAAGTTCGAATTTGTTGGAGATAACTCATTCAGCAAACAAAGTAATTAAAAATTTTCTCCTCTTTCCTCGGCGTCTTAGCAATTTTGCCGATGGCCGTTTACGTCACGTGACGGTCGTCAATGGCAACGTACTGTTTTAAGAGTTGGCTGATGGAGTAACTGGCAATACCTGAAGTCTCTTAATTTAAAAAATTGAGCTGCAATAGTATGCCAAAGAAAATTTTCCGGCGGCAACGGCCTATGTTGTCATAAACTGTCGTTAGACTATAGATCTCTGTTCAAGTCTGAAGATGTAAATGTAGTAGGGCTACTTGATTATAGAGACGGCAGACCTATAATTATTATTGTTGTTATTATTAACCTCTGTCGACTACCCTGCTCGTTTTCAATGAATTTATCGGGTGAGAGATTTCAACACGGCCTACCAGTTTGAATGGGCGTCATTCAAATTAAGGTCCTCGAGGCTCTTGCACGGACCATGATGATGATGACCATGATGTGATGGTAATACCAGTGGTAGGCCTATCTACATTGGATGTGAATAGCAGTTCTAAGCTGATTTTGTTCTTTCTTTTCGTTCTCGATATTTGCTATGTTCTTTCTCAATCATTTTGGTTCTTTGTCGCTATCGATCGTAATTATGCTCCTGCTTTTCGTTTTCGTTCTTAGTCACGTTCTTCCTCTTCGTTTTCGTTCTGAGTCATTTTCTTTCTTTTCGTGTTCATTCTTTGTTATGCTATTTTTTTGTCGTTTTCGCTCTTAATTTGATGGTTGATTTTTGTTTTCGTCCTTTGTTATGTTCTTTCTTAGTCGTTTACGTTCTTAGACGTTTTCGTTCTTAATTTTGCTGTTTATTTTCTTTTCATTCTTTGTTTTGTTCTTTCTTAGTCGTTTTCGTTTTAGTCGTTTTTTCTTTATTTGGTTGTATATCCTTTCGGGTTCGTTCTTTATTACGTTCTTTATTAGGCTACGTTCTTTATTAGGCGTTTTCGGTCTTTGAGACAGATCTCGATAGGTAAGAAATCGAACAAAAGAGTTCCACTAGGAGGGTAGAGACATGCGTTTCAATCGCATTGTCTTCTCCCATCGTTTTGTCTCCACTTCCAGCGAAGCCATTTCTGCGATTCGTTTGTGAAATCTCGGAGATGCTTTACAGAGTGGATCGACGTAGATCGGTTGGTCGATTCCTGCAGGAAAACAATAGAACAAAAGACAAAAGTCGGAATTATTGTCTCACGAAATGACGGACTGCATATTCAGGTCATAATGACTGTTGAGGTGATCCTTATAAATGTTATAATCTGTCTTCGACCTCGCAGCCCGTCGAGCTCTTCAAGGGCGGATACAGAAATTTTCAATGGGGGGCGAGGAGCAAAATTTATGGTCTTTGGTTCAGGGGAAAAAAGTTCGTGGTCACCGAAAAACCTGGTGACCTTTTTTGTCATCTGCCTCGGATTTTCCAAAAAGATGCCTTTTTTCGAGCCGTCAAAAAACTGATGACCTTTTTTTATTTTTTTAGTCATCTGCTTTGGATTTCCCCAAAAAAACCTCGTCATAGTTTGCGAACCTCATGGGTGTGGAGGACGGACATACGGAGCTACTCACGGGGGCGGGGGCCACGTCAACTTTCCGGGTCAGAATAGCTGGTAAAAAATTAAGAAATTTCTAAATGGGGCATGGCCATTTTGGCCTCCCCTCTGAATCCGCGCCTGAAGCTATTCGCTCTGCGGCAACGTAGGAGCTTTTGTTTCCGCGAGCACGCGCTTTTATCAGACAGCGCCGAACCTTTTCTATTGAGTGTCCCGCTATCTGGAATGGCCGCCCACAAATTTTGCGACTTATGCCTAAGCTAAATTTTCCTGCTTTTTATGAGTACCTCATATTCCACTTTTTAGCTGTGGTCGGTTGGGAGCGCCTCTGAGTAAATTTCTTGAAGAGGCGCTATATAAATTCTTCAAATGATCGAATGAATATATTGCATGAGAAAAAGTGGGGAAATTTTAAACGAATTATCCCCCTAAGTTAAGACATATGCAAAAACATTAATGCTGAAATGTTTGTGGAGATTTTGTGAGTTTCAGATGTTGCTGCCAGACTTGACATAATATATTTGTATTGTGAAGCGCAGCCTGACATATTGTATAAAATGTGCTATTGATGAAAGTAATCTCGCTTAAGCAGAAACTAGATTAATTGAAAATAATTCTCAAATAAATTGAAGATGCATTGATGACAAATAATTGCTGCTTAACTGTGACGCTGGAATGATTTGAAATATAAGATTGTTTGCTCAAATAGAAGGGAATCGATGAAAGAACGCTAATAATTATAATTTTATGTAATTACAATGAATAAATAATAATATGCGTTAAAATAAACTTTTACCATTATTTCCATAATTGAAGATACTAACGTTCAGCTGTCTTTATCATGATCATAATCATCATGATCATCATCTTGATCATCAGCGGCAGCGGCAGCAGCATCGTCATCAGCATAATCACCACCACCATCATCATCGTCATCATCATCATAATCATCATCATCGTCATCAGCGGCAGCATCATCATCATCATCATCATCACCACCACCACCACCGCCATCATCATCATCATCATCATCATCATCATCATCATCATCATCATCATCATCATCATCATCATCATCATCATCATCACCACCAACACCGTTATCATCATCATCATCATCATCATCATCATCATCATCATCATCACCACCACCACCACCAACACCGTTATCATCATCATCATCATCAAGATTGCACTTCACACCTCAACGAAGCACAGCAAAAACTCTGGACATGATTCTGCCATTAGGTCTACATGTATATTTACTGTGCTGCATTCTTTGCTGCGCGTATGCAGATCTGGACGATCGGTTAGACAAAGGGCGTCGTTGGTTCCATTGTCTTGTGGTCATGGAGATGCCATCGATCGCATGTCCGTGATGCGTCGATGCTTCTGCGGCAGGTGTGATGCGGATGGTTGGAATGTTGCCAGCAGTACAGCCAGTCATCGTTGCTTTCGCTTTCGTTCTCGCATTCGTCTCGTTTCGTCTGCGAGACTTGACGGCGGGAATTGGATGGTCGACTGAAAAAACAAGACGAAGGGTTTTTTAAACGGTTGCTAGGTTACGTCTTACAATTACTTCATTGGCTTGGGCGGAGTTTATCAGGGGCTAGGGGCTAAGCCCCCCAAGAAGACCCAGATTCATTTTTTTTCACCATGTAAATGGTATCTTTTCTCGGGCTTAGCCCCCAAAAAGGTCATCACCTCAGCCCCAACAAATTTAGCCCCTCCAAGAACAAAAACCAAACTCCGCCCATGTTCATTGGTGTCAATTTGGTGTGTAGTGGAGGTGCCAGCCATATTATGTTCAGAAGATTGCAAAAAGGTCATGGGAGTATAGGTCGAAGAACTTAAAGAGTTGCCCCCTTCTAAGATGTCTGTACCCGCCCCTTGGTATCATACTACATTATAATTATAGCCGATAATATTATCCGCAGGCTACATGTACAATTGTACATGTCAAACGATCATCGAAGAGTTGGGTATTGACTAGAGTTACATACAGCGACGTTGGAGTTACTGAAACGTCCGAAGTATTTAAGGAATTCACATTGAACGCATTCCATCCAGTGTAAGAAACCTCCATATCTTCGAAGCACTGGTCAATCGTTTTAGCGTGTTAAATTATTCACGCCATCATTGGATATCGATTTTCCGTGCAAAATTAATTTCAACGCTTATTTGCATTAGCCACATTTTCCTCCACTCAGTCCACTGTCAGTCTGCAAGGATATAATTATGGTCACAATTCTTTCGCCACATGCAGGGAGCTCTTATATCTGCGAAACTCCACAATACAACAGTGTCTAATACAGACAAAATAAGCAGGACCCATGAACCGAGTTTTCCATGTGGCAGAATGTTCACATAATCATCTTCCACTTCCACTTTCTACAGGGGTCAGTGCTGAAACGCTTCAGTTTTCTGTAAAAACTGTAATGTTCGTTACGGTACGCATATCGTTTTCCCATCAACGCGAGTCTTTTTCCTGCATAGCATGCAGCGACTGGTATCGATCCATTGCTGGAATCTATAGCTTTAGAATCATCTCAAGGATTCATTGTAATACAGCAGGTATATAGGTCTACGTACGAAATTGCGTGAAAGGCAAGTCTTGCCCTGGACCGGTTTTTTTTAACCACATGTGCAAATGGCGCGGTGCACCGAGGACCCATGAACCGAGTTTTCTTGCAATTTGCCTATTATTTTGTCTATATTATTTAAATAAAGAAGAAAAACAGACCCTGTGGCAGAATGTTCACATAGTCATCCTCCACTTTCACTTTCTACAGGGGTCAGTGCTGAAACGCTTCAGTTTTCGCTATGGACTTTATGTTCCTCTTCAATTACGGTACATTTTTTCCCCCACATTGCTATTAGAGATCCTATCAGACGGAACGAGGCGCTATATGATTGTACATATCCATAATCTCTCTCTCTCTCTCTCTCTCTATATATATATATATATATATATCATATCGTCATCAGTCATATAACTATAATAAAATATAGATCTAATATTGCATAATAATGCTTTTTTTATATATGTAGGCTATGCGGCTCTCTATGGAACTATGCCTGACGCAGAAACAGATGGTTAAATTCTACTAATATACTTATAATTTAATGATCAATGGATAATATATACAATATATATGTATGTATATTATATATTTATATACATCAGTATATCACCTGTCATCTTGTCGTCGTTGTTCTGACTGCTAAGACTTCTCTGCGTCAGTCTGGCTTCTACGCGACTCCTCGCAGCACTCAGTCCGAAAAAGTCGTCTTCTTCCGGTGGTGCATGTGGTTCAGATCTTCCCAGAAATAGGTCGTTGACCACTTCCGGCGTCGACGGGGAATGAGGCATCAGTGAACTGAGTGACAGAAACATCGACAGAAAATTTCAACGAACAGATTACGATACATCAATCGTTCAATCGCTCCAACAATTATTATTGATTATAATAATTATTGTCAATATCAACATCTAGATGTCGACTTGAGAAAGCAGGATCTTGTGTATACATGATGTACTGTACATCGTGTGCCTGCTCAGTGTAACTTGATTTTATACATCCAGTCAATCAGCCAGTCAGTCAGTCGGTCAGTCGGTCGGTCGGTCAGTCAGTCAGTCAGTCAGTCAGTCAATCAGCCACCCAATCAGTCATCCAGACTTGGAGACAGTCAATCAACCAAACAGACAGTCAGCCAATCAATTGCTCGGTCAGTCAACGAACCAGTCGTCCAGTCAATCAATTCCCTAGGGCCTAGACAAGTCAGACATCGCGCATTTTTGCTAGTACTGAATTTAGCCAGTAAGAATTACCCAAGAACTGATCATGATTCGATTCTTACCTGGATAATCTGACTGACAGGATGTTGGTTTCAGCGGTTGATACTTTAGAGCATCCTCCAAGCTGCTGCTGCTGTTGTTGCTGTTCCTCCTCCTCCTCATCCTCTTTGTGTATTTCGTTAACTGGAGGTGTTGCGTGTGTGAGTCTCAGGCGAACTAAGTCCCGATACGGATGAACGGAGTCTAAGCTGCACCTTCGCGCTCCGTTGCACAGTTCTGTCATATCGTTTGTGGTGCAATGGGTTTCTTCTTTGATAGGATATTAACCTTTCAACACCCAGTCTGTCTTCCTTAGTCTATATAATATATATACACTTATATATATATATATATATATATATATCTACAGCCAACTGGCGTCTTCTCGCAAGCGTGCAATCTTTGCCGGAGTCTTCCTATTCAGTGATGCCGTGAAAATCAATGCCTGCCTGCCGTAAAAAATCCATTGAATTATCTCTGCGCGTCACGCGCGCAATTAATGGCCGACACAGCTTCTGTCTATAGCCTCGAATTAAGGTAATATATATATAGGTTTCTGTGATCCATAAATATTATCGATTCATATATATATATATATATATATATATATATATATCCATCGGTTCATGCATATGTATTATAATATAAAAGCATATTCAAGAGTCGCTTGTATAAAACTGTAATGTTCGTTACGGTATGCGCACATCGTTTTCCCATCAACGCGAGCCTTTCCTGCATAGCATGCAGCGACTGGTATCGATCCATTATAATTGCTGGAATCTATAGCTATAGAATCATCTCAAGGATTCATTGTAATACAGCAGGTATAGACCTATACGAACGAAATTGCGTGAAAGGCAAGTCTTGCCCTGGACCGGGTTTTTTACCACAAGGGCAAATGGCGCGGTGCACCGAGGACCTATGAACCGAGTTTTGTTGCAATTTGCCTAATGTTGTATATGATACTAATTAATACGTCCTACAAGGTATATTGGAAAACCAACGGCCGCTCGACCGACAAGGTGGCAAGGGCCCCTGTAGTAACTTGTTGCACCGACATTCAGAGAACCTTATATTAACGGCCTGACTTAAATATGACCTATAATATTATGCGCTTAATAAGAAACACACACAGTTATACCCCGCCGAAAATCCTACAGATTCCTAGCAATCCAAACAGTGAAACAGAGAGGCTCGTATCCAATTATTATCAACACCGACTTCGAGTCGATTAGAAGAGTGGTAGGCCCACTCGGCTTTTCTCCTCCCACTTTTTACCAGCATTTTCATGGAATTGAGATGAGACCCATATCTGGCGGATCCCACGGGGAATGAGTCATATAATTTTCTGTAGCCTACTCCGTATGGGCAATTGGGCATGCTGGAGGGACGGAGAACATTTAACCTGAGGCATATTGACGGCATGAGCAGATCGACCTCGTATCAACGATTTTACCGGATTTGATTAAATTCCTTCACTAGCGTAAAATTCTTCTTCGTGTGAGATGAACATTGACGTGGCATAATTATATAAACAAAAATTAACAATGGGCTTATAGTAGGTCCCTGTTTTGCTTTGTAAAACGTAGCCTACTAGTATATGCTACTAACCTAACCGTTACAATCCAGTGTGCTCTGTGCAATTAGGCATAAGGAGCGTTTGCGAAGATATCTGGAACTTGCCACCGCGAACCACGTGATTCACGCATGCGCAGAGCAGGTGGTCAGCGGTCTACGCTTTTGAGATCAATTCGATCAGAGACAACAGACAATGCAGTCTCCCGGAGAGTTCTTCACCTGGTAGTTCACAACAAAACATCCCAATCGTAATCTAGATTTATACATGAATAACGCTACTTGAAGCTAATCACCGATCATTAGCTTAGTCCCTGGTCAGAAGAAGGCTCTGAGCTTATACAGAGATTCCTTAAGCAAAAAGATGATCCACTTTTCTGAAGACCAATGAGTGCTACTACTGTGAATTATTATTTAACTGCTGTACCCGAAACCAAACAACAGCAACCGAACATCGTTCGGATTCGTTCGTCAGTCAATTCAGGAACCTGCGTCATTGTACGACATTCCAACACATTCATCTGAGACGCACTTCGATCATGGTGCATAGAAACCGGGGTTGCGTTCAGTACAGTATTAAATCCGAAAGCCGGCAAAACCGATGCTGCAATCAGTGCAAGTTTCCTGCACCGAACGTCTCTACTCGCACGCAAAGCCGTATCGCCATATATAGTAGGATAGTCTGCTTCGGTAGGTCTATTTTCGCTGACTATTCTCCGCTTATGTTCCGCCTGTTTAACAAAGTTGGTTTAAATCGATTCTTTCGCGCTCAAAAACAGTATTTACGATCAGCAAGATATCTGCAGACGATATTGAATGTCGTTAGCCATCAGCAGAAATGCCAATACTCGATACATCCAATCAGCTGCTGATTTACATCGGATAATAAAATCGGAAAGCCAGCAGACAGCACGCTCAACGGCGTCCTTGGCTTATCGTGTGGTGGTCGCCTATTGTTCATTATAAGCCAAGACGCACTTCGATCATGGTGCATAGAAACCGGGGTTGCGTTCAGTACGATTGCCTCTCAAAGCCAAGAATGCGCTGACGACCTACATAAAATGTGCAGGATGAATGATCTATTGATCTGTTGAATGGCGTCGATTGCCAGATATAGGCCTATAAGTCTGAATCAATATAAAAGGAATTCGTTTAAACACAAAGCATTGCATATTTTGATTAGGAATGAAATTAGGCATAATTATGATGAAGATGATGTGATGATGATGATGATGATGATGATGAAGATGATGTGATGATGATGATGATGATGATGATGATTAATGGAGGTGGTGGTGGTGGTGGTGGTGATGATGATGATGATTAATATGATGATGATGATGATGATGATGATGATGATGATGATGATGATGATGATGATGATGATGATGATGATGATGAAGACGACGACGGCGACAACGACGTAACAATACATACATGTAGTTGCATAATGGCATTGACTAATGTTGCGTTTCTATGATCCGCAGAATATACTGTACTGCAATGCTCAGAGCATTTAATAATAATAATAATATGTAGAGATTAAAGTGCCATGGGTTCGTAAGCAACCGATTAAGAAAACCGTAGCAACGATTCAGAAGCACTTGGGGCAGGGAAAAAGTCAGTCAAGAATAGCCTGTGTAAAAAGATTAGTTTTTAGATGCTTCTTGAAAGTTGTCAACGATGTGGAATTTCTGATGGCAGACGGAAGATTGTTCCATATTCGAGGTGCTGATGAGGTGAATGATCTAGATGCAGTTACGGTGCGACAGCGATGAAGAACTAGTGTTCGGTTTCCGGATGATCTCATGTTTCTTGAGGGCTCGTAATTCTGAAGGAGATCGGAGAGGTATGAAGGAGTCTTTGTTGTTACACAGTTGTAGGTAATGATGGCGATTTTGTAAGTAATCCTTTCTTTGACAGGTAGCCAGTGGAGGGATTTCAGAAGTGGTTTGCTGCTAGAATGATATGAAGCATTGCAGACTACCCGTGCTATAGGTTGTTTTCATTTATGCCTTAGGCAATGGCTCAGTGTCCAAAAGTACAGACCAACGAATAAAGTGCTTGTATAACATGAGGCAAGAGCTAAACCTATTAGTGTCTGCCGTTCAAAAACCGTCCATACTCCCTGCAATCAGTCTTCATGGCACAAACACGAGTGCAGCCAAATGGCTAACGACAAACTGTGCCTATAAAAAGAAAACAAGCACTTAACCAATCCACAATGCACCGAGTTCAACCGCCTAATCTCAGCTGTGTTTATTTATCCGAGACAAAGCAATATATAGTCGCTATTTTTAACCATGCTGCTTCGGAACAACAAACTATGACGATCACCATGACGCGTCGCCTAATGCACAACCCTGGTTTCGATTAACCCTGCTCTTCTAGCGACACCTGTTGATTGTTTCTGGTGAGCTAATTATGGCGGCCGAGAGAAGGACAATGATCTGATCGATCAATAGACGTTGCTGCCAGTGGGGTAGGGGTGGAGTGGCCTCGTTTAATCGCACCTTTCTGTCAGGCGACGGTGTCACGAAATACAGTATCCCCCGTATTAATCGTATCCCCCCAAATGAAGAAAAGTCGAAAAAGTCACTTTCGCGTGTATTTTTTTTGCGAATTAATTTTCATCTGCTTTGTTTTGAACAATGACACTAACAGGTATGTTTATTCCAATTAGATAATTTTTTTGCTTTGGTTCTAGAGCACTTAAAACTTTTAAAACACTTAAAAACACTCAGAGTCACTAAATAAATTCGAGTTGCCTTTCTCTGAACATTGCTTAGGACACTTAAAACAATTAGGGTCACTTCAAATTTTGATTAGAGCACAGATTTTTCAATTATACGCATTTTTCAAAAAAAAGGGGATAGAATGTTTTATCCTCCCGGAGAGTATAGACCGGTTAATTCCATCCGGGGGTATAGATTAATTCATCCTCCCGGATAGCTTTCAGAGGGGATACTTCGTTTCGTGTCACCGGCCGTCGTTTCAAGTCTGCGACTGTACAACAACAACGACGACGGATCTGGGATATGTTCAGACTTGTCGAACTGCGTCGGTAACTGAATCTCATCGGATCCGGTGCAGTAAATATTGGCCTGGTTCGCACGGGAAGCGATGTCTTTCCAGGGTCCTGCAATTAAATGCAATAATTATAAGGTGCATAAAATCGCTGCATACATGTACAAGATTATGGTTACTTGTTCAGACAACGCGCAACTCGTATATGTATACAAACCTTCACCACCACCACCACCACCACCACTGCAACCACCACTGCAACAACAACCACCACCACCACCACTATCACTACTCTTGTGGTGCTAGTCCTATAAGTCTGGCTGAAGAAGGACGGCCACGTCAAGATGTCGTTTATCATGAGAAGATAGATAATAATAATACAGCTGCTACGGCTATTGCTGCTCCTGCTTCTACCACCACCACCACCACCACCACCACCACGACCACCATCACCACCACCACCATCACCACCGCCGCCACCACCACCACCACCACCACCACTGCCACTTCCACCACCACCACCACCAACGCCACCACTGCCACTGCCAACACCACCATCACCACTGCCACCACCACTGCAACTACCACCACTGCCACCGCCGCCATCATCATCACTACTCTAGTAGTGCTAGTCCTATAAGTCTGGCTGAAGAAGAACGGCCACGTCAAGAAGTCGTTTATCATGGGAAGCTAGATAATAATAACACTGCTGCTACGGTTGTTGCTGCTCCTGCTTATACCACCACCACCACTACCACCACCACCACCACCACCACCACCATCACCACCACCACCACCACCACCACTGCAACTACCACCACCGCCATCACCATCACCACCACCAACACCACCAACACCACCACCAACACCATCACCACCACCACCACCTACAGTACCAATACCGCCATTACCAGGTCTATGATTAGCACCAGCGCGTTCAATGCACACCAGAAGCACCGCAAACAAAAGAACTTCTTCATTGTCTTTAAAATCTTATAACAATAATAAATGTTCGATGTCTTTCGACGTCAATATATTTTGCAAAGACCACTTAGCTCCTCAGTGAGTTGAAATGAGCAATAGCACTTGAATCTCTATTCAATAATAACGTAAGCAAGTAAATAAGCATAGTCTTCATATATGCATGTGCTAAGAGCGCGTGTACTACATTGCATAAAACTGTTCGCCTACTTTTCAATATCGACTACAAGCGTATATCAGATTATAAACAGGGCTTAAAGTGTGCCGGGACGGTCATGGACGGCGTCTCGGCACTTATTTTCGAGGCGGGACGCCGTCCTATGACTTATTTGGTCAGTACATATCCATAACTGCAGGGACGGCGACCCTGCAGTTACGCGGACGGCCGTCCATGACGGCTGAATTGGTATCTTTTCCCGGAAATGGTCCCTTTTTCGTGTTTTGCCCGAAAATTTAGACAAATGACTAAAAAAGAATAAAAAGATCATCAACTTGGCGGATGACTAAAAAAAAGGTCATCAACTTTTTTGGGCGGCGGAATCCGTGTCCCACCAACAAGACCGAATTAAGTCTCCATATACAATACAGCGTCCTGGCACTTCTTTTTTTACACTTTAAGCACTGATTATAAAGTCAGGCTAAACAACAATATGACTAAAGACGCATCGAAAAAAAGCTATACTTTAAAACTATTTAGATTTGAACAAATGCAAAATGAAATGACGTCCAACATTGAGAAGCAAGTTTGTCTGTCCTAACGAAGAGGTGACAAAAGCCAATGAACTGTGATTTCTTATCTGCTCGAGCAATCAACCATGGGCGGAGACCTAGGGGGGGACAGGGGGGACGGTCCCCCCCCCCAATAAAAGTGTTGGGGGACGGCCCATGCATTTGTCCCCCCAATGTTTGAGCGTCAAGAGTCTTTTTGGCGGCGAAAATAGAAAATTTCGTCGGGATTTGGCCGGATGACTAAAAAAAAAAGGTCATCAACTTTTTTGGCGGCGAAAAGAATTTTTTTTCCAGATTTCGCCGGTCGTCAGAAATTTTTCGGAAGATTTCGCGTCTTTCCGTCCCCCCCAATTCTCGGCCCAGGTCTCCGCCTATGAATCAACTCTTCAACAGCGACCATCTTCACACATCTCATCTTCGAGCTTTTTTCAAGGCAGTATTGATGAACACAAATATCACGTGGTGTAGCAGAAAAGGAACTTAGAGGAAATCACCGCATGCATGACTCTTGAAGCAACAAACGCTATATGAAACATACGTCCAGCTATGGGATTATGTAGGGGAAGACGGGGTAATTTCGGCCATGGGGTAAATTCGGCCAGGGTGATTTCCAGGAAACCAGTGGGCATAGGAAGATTTTAATGCTGCCATCTAGCGTATAATATCATATTAAGTATGTTTATTGAGATAGTTTTACTTTTATGTGAGTATAATTTGCTAAAAGCCAAAAAAACGAGTTCGAGCCTAACCCACTTATCCATACTGTGGTAGTAAAAGCTAGAAATCCAGGGTAATCTTGTTCAACTGTTAATTATTTGCTTTTTATTCTGCAAATGACGATATTTTTTGCCAATTTGGTTATCCAAATTCATGATACAAAAATGCGGTCCATGCTCGTTTAAATTGTTTTTGGAGGGTGGGTGGGTCGGGGTAAATTCGGCCATGTGGACGAATTTACCCCATAGATGTTAGGAATGGTACATAGTGCCAATTTTAATACAATAACTTTATATTTTGCACCAATATACCTAGTTTTAATTTAAAATATAACTATAACGCATCATTTCATACTATATGTTGTGTTTTTAAAAAAATTGAAAAAAATTAATTTTTAAAAAATTATTATTTTTATTAAATTCTTTTTAAAAAATTTAAAAATCACAAACATACAACCAGGTATTCCCTAAGTATCTCTGATGTGTAATTTCCGACTTAATTCTGATTTCGGTGTGAACTTCCACATATACCTCATTTGGTTTGTTGTGAGGATCAAATTAATCTTGTTGGCCGAATTCACCCCGTATACTGGGGTAAAACCGGCCAAAAATTCACTTTAAAAAACAATTTTTTCTCACAAATGTTTTCCTCTCTCCCAAAAAGTAACCTTGCAGTATAGTGTCCCTATCTTGCATTATTCAGTTGTGATTTTATTTAATTTTAGCAGTCAACCCGTTTCAATTTATTATAAAAATACGAAAAATGGCCGAAATTACCCCGGCTTCCCCTAGACTGCTGGTTGAGAAGAAAGTATACCGTTCGTTTATTAAGGGTACAAACACCACTATAGCCTATACATGTGTCACTTATATTCCCGGGTTAAATCTTCACTCTGGCCTACTTTTCTCTCGCTTCACTTACCGCTGCCCATAGTTTCACTTAGGCCTATCTATAGTCGAGACTAATTCAAAACTGTTCCGAACAGTACTAAGTGTGATGAGAATTTGATAGCCTACTCAAAAATAATGGTATAAGATAACTGGTCATGTACGAGCAACAGCTTTTGTTGCAAAAAATGAAAGCATGAAATCAATAATTAGTTCATTCAGCAAAAAATGTGATAAGTTTGTGAAAGCCGATCCAATTTGGGGCAGGGTATCAGTGACCTCTATAATTATTTGGTCACAAAACCAAACTATTTGGCGACGAAAGCAGATCCAATAATTGCGCTTGGGAAACATGATCACAATCAGGGGCAGCATATATGAGACAGGCGTGTCTCTTATTCCCAGCTTAAATCTGGCCTACTGTGGAGTAGGGCCTTGATACGGTAATCCTGAGAGAGGCGTAATTCTTTACTTTGTGAATAAGGCTACTTCTATTCTGAAGCAGGTGTAGCCTAAGTCTCTATTCCCTGAGATGGCGTCAGTCTTGACTCGAGATTCTCTGCAGCATTCGACTACATGCAGTTCACACGTCAAAACGTGTTCAAAACGTCTGCAATGAACTCGTCACCTTCGCCGACAGCGAACTTTATATCGGCTTTTATTTACGCCGTCGCAAAATATTAAAATTTGGCAAAATGCCATGGGATATTGCATTCGAAGTGCCACACGTCACAGGCAACGGATATAATGCAAATCATTGTCTTGTTAGTATTACATGCATGCACGTGACCCTATCAGTTTTCGGTAGCCTGCATGGCATTGTGTTGCTGATTTATATGAAGTCTCCATAGCGTCATTTGACGGTATCCTCGTGTATTTTCCAGTGAGAAGGACGATGTCGACCACGAGAGAAGGCGGAGATGGCGGACCAAGGTCTTGGTTGGACGAGGGTCCGATCGCCTATTTTCATCCATGCTCCAATGACGTAGGACTCCACGCTGCTCTCACCGGTGCCTCTAAGAATCCGAAAGTAGCCGTCCTCGCCCCAATCACGACCCCATGAGTTGGCACACAACTGGAAAAGAGCAACATCATTGAAAACGGCATCTTAATCATATGCCTACACGTTTATATAAATTATATTATATTATTATATTATTAAAATATTATTATATTATTATATTATTATTATATTATTATATTATTATATTATATCATATTATTATTATTATTATATTATTATTATTATTATATCATATCATTATATTAGATATCATATTTGATGCAAACAACTAATAAATATATTTGTTTATTTCAAATCAAAATGACAATCCTCGGTATGATTACATGACATGGTATGAACACATGATCACAACAGTCGCTTTTATAACTCTATATATATGGCACCTTGAAAGGCGTCGATTGGTCCGAATGCAGTCCATTAAAGCAACTCTCCAGCGACGATCCCATATTCTAGATATCGTATGGCTTTTGTTTTGACTCGTGACGAGGGGAGGAGTGGGTCACAAATCGTCCAAAAATTGCGTGACGTCATATCATATCATTTGTGGACGGCCCCAAAGCTGTATACAATTGATCAAGAGCGACCAGGTTCAGTGAAAGAGGAGCTGACTAATCTGTCATACATCCAATTCTTTCCAACCACAATATTATAGCCACTCTTCAGTTATTGCCAAACCATAATAGTACCATTGACGTATATATATATATATATATATATATACGAGCGATCTGCACTTACCCAGTACTTCCGTGGACGACCAGTTGAATAGTCCACACCCCACCTGTCGAAATCAGGTCAAATCATATCAAATTTATTGTTCCCAACAAAGTGCAAGATATTATGACTGCCTAATGTAATATTGTAATAATGTTTCAACAATGGTTCGTTCTGTTATACTAGTCCCCACCCCTCCTATTGTTCTAGACAATAGCCTATTGTACTCCGACGCCGTCACGCCTATTGCGTTAGCACCGCACAATGGCCCATTATTGGCCGACTCTCGGCCGTCCAGTGTGGACAATGGTTGATTTCATGGACAGTGGAACGACCGTCGGCCTACAATGGGTCGTTGAATGGGATACTAGCACAATAGGGTTAATTACGCGAGTAAAATAGACCGGTTTCTAAGACAATGAAGCGGCGAGAGTCGGCCAACAACGGGCTATTGTGCACGATACTAGCACAATAGGGTTGGGAGTGTCGGCTAACAATGCTAATTACCAGAGTACAATAGGCCGGTTTCTAACACAATGGACGGCCGAGAGACGGCCAACAATGGACCATTGTGTGCGGCACTAGCACAATAGGGCCGCCGGCGTCGGAGTACAACAGACTATTGTCTACTACAATAGAAGGGTGGGGCTGGTCTATTGTTCCAGAATCCGCACTTATACTACTACTCAGCAGATGTCGCACTGAGTGATTGGGAGCAAAAGGCTCACCAATGGGGAAAAATCCCGCTAAGAGAGCTTGCTAGATTAAAAAAATTTGAAGATGAAAGCAAACAGAATAGGACTTTCAATAAACAGTAAGCTGTAACTGTAGGAATCTGGCGTGAATCCCATATGAACGTTTTAATGCAATATTCGTTTAAGTGAAAATCAAACAAATTCCGGTGACATACTGCGCCTGGTTACACGTCAAAAAATGTAAAATAAAATACAGAAACAATAATAAAGTATAGAAATAATGATGTAATAAAGTAGCGGAAGCCATAAACAGTTGGCGCCCATCCGTCTGGTTATTGGTGTTAAACGTTACAGGAAAAGTGTTCTTTGGTAACTATTATGTCCCTCAAAAGATGTGCTCAGAAGAATATATGTCGATGTTATACTCCTGCCATTATATCCGTAGTAAAAGATGATCAATGTTGTAATCTGCCAATAGACAAGTCCAATGCTGCGGCCCTACAGAGAGACTCTTAGAAGATCCGGCAGTTCGTTGTTACCACACGTACGGCAGCCATGCGGTAACAATTGTGGGCGTTGAAATCGCCCAAAAACTCGCAATTACTATGCATGGTTTCCTCGGGAGGCATCGCAGAAACGGACCAGGAGGCAGGATTTAGTATCCAAGTGGTTTAGTCTTGATGTAGTGTTATTGTCCAATTCAATCAGCTACTATTTATTTTTCTCCAAAATAACTAATTTTTGGTGACTACTAACTTTTCCCTTCCAGTAGCTATACAATTGCTCCTGAAAATTTGCTATCCAACGCTACTCAATAGCAAGCGAGAATCTGACGGGTGCACTGACCCAAGAAGTCTGACGGAATGGAAGTTGGTCTGTTCCTGATAGTCAGCTGGTAGAGAATGTTGGTAGACTCCAGATCGATACATGAAGAAGTCTTTATTCACTTTTATCACCACTGCAATCAACAGTTCACAACTCATCCTTCTGTTTAACTACTTTCCACTTATATATGCATCGTCGTCGTCGTCTTTATCATCATCGTTGTCGTCATCATCATTATCAACGTCATCGTTATCGTCGTCGTCATCATCATCATTATCATCGTCGACGTCATCATCATCAGCAGCAACAGTATCGGCGCAGTCGTCGTCGTCGTCATCATCATCGTCGTCGTCGTCATCATCATTATCATCATCGTCGTCGTCATCATCATCTTTGTCACCTCTACTTCATCAACGTTGACCTGTAATTCATCCGCTATAATTTTTCTTTCTTTTTTTATCTGCCTTGTCTTCTGCATCTTCTTCATCATTTTTACTCTGTCGTCGTCACAGTCATCTATAATCATCGTTATAATCGCTGTTTTTCAATATCAGTCCTACCGACACTCGCTAGCAACTGCAACACGGCACACCACAGCCCCAACTCAAACATCATCACTTCCCCATCATCGACTCTACTGCCAGCTACACCACTAGATACATGACTCACCTTGAAGCGGTCCGATCACTCTGAGCTTTTTCATGATATCTATCTCCTGTGTAGGAAATAATTGAGCACAGAAGACAAACACAACTGAGCATACAATTATTATTATTGTTATTATTATTATTATTATTTTTATTTATTTATTTTTAAATTATTATTATTATTATTATTATTATTATTATTATTATTATTATTATTATTATTATTATTATTATTATTATTATTATTATTATTATTATTATTATTATTATTATCTGGAATGGACCCTATTCGTCAAGGTCCCAGTTGGAAAAGGTACCCCTAAAAGCGACATAGTTGAATCGCTGAATCGTTACCGACAGCCTCGACAGGCGTTGGAACAGATATGACGTTTCGCGGACGTCCCCAGTTGCGGTGCTCATGCTTTTTCCCAAAGCAGAAAGGAAAGTCAAGCCCTCGTTGTTGATGGGGCCTAGGGTTTCGAAAGCCAAGGGAATAAACAGGTGAGTTTCTGACAATTGACCGTATTTTGTGTGTTTGAGGGCCGCTGCTCTCTCGGCCGCCGCACCCGCCGCCCGAGAAGTGTCGGGGAGATAAGAAACGGCTGAGGTGTCGGTCACGGTCGCATCCCAAACAAGACAGCGACCAGCACGCCACGGTATCAGAGTGAGGCCATCCGGTCTCTTACCGTCAGCCCTTAACAAGCCAACGGGTTCCTTAGTGGAAGGAAAGCCAGCCCGGGTCAAACCGCGGAAGACTATATCGTTCAAGGTCGCATGTCTGGATGAACGACCTGGACCCAAAGAGCAGGAGAGCCCGTGCAGGCCGTCAGCGGCAACAGCAGATCCGCAAGGGCATCTGTGCGGTTCACAGAGGGGCACCCCCAGCCGAAGACCAACCGCTACTCTGACTGACTCGTCGTCAAGTCTGAGTCCGCGCGAGGTTATAGGGAGAGCCAGCAACCAATCGCCCGCGTGCGGTGCAGAGACAGCTCTGAGACGCGCTTGATGGAGTGGATCCTGAAGTCCGGTGTATAAGTCAGATATGATCTTATCGGTCAGTGGTTTTTCCCAAGATGATTGCCTGTGGACCACACTGCTATCTGGAAGCTGCACCGAGCTGGCCGTTAGCCAGCGGGACAACATCTCCCCATGTTGTTGATCGGCAGGGAATGAGTCACCTAGCATGATTGACTGGAGCGGAAGTGTACCTGCGGCGGAAGCCAGAAAGGCGGGTAATGCCAGCAAGGTTACAGATCGGATGCCCAGTCCCCCATCTCTGATGGGCAGTGAGGCTTGAAGCCACTGATCCTCTGACAGGGGCAGATTTAAGACCCCGATTAGTCCTGAATGCATGGTCGCGTCGAAAAGCGCCAGGCCCGGGTGGTCCGCACAGGGGCAGCAACGTAATGTGTAGAGCAGTCGCGATGAATTGAACGAGTATCTCAAAAGAGTAAGGGCGTCGTGTCTTCCAATGTCTTGCAATCTTGCAAGCGCCCGCCTGAGCTCTGTCGTTTGCTCTTCCAAGGCCTTATCCAGCGCGCCAAGAGTGGAAAGCGGTGCGCCCAAGAGCGATGCCATTTGGGGGCTGGTGTATGTGAAGAAGTCCAAAGGGTGGTGATCCGCTGCGAGACCAGGATCATGCGAAATCACCTCACATTTTGAACGGTTAAATTCAAGGCCTAGATCTCGGCATTAGAGCTCCAGTAGTTGGACATCATCGGCTACTACTTGCGCCTTCCCACCCAGAGTGAGGTCATCTAGGTAACCTAGAGTGAGTGGGGATGCCAATTCCGTCAAGATGGCTCGCTTATTATTATTATTATTATTATTATTATTATTATTATTATTATTATTATTATTATTATTATTATTATTATTATTATTATTACTATTACTGTTATTATTACTATTACTATTACTATTACTATTATTATTATTATTATTATTATTATTATTATTATTATTATTATTATTATTATTATTATTAACACAATGATGACATCATCCGACCAAAGCTAAAGCGGTGACCTGGTTGAGCACCTCATTCCATTATGGCGGTGGAGTAGAGACTAGACTTATAGGTGTTACTGACATAATTATGGAGTCTCATTTGAAGAGTCCTTCATCTCATTATGTATACAAGACGCTCGGTGAGGAAATGTTTGCGTGACAAGAAATGCGATCGTGACTCTGATCTGTGGAGATCACACACGCGATTCTATTTCTAAAGACTTAAATCAATTGTAGCCTAGGCCTACATGTATACGAAGCATTCTAGTGATTGGTTTCTATAATAGATCTAAGTATAAGCTTTAGTCAGGTGAATGTAAAATGTAAATGTAATCGGATTTTATATAGCGGCCGTCTATTACCTCGACCCTGTTCATTTTTCAATGAATTCGATCGGGTCACCACCGCTCGCCAGTTTCAATGGACGCCACACCATTTAGGGTCCCCGTGCTAGCCCGAAATCTGGAATCTCTTAACTAGCCGCCTTCGGGAAGCGAACCGCGGTCCGCACGCTCTCTTTCAGAGTCACGTAGAGACGCTTTCAGCGATCTTACCGATGTAGCTAACTGGGCCAGTATTACCTAACTGGACAAGTATGCTAATAGGCTATAATTATATAGGAATTTATCTGCGCATTACAAATTGCTGTGCATAATTATAATACCGGCGCTCTAGAAGTGCTTCTATCACCGGAGATAGACTGTCCAGTTCTCACTTACATTGGAAGAAATCTTGTAGGGTAGAGATGACTGGTAGACCTTGACAGGAGTCTTCTCCTTGGGACATATCCACGTCTTGAGGGAGGGAAAAGGCGTCGGAAAGGGACAATGATCGGCCTTCCTTCCCGCACCACTTGTGTAGGGAAAGCAGTCATCCGTGACAATTCTACGGAAGAAACGACAGCATGACGACTATTATATTCTTTTTGTCATTGTTGTCAATGTCACGTCAATCGGAACTTAATATATATATATATATATATATATATATATATATATATATATATATATATAGGGGAGAATGTCCAGGTTTGTTTGTGACAGGTTCTGCATTGGGACAGTGGTGGTGTCGAAGTGGTTAATAATTGTTGGCCTTAGCCTAATGTGATCAATAATATTATTATACCCATGTTTTTCAGCAAGATGGTTTACAATCTTGTAAATAAAAAAATTGCTCAAAAAATTGCCAGAATAGGTTTATATTGTTAATTTAAAAAAATGAAACCTCTTTACACAGTGTTAGCCTAATGTTTTAATATGACGTCTAGGGCCTAGACCAGTGGTTCTTAACCTTTTCAAGGGAGCTGAACCCCAAGAGAAATCCATGGCCACTCACCGAACCCCTCAAGTTTTAAAAATAATTTTTTTACTCATGGGAACAAAAGGGAATAAAAACTATACCAAATGTGACACAATATTAATTCAATACATGAACCACTAACAGGGAAGTGACCGTCAAATGACTTTGCCAGCTCCACCAGGTGCATTGCATGCAATCAATTGCTTCAACTCCTCTGGTACAACAGTATCTCCAACTTTAGACTCATCGTGACTCACACACTCATCTAGCAGAGGAAAGTTAGCGAAGTTGTTGTTCTCGATTCGACACTTCCACAATGGTAACCTCTTTCGGAAAGCACAAAGCTTCTCACAGAGACATGATGTGACAAACGGTGTGAGGATTTCAAGAATGGCTTTAGCAATGCGCTTCCGCTTCAATTATATTGACGCCACCACCCTGTATCTGGCAATTGAGATGATTGAGTGCACCAAAGATGTCAACCAAGTAGGCCAAGGCGAGGATGAACTGTGACTCGACGTAGTGTTAATTATCGGGAAGTGCAGTAAGACATAACTAATGTTAACAGGATGAACAGCTTTAAATTTCATAAGGTATGGACTGGCAGCACTCTATTTCAAGCAAAATTATTAAATAAAAGTAAAAAATAGCAAATGATTTTTTACCCTGAATATTATATATTTTAGAGGACCTCTGCCGAACCCCTGGCACTGGCTCACCGAACCCCAGGGGTTCGGTCGAACACTGGTTAAGAAACACTGGCCTAGACTCTATGCATGGATTTTTAGTCTGTTGAGTTTCCTATTTTCCGTCCAAAAACTTCTACCTCGTTCCTCTCGATTAAATTTTCAAAATTGAAGATACTCCAAGATAATTGTCAGACGACGATTGTTCATGAAATTATTTAAAACTAGTATACACCTAATTCAAATGACTTTGTTTTTTGCCTGGAGGTTAGAACAAATTTGGTGGCATGAATAGACGCAGATCTAATGAGTTTTAGTGCATGTTCAATTCGCATCTGATGCAAGAAGCACTGACCCGACTTTCCTGATGAACCACCATGCGCGATCGACATGTCCCGACTCGCATCCGTGCTGACCGAGTTGTGTGTTGCATGAGATGAGATGCTGAGGAGACAGAGTTTGCTTAAATGCACCTTTCGAATGGATGCGAAGGCGATCAGATGCCACTCCTGATATACATTTAAACGAATCAATACAGACATGCATTATACCACAGTTGCATTCATTCTTTGAGTGCACCCTATAATGACAAAGACCTGTCTAATACAAAGAGACAATAAGTCACCGATTCATTTATTCCTTTGTTCTTAAAGGACAACAACTGCTTTATACATGTAAAGCGTGATCTAAATAGGGTGGCTCAAAAAAAAATGTACCACCGGGAAAAATGCGATATCTTCGCTGCCGATTGAGCTTTTTCTGCGAAAATTTCGCAATTTGAAGGGGAATGAATATCCAACAATCCCTGAAAGTTTCATTTGAAACTTTTCATGTTTGCAAAAGTTACAGCTGTTCAAACTTAAAATTTCGTTTTTTCAATTATCCGGAGAATCATGCTCCAATACATGTGATTTCATTAATATTTTTTGGCAAATTACAGCACACAAATTGATGATGATGTCATACGACCTCACTATGAGCTGTAAAGAAGCTTTTTATGAAGCAATCTGCTGGTATTTGGTGATATTTTATAGATTAAGGTCTCAATTCGTGAACCCATTACTGAACGTCACGGGCAAAGTTTCTGCGAAAGATAAAATGGGAACTCGAACTTTGCATGAACAGAGACTGGGACATCGCGTGATCATAGCAAAATACCCAGTGAAAAGTGGAGCCTGAGCACATTGAAGGCTATCTGCAAACATGTTTATGTAACGAAGATCAGATGTCGGAAGAGAGGCAGGAAGTGGTCGCTTGGCTTGATGAAAAAAACACGATTTTCAAGAAATTCGCTTGGTAATCGAAAGGTCAAGTTTGCAAAGCACATCGTGGTTTCGGCATCAGATATGCTGGCGTGTGTTACGGCTGCAAGAAAAGACTGCATTTAATCCCATTCAGTAGGTTAGGTGTCAAACTCATCTTTGAACTCTCTAACCCGGACTCATTGAAGACCATGGCAGGTATGCTCTAACATCTGGTTTTATTTTCCAGCAGGACAGTGCGCCTGCTTGCTTGCACGGCAAGGTTGATTATGATGGCGCTACCTTATTGCCATCAACTGAAGTAAATGCATTGGCAAAGATGACTTTCAAACTCGCCAGACCTTAGCCCTCTTGCTTATCACGTCTGGTGAGCTATGCTGGAACGCTGCAAGACATTTAATCCCAAGTTGGAGAAAATTGGCCAGCTGAAGCAAGTCTTGCTGCTAATGTGGGGTCAGTTGCCGCAGGACCCGACCAACAAGGCCATGCTGAGCTTAAAAAAAGAATTTGAGCTCGTGTTAAGGCAGAGAGTGGACACTCTCATTATACCTTACAATAAACTGCAAAACGGAATGCTGAGGTCGCAGTGAAAAGTGATATCATTTGACTTGGAAATCTACAAGTGACGTCAATTTTCCGCGGATATTTGAAAAAACGAAATTTTAAGTTTGAACAGCTGTAACTTTTGCAAACATGAAAAGTTTCAAATGAAACTTTCAGGGATTGTTGGAAATTCATTCCCCTACAAATTGGGAAATTTTCGCAGAAAAAGTTCGATCGGCTGCGAAGATATCGCATTTTCCTCGGTGGTACATTTTTTTTTGAGCCACCCTGTACATTCTTGGAATACCTGATGAAATGCAAATGTCTGTAAGCTTAAACGATAATGTTAAGTGTTTTGGTATCTAATGTGGTAGTTTCTTCGTGCACCTATCAGTCTAATTCCTGACAATGATAATTTTTTATGGTTCTAACTTTGAAAATTCTACTTGTAAAATTAAACAGAATCAAGTGTATACGCATGATATTCTACCAATGTTTGACTGGAGTGCATGTTTTGATCGGTAATTGATATATGGGCCTAGTGCACCAGATTCACTAGTGCTGCATTGAGTCGGAATATTTGTCAAACTGGTTGCTCAAGGAGGCCGAGTCCGGTTTCCAGGGGTCAGAGGGATTAGATCTTCCCTACACCTGACGTCAACATCATAGGCGCAATCACGTCCTAAAAGTTGGGAGGGACCAAATGAATCACGTCCTAAAAGTTGGGGGGGACCATAATGATAAAGTCAATGGGACCACTCAAAAGTTGGGGGGGACGCGTCCCGTGGGTCCCATAGGGTGGTTGCGCCTATGGTCAACATCTATAGCCAGCCTTTAAGTTTAATAAACGGTAGACAAGATTTGATGTGCGAACTGAATTGTATCGTGATAAATAACCTGCTGTTGAAAATGCCCACGAGGAACCGCAGTCCTTCTGGTCGAGAACTGGACTGATCAGTCCGGGCCACTCCTTGCGAGCATCGAACTCCAGCGGAAACCTTTCTTCAGGTCTGACTTTGAGAACGGACATCTCGGTTATGTAGTCCGACGGACGCTCCGTTCCCAGCCGGCGCTTCACGCCCTCCTCCAAAGTCAACCCCCAAAAGGACGAATAGTTGATGGCCTTCCAACTGTAAACAACCATTCCACATTGCTAACACCGACTAAATGAGAGCGTAACTTTTTCTTAAACAATGACAATGATGGAGATTGCCTCATGTTTTCTGGTGGGATTTTATTCCATATTGAATGACCAGTGACTCTAATTTTTGTAGAATAGACGGGAATCAGTGGGAGCAAAGATGCATCTGTAGGACGTCGAGTTTCTTGTTGACTGAGAATGAATCTGAGAAGCAAGATTGAAGAATCCCCTGAAAGCAGGAGGGAGCAATTCGTGGTCAAAGCGGTACATCAATTTTCCCGATTGATATAGTTTAATCTGCTCAAATTCTAGCATGTTAAGATCACAAAATAATAATAATAATTATTATTATTATTATTGCCAGCTAGTTAAAAATCATGTCATATAGCCTACACTTGTGTCTTAGGCCTACTCAGGGCGGATCCAGGGGCAATCCGGTCATGGCCACCCCATTTAAAAATTGCATGGAACGTGCCTACCCCAATTTGGTTTCAACAAGCCATTAAATAAATGCAGCGGGAGAGAAAAGCAGTCCACCAATACTCCCGACCACGATTGATGACTGACGACTAAAAAAGGTCATCAACTATTTTGGCGGATGAAATGGTATCTCTTTTCGTGGAAATTGGACGAATGACTAAAAAAATCATATTTTTCGGGGACGAAGTAGACAAATTTTTCTCCTGTCCCATCAAGACCGAAAATGTTCCCCCCCTTCGAAAATTTCTGTATCCGCCCTTGCGCCTACTTCTGCCTCTATCTATATTTATTTAATTGTTACAGGTGGCCCACAAGCGGAACCAAGCCGCCTTATGGCCGTATAGTTTTATTGTTCCTTTGTTTATCTTCTGTTTTTTCTACAGCAGTGGTTTTCCCCCCATGTCATTGCTGTTGTTGAGGTTCACAAAATGTATGTTAATGGCAATGGTTTGGTTATTCCGAGCAGAAACATAAACGGAACTAAGCAAAGACGTCATTTTATGAGAACACCGCGGGTGCCGGAATGCCACATAACTTTCTCATGGCTACCGTACCATTCACAGTTTCTGACGGTTTACATATAAGTCTATGAAGAAAGTCTATTAATTTTTATGTGAGCTGAGCTACAGTCTACCAGGGATTTTTTATTGTGCAGTTGCACACAAAATGTGCAGCTCTAAATGGATGTGTGCAGTAAAAAAAACAGTAAAAAAGATCATTGACCTACGAGTGGGAGTAATCTACCATAGAGGATGGGAAGGCAAAGAAAGGGTTTGTGCAGTTCTAAAAATTCCTAAAAAACGCGTATAATTTTTCTGGGGAATGGTAAACTACGCATAGGTTATACATCTTAACACCTCTACAATTTTTCTGGGGAAATGCCATTCCTGGGGAACTTCCCCCACTGCGTCCCCCACCCACACTGGTGGATGTGCAATTGTGCATGCTGCCAGGCAGCACACTTAGAAAGTGCAAGCGAAGATGCACAGGTCTTAAAAACCTGTTAATTGTGTAGTTTGACGCATGTCCTTAATATGTTGCTCAGACTCACCAGTGCATGTGCACTCCTGCTAACCGCATCAGTGCGTCACAGATAAGAATAGTGCGATGGATCCAGGTTTCAGCGACAGCTCATGACGTCAAAGGCCGTTGCCGTCGCCAAAAAAATGATATTAGAGAGAGGTAGTGCATATACCCACTTTTAAAAAAAGATATTGTTATTTCTCCATTTCTATAGTGCCCCTTCAAGTTCACTACTCAGAGGCGCTCCCGGCTACAGCGCGGACACTGCATTGGAGTCTCACGCCGAAGCGCACGAGCAATAATTATTGCAAGAGAAGGATTTGCTCGAGGTCCTCACGCGGCGGCTTGAGGGTGGATTCGAACCTGGAAGTTTTAGTTTCCGGCTCGCAGGTAGCAAACACAACCACTACACCACCACGCCCCACAAGCTATCTGTTCTCTCCTTTTGCTTTTTTTCCTAGTTTCTATATCCGTTATTAAGTAATAAAGATGTTTTGTCAACTGTCACTTTGAGCAATAAAAACTGTGACTATGGTTATGGTTAGAATACCCAAATTGGGCGTCGTCAATCATGCTTTGAATGAGTTCAGTCGGGAAATATTTTGGTGTCTGGTTTTGATAAAAAAATATGTCTAATTCTACCGACTAATCGACATCAGTGTACGCATAGGAACTGAAGAGAAAGTAGGCCTACTGTCTATTATTATAGACGTCTGCGTTGTTTCTTATAAATACACAACAGTATTAGGCTTTATGTATAATACAGTGTATGCTCAAGTCTAATCCATTAGGTAAAAATTAAATTCGTGCTCTGCATTGACCCGATGATGTAACAATTTTTTTACAACGACATGAAGGCTGTAGGCTACAGTTTTTAACTCTATGAGATGAGATATGCTATCGTGACTGGAAGGAATGCACGATAAATACAGATAATAGTGCTTGACTTGACTTGACTTACTTGACTTATATGGCCATCAGGCCATGCCTTCAGCACGCGTCAGCCGCTTCCCACGGCAGCTCTCCACTTTTGCCTATCCTGCGCCACATGCGTCGCCTCCATTCCCATTGCCTCGCAGTCCTCTCTTATCGTATCTATCCATCTTTACTTTGGTCTCCCCCTCGATCTTCTCACGTGTACATATCCGTTGAGCGCTATCTTTGGATGTGAGCGCTATCTTTGGATAGTGGTTGATTTGGAGAATGTTTGAAGGCTTACACTTACACAACAGCAACTTACATAATGTCGCAGGAGGATAATGTCATCGATGGAGAATGTCAAAGAAGAAGAATGTCCTTCCTGACACCAGCCCAACAGTATTACAGCAAATAAAAATGGAATAAAGTAACATAGGGAATAAAGTAAGAAAAACAATTGTTAGCGCAAACAATTGTTTTGGTTTTTTCTTATTTAAATGAAAAATTAACCTTTTCAAAAACTTTTTTCTAAGCCAATGGTGGGGGGGGGGGTTTAACCCCCGAACCAACCCTTGTCTATACGCCACTGTCGTTGGTCGTACGGACTCGTATACTTGCCGTTTTATTACCTAAATTTATTTTAAAAGAAATGTTTCTTTAGTAAAGTCTCAAGATAGCTTAGGCCCCGTGACTTCTCTGCCTATAGAGGCCCAGAATTTCTCTCGTCAGTTCTGTTGTTAAGTATAGCCTAGGCCTTATTCTCGGTGCATGGTTGTTCGGCTAAGCCGCAAAACTCCGGCGATTGATCGAATTGCAGAAATATTGCAGAACTCGGCGGCTTATGGCTGTATCTTCTTTACTTCACTTTAGGCAATCATCCTAAAGCGACATGCCTTTGAAATCTCTGGACATATAATATAACCTACGGCCTACACTATAGGCCCTACAGCCTCTGATGATTGGCTGGGCCAAATTGATTTGGGGGGGGGGGTCCGTAGCTCAGTGGAGAGAGCGTTGGCCGATAAACTGAGAGTCATTATCGCGACCCGGGTCCAAGCCTCGCTCAGGGCAAAAATTTATTTGAATTTTCTGTTAGCTGCCAGTGGCGCTTTCTGTTGTGTTGTTTGCCTCGGGTCTGTTGACAAATAAGTTAGCCCCTCCCACTACTGGCTTGGCCGATCAGGAGCGTTCCAACACTTAGGCCATTAGTGTTAAGTTACCGAACCTGTTGTAACCGACCTGCGCGTCGTGCGAAGCTGGCCGTATTTCGTATAACTTGTAGGCTACCTGTAATCGTTCTGCGGTGTGTCAGATTGAATTTGAATAAACGAATATTATAAACGTCAGCTGGCTTCCGAATGGTTATGCATGTATACGCTGCACATTACACTATGATTCTCATCACTGTCCCGGAAGATCAAGTGAACATATGTCACCTAACACAGATCCTCAGTGGCCGAGTGGGTTGGTAGCCCGCCCGCCACGCCGGCGGCCCGGATTCGATTCCCGGTCGGTCGATTTATCAGAGATTAATTTCTCGGATCTTTACTGCGGGTGGCTCGGTCGCAATATAAACGTGGAGGAGCGGTGGTGACCTCAGGGTCGAGGCCATAAGACAGCCGCTATATAAATATTCGATTACATTTACATTTTACATTACATTACATTTACATTTACACAGACGATCTGAGTCTAACGAGAACAGAACTGTCTGCAGACTCACCCGTGTCTGATGGCGTTGGAGTTGACGTAGTCAAGAAGTTCAGGCTGAATGAGACAAATCTTCTGTGTACACTCCCAGTTCTTATGTACACGTTTGTGGTAGAATTCCTCGTTGGCCAACGAGTACACGCACGTGCTAAGTACCACAGACAAATAACAGCCACATTTTACCATTCACGTGAATAGCATAAACCCAGTTATTATAATAGGCATCCATTAGTTAGTCAGGTCTGCTTTTATTATCATAGTATATAGTAAAATTGAAAAGTCGTTAGCAACGCCACATTAGTGGATGAGGGAAGGGAAGGTGGTAAATGCCTTCATCCTTGCTCAGGTTGGGTCCGGGAATTGTGTCAATCCAGTGAGTTTTCTCGAGTGTAATGTCCCCCTAATTAGGCCCTAATGTAATATGAGCTTAAGTCTTCGAAAATTTCTCAGCGCTCACAAAAGTCAGGGATACCAGCATAGCACCGGCGCTCTAGCAAGTCAAGTCTGAACGGCGCCCTTTCAAACAGCTAGGTGCTGTCATAAGCGGCGCCCTTTCGAAGTCGTCCTTTTGATGGTCGCCCTTTCGAAATCGCTCTTTTGATTGGATACCACCCAATATACAATGTATCTATAATAGGGAAGCAGGCCGACGCTTCATCGCTGGGTCCAAGATTGTCGGCGTGTATGAGTGTCTTACACTCATAGGCGCTCCCGATTACAGCGCGGACACTGCATCAGAGTTTCACGTCGAAGCGCTCAGCAATTGCGAGTGAGGGACTTGCTCAAGGTCCATACGCGGCGGCTTGAGGTGGATTCGAACCTGGGACCTCCGGCTCCAAGGCAGCGACCCCACCACTACACCACCGCGCAGCACTATGGTGAGAGAGTGAGCTTGAATGAGCCAGCCACGAAGTGTCTACAACAGCTGCTGCAGTCGACTGCTTTACTACAACTATTAATATGATTTAATATTACAATTTTATTATTATTATTATTATTATTATTATTATTATTATTATTATTATTATCATTATTGCATTGTATGTTTATACCTATTGCTTTCAGTTATGTTCTAATTAATTAAGTATTAAATAAGTATTAGTTAAGTATTAATACTGACTTGCACTAAAAAATAGTCTTGGAGCTAGGGGTCAGGGTTGTGTAAGCTGTTAGCTTTTTCCTGATTCCTTTTGCACTATGTTTATTGAGGCATGTTTATACTATTTGACTTGTGTGTGTGCAATAAACAAGTTCATTCAACTCGCAATCAGGCAATTGCAAAGTGCAATGGACGGTGCATATCCATCCTATACTTTTGATTCTCTGTTATTCACCAGTTGTTGCAGTTCCAGGTTATTCGATCACCTACTTTGTAGATGCGCTGGTCGTGACTACAGTAATCTGCAACATTGAACATGTAGACCTATATAATAATTACCTATACACATTTGCAGACATCATAATTATATTTACAGCCTGCAGCACATAGATCGAGTATTCGAATATTACGAATATTAAGATTTGCAAATATTCACGAATATCGACGAATATTAAGGCTGCCAACGAATATTATAGGCCTCTATTCGTAAAATAATAGGGCCTATATGTTCATTCAAGAAATTCTTTATTCTGAATTCCTATTTTGTTATTTGGTCTATTAAAAACGTTTAATGTTTTGCAAAACGAATTGTGCAAAAATTGTGACACATTTAACAGTAACTTTAATAGATTACTTGATAAAAAAAACTTCATGGTACCAGGTATGTCATGAATGAGAGTGAATGTCATGAAGATAGAAATTTAATCTTTTACGCGTTTGCCCCAAGAATATCCGCTGAAAACCGGCTTAAAATTTAAAAATGAACGGCTAAAGGGTCAAACTGCTCTCGTGTAGGCCTAACATTGCGGTTTCGATGGTTCACTTTAATTTGTCAACGAATATTTACGAATATTTATATAACCACCATACAATGTTTCTTCACTTCGTGTTCCGTGCACTTACTTAATCCTTTCTTCCTCTCGTTTCTAGTCAACTACGACTCGTATACTGGTATACTAACTTTCACACTTTCCTAGTCGCTTCTCTTGGGGTCATGCGCGTAAAATATGTCCTGAGAAATAACTATAGCTTCTTGCTCCCCCTCTTTACCCTTGACACTGCGTGTAAGTTTATATACATAGCCTACCCGCCACTGCTACGCTTCCGTTATTGTCCCCGAGGAAAGGCCAGTTTCTTATAGCGTATACACGGTGGACGGTGGTGAATGATGATGAAATTAATGGCGATGTGTTCGTCATTCATAAAGGTTAAGGTGGCACCGCTCCTACCTTTTATGTTCTCCGACGGTCTGTTTGTTGTTGGCGGCAGATGTACTTCTGTTGCTGATGGTGGCTGCGGTTTTTTTGTTGCCGGCGGCAGCTGTCTTTTTCTTGCCCACGACCGGTGTTTTTTTGTTGTCGACGGCCACGGTTTTTTTGTTGCCCACGACCGCGGTTTTTTTGTTGCCCATGACCGCGGTTTTTTTGTTGCCGGCGGCCACGGATTTTTTGTTGCCGGCGGCCACGGATTTTCTGTTGCCGGCGGCAGCTGTATTTTTCCTCCGAGACAGTGAACCACATAGTCTGGACAGCAATCCGTAATCGTTCGGTTGCAAAATATATCGCAGTAGCAGACTGTGTCATGGTAGGTGACACTGCAGTGGTCGTTTCGCTCCGGACAGCACCGATGCGGCGCATAGCGGTTCGAGCAGTAGCCCTTGTGTAAACTCTGCACTGCCAAGGAGTTGTCCTTTGATGAATAGGACAAGGCAGTCGCCACGCAGAGCAGCAACAGGAGAAATGCATCAACGACTCGTCGCATGGTTGCAGGCGTCGAACCCGAGACTGAAACTGACGCACTTTTCTTCTTAATTTCTTTCCCAGTTCGTCAAACAGTAGCCTATAAACGGAGAGACTTTGTAAGTCGCAGTCTCTGAATGTTAGACGAACTTCTCTGATCGAACCGACGAGTGAACGCTGAGATTCAGTGGAAAAGTCTTTGTTGAGGCAACGATCGCTAAAACTTTGCATTACCTTTAGCAGTGGCTGCCTCTCTATCTCTCGCTACCTAACTAACTTCACGCATTGCATGATGAAAAGCGTCGTCAACAGATACCAGAGCAACACGCAGCCTACCTATAGATGCTTCACATACAAACAGATCCTTTTCTATTCATTTATACATAGACCGGTCCGATGAAGGCCAGCGCAGGATAAAACTCAGTGCACCTAATCTACACTGTATATACAGTGTATATATAATATATATATATGTGTGTGTGTGTGTGTTTGTGTGTGTGTGTGTGTGTGTGTGTGCTGTAATGCTGTACAATAATCTCCGCCACTGGTTGCACTCTGCCAGTGCCAGTCCCAGGCCTGGATAAAGGAGGAGGGCGTCGCTAATGGTCTTTGTTACCACACAGTGACGTTAAACTGCAAATGGCACCGCCGCTGTACAATAACATGTGGTCCACGTATATATATAATTATATATATATATATATATATATATATAGACAGCTTCGAAGACGTCCAATGTATGTTTTTGCTAAGCCCCCCCAAGAAGTCCAAAAGTCATGTTTTTTCGTGTACATGTAAATGGTATCTTTTTTCGGGCTTAGCCCCCCAAGAACTCCCAGCTAATGACTAAAAAAGGTCATCAACTGTTTTTGGGGCGAAACGAAAAAATATTGTCGGTGCCGCGCATTCTGGACCAAGTTTTTTTAGCCCCCCCCCCCAAACGGAAACCAAACTCCGCCCAAGATCAAGATTTTTTAATGATTTCTCTTCAGTGGATTGTATAGGCCTATGCTATAGTATACGATCGTTCTACAATGCCGATTAGATCTCATATATATATATATAATGTGGAAATTATAATAACATTATTTATAATTTATGTAGATCTATGCCATATTATAATACTGTATATTTTTTATGCACTTGCCATATATATATATATCTGTAGTGTATAGATTCTGCAATGCATGTTAGACTTTTATTAGGTATGGCGCATACATATACGTGTACAATTGTACTCTGCACAGTGACATTCCGATCTGAAGATTTTTTTAACTTAACCTGGTTGATTTTTTTAACTTAACCAGATAGCCTAGTTAGCTACACCGGTAAGCGCGCGCTGCATTCGTCTGTTGGTTGCAACGGACTGCGGTTCAAGCCCCGGGCTGGGAGTTGACATTCAGAGATTTAGATATCTCGGGCTAGCACGTTTGGGACGCAGGGGCGCAAGCTCCTGCGGAGCGACCTTGGGCAAGTTGCTTACCCATCATTGTCTGTGAGGAAGGCAACGGGAAACCACCTCACTCATCTCATCCCCAGGGGCGTCAAAGCCAATGAACCTGCCTTCGGGCAGAGCACCACCACCACCAACCTGGTTGGAGTAATAAATGAAAAGGATCTTGCGCATAGACCACGGGAAGTTAGTGTCAGGAGGCAGAAATGCTTCTTTGAAGGTCTCGCTATAACATCGATTCGCAGCTTTTCTCAATCGATCAATCAATCAATCAATCAATCGATCAACCAATCGATCAATCAATCAGCCGATCGATCGATCAATCAATCAATCAATAATTAATCAGATTCGTTCATTTGTAGTGATCATAACGCTGACTTTCAAATGACTTTATCTCACTGTTTTTCTCTTCTGTGACTTCTGTCTTTATCCCTTCTCTCTCATATTATGCAGCTCCGAAGATGTCTATTATGTTTTCTGGATGCATATAATGATTATTTTTATTGCGCTACAGTAGTCGCTTAGATTGTTCTAATTTGTCGTTCACGTGTTTGTAGGCTTTAGGCGGTTGAAATATTGCAGGGCATTACATGTGTGGAGATGGTACAGAGTAAACGCAAACATGTCGGAAGCAGTGCTCATAATTATATATAAAAACGCGTGAAATATATAATAGTTAGGCCTATTACGTGATCATTAATAATATATAATGAGTTTATAATAATAATAATAATAATTACGCGATAATTTATATGGGATCGTAACACAGTCATGTCGTTACAAATGCGCCTTACTTTAATTGGTAATGTGGCTATGGTGTCACAAAAAGCTGAATAAACTGGTTGAAAGGAAAACGGCAAGCTTATGGTATAGGTCTATAGGAGTGAAACGCAGCTATAGACCAACTAGCGGCACATACAGTGGCGTAACTACGGGGGGGCAAGGGGGCAGCCGCTCCCCAAATGAAAGGGCTGCCCCCAGCTGCCCCCCCAATCCCTGCGTTTGTTTTACTTTTTACTTTTACGAGTGATAAAGAATTAAAGAATGTTATATAATTTCTTATTTTAGTTTTTTATACAACTTCCTGTACAACTTCTTATAGGGTGGGTGATGGGAAAGTGGGACAGGCCACTATAGTGCACTGTGGGACAGACAAGCTAGTGAGGCTTGCATGCGTATTATGTCCAATACTGTAATACATCCAAAATCTAAAAATACATAGTCTATGGCAATATACCGATGCCGATGCACACTTTAATTGCCAACGGTAGCCACCCCATCATTTTAAGCTGCCACCCCACTGCCCCCCATGAAAAAATAACTGGCTACGCCACTGGGCACATATGCGATATTATGTCGAACTCCAATCTGTGATGAGCGGCAAGCCTACTTTAGAATGTCTTTAACTTAGACAAACATTATGTTGGGTCTGTTGGTTCATAATTTTATATTTTATATTTTATAATTTTATATTTTATATTTATATTTTACATTTTTAGCAACAGCCTGAAAAATGCAAAACAGAAAATTAAGAACATGGATATTTTTCACATGTAGAGTTTTCTAAACATACATTTTCAGTTTCACTTTGTATCTTTCAAGAGTGCTTTAGTGCAAAGGAATTAGGCCTAGTTGAGAACCATAAATTTATATTTTAAAAATTGGGTAGGCCCTATCAATTTTTCAGGGACGATTTTTCGAATTGTTTCTTATGTGCGGGCACCCAAGCTGTTTAGGATACCTCCGTAGCTGGAGCGATCAAGGGCATGGTGGCTAATGGACCTGACGTATATGCATGCAGACGGACGCAGCACACGACCTGGAAGAGTGCAGAAGGCTAATGTTATCGACAAAGCAGTGCAATTGAAGTTCACCAAGAGTTAGGTTTATTGCTCTCGTCCGTCAGTGTTGAGCGTGACTTACTTTTAAGTTTTTAAAAATGCTCATTGCCGATAAAGTCTGTTCACATACATAAGTCGACCAAAATCGTGACACAATCCGCAAAGTATAGTTACGAATATATAGGTAGGTCTATGACAAAACTCATCATCGATATTAGGCCTAATTAACGCGTTTCCAAAATGCATGCCGTTAGATCCAAGCGCACTGCGCAGTCCGACAACGCGTGACACAATTCCGTGTTTCATATTATATTATACAGTGCACTACAACTACATGATTTTTCAAGTCAAAGATTTTCGCCTGCATTTCAAACAGATTATATTGCATTCAGCCTAAATATGGTCATCTGGAACAACACAGAATGAGGTTTTGTCACTCGGGTTTAATGAACGAATATCCTAAAGGGCTTTATAGGCCTACAATAGTATACAATACATAATATATATAATTATATACTATATTATATAAACGGACTCATTAACACTGTTATCTCTGTTCCCTCTGTTTTGCAAAGTCAGTAAATCTAAAATGAACCGCGCGCGTGATCAGTTGGTTAATCTGCGTGAGCTTACAAAAGGACAAGAGCAGACAGTTTTTTGTTGATGCGGACTAGTATGCATTGCACTGACAGCAGCAGCAGCAGGAGTAACTCGCTCTATGGCTACGTGCTATAATCAACACTAATAGACGAGCACATTGCGAACTTAATTCGCACTTTGTACTTTATACATGTACGAAACCGTGCACTCGTAATCGTCATCGTAATCGTAATCTCCTAATTTCTGAAGCGCCACTCGAAAGCCAAGCGCGGGGCACCGGCTTATTCACGAGCGCTGCGTTGAGTCAAAAGGATTGTCCGTAAGAGTAGTCTATGGTGGTCCGGGTCGAGGCTCTGCAATGCTCTGGATACCATTAACATTTTTTACCAAAACTATCTTAAAAATCGAGCCTATTTTGATATCTTACCATTGCAATAGAGTTAGCCCGGTGTAACATCGACTTTAACCTACATGTCCGTACGTGACAATATGTACGTAAGTGTTGGTTTCTCTTATAGAACACTGTTCTGCCTTTAAAGAACAGTTGCCGAGTGAAAGCTGCACGTTAATCGCCGTTGCGCCCGCGATTAACGCGTTAAAATCTTTTGCGATCCAGATTTTTAACACGATAAGAAATTTTAACGAGAATAATGATGGATTAAAAACCTAGTTTTTCTTTCGTTCTCGACCAAAACTTGTGCGATAACAATTTATTTAGAGCGATGTGCTTGTGCCAGGAATTTGACTTTTTTAACAATGCTGTGCCATATCAACCTCCCGGTTACACTTCGCTCTCTACTTGTGTCCCATCCAGCTGGGTTCTGCAAGTCTTTCAAGTCTTTTTTCTTTGTTCGTGGTTGGACTGGGAGCACCTCTGAGTAGTTTCTTGAAGGGGCGCTACATAAATGATCTGAATGAATGAATCAAGGATGATTAGTGTTGCCCTCCTACTTTCTCCATGCTTTTGACTGGCATTGCCAAGGTATGAGCAATGGCGGAGTTCTGCGCCAATGTTGACTTTAATGAGATTAGGTCTTTAATATAATATGGCCTATCCCGGTGTATGGACCATCTCTGCATGCTTGTATACTGATCGAGAAATGTCACCCTCGTATTTCTTTAGTTTTGCCTTGATTTGTAGTTTTGGCTATTATTAGTTCCAATTGGTGTTTTAGTTAATATTTCAGTTTTGGTCATTTCGCCAAGTTTAGGTTTAGTTTCAGTTTTTAGCTCTAGTCATTAATCAGCAATATACTAAGCCATCAGCGGCGTACATCATAATTAATATGAATGCAAATAGCTGATAGCAACCATTATTTTTACGGTATGGAAACGGGTCACGTAGACCTACCATGGATGTATGGCATAATTATTTGGTTTGTTTGAGTGTAATTTAAAATATCATTAATTAAGTTAGAGAAGTAATTTATATTCTGGTCGTCTGAGTATGAGGTCATGTGATATGTGAGGCACAATTAGTGTGAGCGTACACCAAAAATTGGGCCTTTGAAAAGACGATAATTATTATAAGAAAAATCCTCATTAATCATGCCATAGTCAAGGGCTCCAGGCAACCTATTGACAAAATCATTAATCAATCAATGTGTCATGACTCTAGTCTCATGGTCTCCTCACCACACCGTCTCTCAGAACGCAAGAAACTTCTAATTGGGGAACCGAAAGGATAAGCCCTTGAACAAATTAAGTGTGTTGCGAAATGTTTTCCATGAATTCAAATCAATTTATGTAATTCGGTCCCTTAGCTAGAGACCCACACCCTTATCCTGACCGGTAGAGTTAGATCTGTGTAAAACGTTATAGTCAAGGACATGCATCAAATTCAGTCATGTTTCAGATGTTGCTGAAATGTCCACAGATATTGACTCAACCGACCCAACCCGGCCATGTAGAGTCTAGAGGGTAAGAGTAGTCTGAGTAGAGTAGTGGCCTCAACGGCTCAACACACTCATCGAGCAAACGATGTGTAAAGTTCGTTGAAAACTGATTCCATTTTGGGACAGGGCATCAGTGACTTAACTAGGTCACGAAACAAACACTGGCCCGGCTTGGCAACGAAAGCAGATTCAATTGGGATTGGGAAACAGGTAGGCTACAGAATCAGGCCAAGAAGAAATCAATGACCAAGTTAAGTCATAAAGGCGGCGACCAATATGAAATCATCGACTTGTTAGGGTCATGAACTGCATTTACGTGACCCCTGACAGTTTTCAGTTAGGCATCATGAGTAGCTGATTCACGAAGTATCTTTAAGGTCCGTTGCCGGTGTCGCAGGATATTCTATTATCCCCTTAAAGCTATCCGGGGCCCGAGGATGGAATATACCGGGTATAGAGAATCCGAGGGAATAAACTATTCTATCCCAACTTTTGAGAAACGAGTATAATTGATACATTCATGCTGTAATCAAAATTAAAAGTGACTCCAATTGTTTAAAGTGTCCTGAGTAATGTTCAAAGCGAGGCAACGGGAATTTGTTAGTGACTCTAAATGTTGTTCTTAACTTCTTAAGTGTTCTAAATGCTTTAAATGTTCAAAAATCAAAGCGATGAAAATTATCTATTATAACCTGCTAAACTGTCTAATTGTTCATAATAAAGCAAATGGAAGTTAATTAGCAAAAAACAAACACATGCGGAAATGACTCTTTTCAACTACCCTTCATCTGGGGATAAGTTTTCTATAGGGGAAACTCTATTTCGTGACACCGCAATACTCGTTGTTATCCATGTGAAAAGGACGAGGTCGACGAGAGGAGATGGCGGATCAAGGTCTTGATCGAACGAGGGTCCGATCACCAATTTTCATCCAGGCTCCAATGACGTAGGACTCGACGCTGCTCTCACCGGTGCCTCTGAGAATCCTGAAGTATCCGTCCTCGCCCCAATCACGACCCCACGAGTTGGCACACAACTGGAAAAGAGCAACATTATCGAAAGCGTCATCTCAGTCATATATGCCCACATGTTTATACATATATATATTACTGATGCAAACAACTAATAAATATATTTGTTTATTTCAAATGAAATTGACAAATTTAACCGCAATGTGATTACATGAAACGGTAGGAACGCATGATAACAACCAACAAAAGAAGAGTTGATTTTATAAATACACTGGCTGGTTTACTCGGCGTTGCTCGAGAAATTTAAGTTTCTCGCCTCCACCCAGCGCCCACCCGCCACTACGCGACGGGGGACCACCAAGCGCCCATTTTTGGTACCCTGCATTTCCTGATAAATTTTTGGTTTTTCATCCACCCCGACCCACACTACTGCACTGACCTACAAATTCGCATAGGAAGGTTTTGCAAAAATTTCGTTGCCCGAAAGCGTGCCGCATCAGAGCCTTTCTGGGACAGACAAACACACGGAATTTTACCAACTCACCACGAAGTGAACGACCTGGGCCGCCTCTTAATATAGCGCAAGAGTAGAATTTCAACGCTGCCTTCCTACTATTACTGCCTCATATAGGCCTAATGTTCCGGTGAAAAATCAAAATTAGGAGCCAAATAAAACCACGAGCGTTTTCTTATAATAATTTGAAAGATATTTATTTTAAAAGCTGCAATTTAAAATATATGCCTAACAGGTCTACTCAAATGAATGTATAATAATATAGTATAGAATCATATGCGGCGTCACCTCCAGCTGCAAAAGCACAGTTACCTGCACATCATTTACATTGCCCATGTTGTGCACACAATAAAAATAATGTAGACGCATTCGAGAAAAACTAAGCTTTATAATTATTAGGCTATTTATGCGTATTTGTATGATGTGCTTAAGCGCATTCATACGGGTCTCAGATCATTAAGGCCTGCGTATGCACCAGTGGCGTAGCCAGGAATTTTTGATGGGGGGCATTGGGGGTTTTATGGCCTGGCCGGATGCCCTTTCTGACACCAACCCACCAGTATTACAGTAAATAAAAAAGGCAATAAAGTAACAAAGGGAATAAAGTAACAAAAACAATAATTATTGTTACTACAAGCAAATGTTTTGTTTTCTTCCTATAACTCCGCTGGTAATCACCAATCCATATGTACATGTAGGCTACATGCCAATTTCATTATATCGCATATAGCCTAATATTGCAAAGTTGAGGCCTAGAGACCCAGTGATTATTATTGTTATTACGTGAATCGAATTCAACTATCGGCAGACAACAGAACACTCATCACGTCCAACTATACTCATCTTATCAACGCTATCTGCCGTTCGGAAGGTTAAGTGGAGAATTTGGGCAAGGGTGCCACTCATAGCTTTTCCACCTAAATCTAGGTTTTTAGGTCTTATCTAGGTGTCTAGGTTTTTTCAGGATCTAGCCTGTTTTCTCACGTCGGCTTTCCCGACATTTTACACATAAAATTGACCTTTTTTAGGTGAAAATGCGCAAAAGACGTGAGAAAGTCGACAATGTTGCGAATACAGACCCCAAAAGGTGTAGGTTTTGGAGCACACGACTAAAAAATACGGTCATACAAAAAAATTCGGGAAAAGGAGCAAATTTTAGTCTGATGACTAAAAAAGTTCCTCAGAAATTTAAATTTCAAGCGCGAAAAATCGAAAGATCCATGTATTAGAGGCAAGATATCCCGCGTCCGTAGACGTATGCTTTTCGTGCCAGAATGTTAACCATCACATTCCCAATTTATGCAGTAGTTAGCAGCAGTGTTTATAACAAACAAGAGATGAAACATTGAACAGATGTCGCCATATTCTGCCGGATCTCTCGGGTTGGGAGTATATGGTGCTCTATTCTAAGGTTTACTGAACAGTACGGACTCTATGAAGTGTGCTACATGTGCGGCTCTATACAGTTGCTCCTCCACAGAACAGCGTGTCGTCACATCTCACATGAGAGAGAGAGAGAGAGAGAGAGAGAGAGAGAGAGAGAGAGAGAGAGAGAGAGAGAGAGAGAGAGAGAGAGAGAGAAAGACAGACAGAGATAGATACAGAGAAAGAAAGAGACAGACAGAGAGAGAGACAGAGAGAGAGACAGAGAGAGACAGAGAGAGAGAGAAAGAAAGAAAGAGAGACAGACAGACAGACAGACAAAGACAGAGAGAGACAGAGAGAGACAGAGAGAGAGAGAGTCAGAGAGAGGCATATACATAAATGTATATATACACTGTGAGCCATAAAAAACCGTGCCAATTTATTTTTAGCTATATCTCGGTCGATATTTTAACAATTTTATATCTTTTTGTGTCGTTTGAAAGAAAAATTAAATCTCTACGATTCACTTATTTACTTGCGCGATGACGTCATATCCGTTTCGCAGCATAATGTAAATAAAGTTGATGGTTGAAAATTTGAGTTAAAATTTTAAAATGTTCAGCTTTGATGATAAAATTTTAATTAAAAATCTGCGGGAATGCAAAAATTATTCTTCTAGACGATTAATTAAGGAGTTTCCGAACAAGAATTGGAAAAGAAAAACATTAGATGACTTTCTGCGAAAGTTGAGAACTACCGGTTCAGTTGAACGCGCTGCGGGAAGTGGTCGGCCAAAATCGTCGCGAACTGAAGATAATATCGCCGCTGTCAATGAATTGGTTCAGAGCCAGGAAGACAAGCCTAAAACACATCTTTCAACCAGACAAATCGCGAGAGAGCTGAATCTTACACAAACGACGGTCAGACGCATTATTCATAACGATTTGGAACGGAAATGCTTATGGAACAGCGCGTGTACCAAAAGCGCATTCAGAACACTGATGAACTTCGGCAGTGTCTCGTATCCGTCTGGAACGATCTGGAACAACATCTTATTGACACTGCAATTGATCAGTGGCGACGTCGCTTGGCAAAATGTGTACGTGAAAAAGGAAGTCCTTTTGAACACAAACTTTAAACAAATAAAGGCACTGAAAAATTGTTTGCATTTAAGTAGTAAAAATGCAGCATTGATCGATTCTCACGTGTTTTTTTAGTGTCTTCAGTTTCGCAAGACAAGTTTAACATGCATGTAGGATGAAATCGATAATGTTTGTTTCTGCTCTTTAGAGTATTGATTCCTGTTTAAAATAATGCAAAAAGTGTAAAATTCGATAAAGAAATGACAGAGCTAAACATAAAGTGGCACGTTTTTTTATGGCTCACAGTGTATATATATGAGATCACATTTAATCAAAACCGACCGTGTTCAGCGAAGGTGGGGCAGTCGGACCTTTGTCTTGAGACTAACCTGTTATTTAGGGTGGGCCATAAAAAGACCACCTACGGTTTTTGCCAATATCCTGGCCAGAAGTAAGAAGTTCGTAATGAAATTTTACAGGGCTTAGAGATAATTCATATTTACACCATCATGATGGCCATATTTAATCAAAATGTTTCAAATAGAGCAAGAGTTATATCACTTTTAGTGAGACCACCCACTGTTTTTTGACGATTCAAAAACGTAACGCAACAAAAAGTAGCAAAAACCCGATTTATTAAGCTTCATCTAAAAAAATTGTCATCAAAAACCTTTATATTGCCAGATGATCATTATCATTGTTATTTTAGAAAAGAAACAGAGCACCAGCGTAGCTGCATCTCACTGTGAAGTCACTTAGCAAGATGACAATCAAGTTGCTAAATGAGGAATCTGTCAGATTAATAATTTTGCTATCAAAGCAATGAAATTCAAATTTTAAAAAAATGGCCAAGGTGTCAATGACAGACAAAATGTGTATTCAGACACTTCATGAGCAAGATTCTCGAGATATTATAAAGCTTCGAGCACCGTTTACTCTGATAAACAATGAGAACGCAGAAGTTAAGAGTTAAGCTGAGAGTTAAGTGTTTTTCGTGGATGAAAGGAGATCGGTTCGATATCAATGGTTCTGCTATCTGCAACCAAAACCAAGAGCGATAAGAACATTGATCGTCGCATTGGAGTTGATATGGGAAGATTTACCTTTGGAACACATCAACAAGGCCATCAAGAAGTGCGCAAAGCGACTCATTGCAAGTTTGAGCACATGTGGTGGACACATTGAACACAAGTTGGGAAGCACTATCAAGTTCATTCGATAACAGTTAGGCTATTTGAGAGATAACCATATAAAATCGTTTAATGCCAATTTTTGTTGTGTTACGTTTCTGAATCGTCAAAAAACAGTGGGTGGTCTCACTAAAAGTTATATAAATTTTGTTCTATTTAAAATATTTTTATGAAATTTGACCATCGTGTATAGGCCTAAGTATAAATTGTCTTTAAGCCTGTAAAATTTCATTTCGAAATTCTTACTTCTGGCAAAGATATTGGCAAAAAACCGTTGGAGGTTTTTTCTGCCCACCCTGTGCAACAAACCACAATGACCACTCTTCGTTTAGTTCCACCATATAATGCGCCTAACGCCTATACATGTAGACGAATGACCTGCAGCACTTACCCAGTACTTCCATGGATGACCAGTCGATTTGTCCACTCCCCAGCTGTCAAAAGCGAACAGAAATCGAAAGTTAATTAACAGTTGCGGGGTGCGGTGGTGTAGTGGTTATGTTCGTTGCCTTGCAGCCGAAGGGTTCCAGGTTCGAATCCACCTCAAACCGCTGCGTAGGGACCTTGCAGAGCAAATCCTTCGCTCGCAATTGCTCAGCGCTTCGGCGTGAAACCCCGATGCAGTGTCCGCGCTGTAGTCGGAGCGCCTCTGAGTAGGCGCCTCTGAGTAGAGAGCTTGAAGGGGCGCTATATATAACAAATGCGAGATATAAAAACAAATAATTTGAGGAAATCGGGGGAGCAATCTGAAAATATCGGTGAACCGCAAGTGAGACTGTTAATGCAATGACAAATGCAATGACATTGAAATAACTGATTACTTTATGAACGATTAGGGCATACATGCTGTGCTTACACCACAGCTTAAGAGCGAATGAAAAAAACGCTGCCAGTAACACACTGAATGAATTCGTCCCAAGGTGCATGGTGGATGGCAGGGCGGTCTAGAACATAAAGTCTCTTGGTCTAGAACATGAAGTCTCTTCCTTAAAGCATTCCTAGGCTAAGTATCAGATGCTTTAACCGAGTTATAGCACATGACTGATCTGACCACGGACGGATACAGAAATTTTTGGAAGGGGGGCCAAAATTTTCTGTGATCTTTGCCAGAAAAATGTGATGAACTTTTTTAGTCATCTGGTCGTAATCTCTTGGGAATATTCTATGATCTCTCTAGTCGTATGCTCCTTTTTCTCAAATGGGGGGGGGGCACGCCCTATGCCCTTTTGGAATGGGGCCATGGCCGGATTGGCCCCCTAGAGCCGCCCTTGGAACTGACCCAATAACAATATAGTGGGCAACCGTACCTCGTTACAACCCGCTTGTTAGGCGTACCACGTGTAGAATCTAACCGTAATTAACAGTTAAAAGTGCTAACTTTGGGGTAACATACAGGCCACTTTTTTTACCAGAAGTAAGTAACGCACAGAGACAAGTGATTACCTTAATGAGACAACGGTAATGCAGAAAGTAGCAACTTTGCGTTACTCGTTGATCAACCTATATTCGCGTTTTCAAGTTCAACCATGGCGCTAAATATGTAGACTATTATGAATTGTTTTATCATACACCTGCAAATGTATTGTTTCACGTGCATTAAAATGACGCATGGCCATTTCCGTTTGTGCTCATAATTGAATTAATTTAAATTTAAAATTAAAATAAATTTTTTATGTCTCTTAACTCTTTCCATCTAATCGTCAATTGCAGCGTAGAGTTGCATCACGGACGGACTGAAAGTTGAGTTAAAGTTAACGTTTCCAACATACAGGGTGCGCCAAAAAAAGTAACCCCCTACGGTTTTCAGCCCATATCTTGGCCAAACATAAGAATTTTTTAATGAAACTTTACAGTCTTAAAGGTAATTCATATTTACGTACAATGGTCAAATTACAAAAAAATATTCCAAACAGAACAAAAGTTATATAACTTTTAGTGAGGCCACCCACCGTTTTTTGACGATTCAAAAACGCGATGCAACAAAAAGTAACAAAAAACCAATCTAATTATTCTGGCCAATATCTTGGCCGGAAGTACGAATTTCGAAATGAATTTTTACAGGCTTAGAGACAATTCCTATCTACACATGATGGCCAGATTTCAGCACAATATTTCAAACAGAATAAAAGGTATGGCACTTCTAAGGAGGCCACCCACCGTTTTTTGACGATTCAAAGACGTAACGCAGCAAAAAGTAGCAAAAACACGATTTTATTAAATCTCATCTCAAATAATTGTTATCAAATAGGCTTTGATAATGCCAGATGATCATTATTATCACTATTTAAAAAAGGAACAGGGTACCAGCGTAGCTGCACGTCACTGAGAAGTCACTTAGGAATATGACAATCAAATTGGTAAATAAGGAATCTGTCAGATTAATCAACAGGTCCATCAAGAACTTTGCAAAGAGACTCAAAAGAAGTTTTGACACTGGTGATGGGCATATTGAACACTAGTTGTGAATCACTATCAAGTTCAGTTGCAAACAGTTATTTAAGATATGACTTGATTAAATCAGGTTTTTGTTACTTTTTGCTGCGTTACGTTTTTTGATCGTCAAAAACGGTGGGTGGCCTCACTAAAAGTGATATAACTTTTGTTGTGTCTGCAATATTTTGATGAAATCTGGCTATCATGTGTAGATATGAATTGTCTTTAAAACTGTAAAATTTCATTTCGAAATTCTTACTTCTGGCCATGACATTAGCAAAAACACTTTAAAAAATTGCGTTTCGTTTTTGAATCGTCAAAAAACGGTGGGTGGCCTCACTAAAAGTGATTTAACTTTTGTTCAGTTTGAATAATTTGTTTGCAATTTGACCATTGTACGTAAATATGAGTTGCCTTTAAGACTGCAAAGTTTCATTTAAAACTTCGTATGTTTGGCCAAGATATGGGCAAAATACTGTAGGGGATTACTTTTTTTGGCGCACCCTGTACATCATTCAAAAATATTAATGTTGTTTCTCAAAGAGGCTATACATTAAATCAGGTACTATTTACTTTTATTCAAAATGACTCATTAACTAGTTTTAGATGGCTAGTCACTTTTTCCTTCCAGAAATAGGCCTAAAGTTTCTTTTGAAAATTAACTATTCAACACTAGTCTTCTCAATAACAACCGATTATCTGGCGGTGCACTGACCCAATTAGTCTGACGGAATGGAAGTTGGTCTGGCTCGGCGGTAGATGGTCAGCTGGAAGAGAATGATGGTAGACTCCAGACCGATACATGAAGAAGTCTTCCTTTGCTTCCATCACCACTATAATACAGTCAACAAATCAAAACCCATTCACCTTCTTTCCACTTATAAGGCCCATGTATCGTCGTCTTCATCATCATCATTGTCATCATCATCAACATCACTATCATCATCGTCACCATCTTCTTCATCTGCCCTTACTTCTACTTCGACTACTATTTCTTCATTTTATCATATCTATTCTGTCTTCTTCTTCGTTTTCTTCATCATCTTATTATATTTTTCAGTCGTCATTGTCATCTTAATCGTCATGATAATAATCTTCGTTTAATTAGAATGTGAGACAAATCAAATCAGGGTGGCACACCACACCCAGTTACACGTCAAAGCACATTAAACATAAACAACAAAAATAATGTGAACATACTGTCCAATGTGATTATTAATGGGCGGCAAAGAGAACTATCGGAATAAAGTTTTCAACATCCTTAAATAGCATAACAGAGGATGCGTCTAGGGCGTAAGTTATAGGTGGTTTTTGCTAGAGGTGGAAAAAAGGTTCCTCAGGACGTGATTGACATTTAGCATTACATTTAATAATCATATACTATCATTCAATATCACTCATACCATCACTCGCTGGCAACTTATAGCACCACAATTCCATCAAACACCACCACTACCACCCATAGGCGGAGACCTGGTCCGAACTTTGGGGGGTGAGGGGACGGACGAGCGGCCGAATGACGATCGCCGAGGGACGAAGCGCCGAGCAGGGGAGGGTTTGGGCCGGGCAAGGCCGTAGCCAGGATTTTTTTAGGGGGTGTTTAAAAAATTCCCTTACCGAAAACCTGATGACCTTTTTTAAAGTAAACCGTCCAAAATATTCAAAAAAGGTGTAAATTTCCCTACTCAAAACACTGATTACTTTTTTTACTCATCAGTCCGAAATTTAAAAAAGTTTCAATTTCCCTTCCCAAAAAATTGAAGACTTTTTAGTCATCCGTCCGAAATCTTCAAAAAAGGTGTTCAATTTCCCTTCTAAAAAAACTGATGTGTGTGTAGTTGTAGTTTAACGTCACTGTGTGGTAATAAAGACCATTAGCGACGCCCTCCTCCTTTACCCAGGCTTGGGACTGGCACTGGGAGAGTGCGACCAGTGGCGGAGTTTTGAAAAAATGATGACTTTTTCTCTTAGTCATTCGTCCAAAAACTTCAAAAAAGGTGTTCAATTTCCCTTCTAAAAAAATTAATGACCTTATTTAAGTCATCAGATTCTGTCCGAAATCTTCAAAAAAGGTGTTTAATTTCTTTTCCCAAAAAACTGGTGACTTTTTAGTCATCCGTCCGAAATCTTCAAAAAAGGTGTTCAATTTTCCTTCTATGGATGGATCCAATTTGACCAGGCAAGACAACAGAGGCCGTTAACCTGGATAGACATTTGCTCGGCATATTACAGCACTTAAGAGCTTTCTTCTTTTGATTTCTTTTTCTTTTAAAAAGCTGATGTCTATTTAAGCCATACGTCCAAAATTTTCAAAAAAGGTGCTCAATTTTTCTTCTAAAAAAACTGATGACCTTTTTTAGTCATCCGTCCAAAATCTTCAAACAAAGGTGTTCAATTTTCCTTCCCAAAAAACTGATGACTTTTTTGTCATCCGTCCGAAATCTTCAAAAAGGTGTTCAATTTCTCTTCTAAACAAACTGATGACTTTTTTGGTCATCGACAAAATTTTTAGAACATATATGACCAATTAGTTAAATATTTTTTACAAAAGTTTCTAATGAAATTTATAATGATATTTCTGAAATATTGGGGGATATAAGCACCTCCGTCCCCACCACAAACTTCGGAGGGGCTCGTCCCCCGCTGCCCCATAAGTCTCCGCCCATGATTTTATTCACTTCGTGTCCTTGTGTCGCATCGCTTGACAGGTAGCCGACTCCATCATGTTGTACGTTCCACCACAGTCGCACGAATGCTTTATTCTTCACTAGCATGGTGGGGTTGTGCAAATGATGGTCAGAGGAGTCATCTGTCGCTATTAATGGAAAGTTGATACGGCAGATTTTTGCCAATTGACACTGCTACTCTTGACATGCTATTTTCTAACGCAGATGAATGCCTCTTTTCTGCTATATCCTCTTTGACCCTGGCATGTCCTCCACGATCCTGTCTTCAACCTGAACGTGTAACTGATTACTCCCTTAGGCCCCACTCGCACGATCTGCAGATACCGCGATGCGATTTGTTGGCTGGAAATGGATTTATCACCAGAATTATTCTACATAGTTAACTAATATGACGATAATAGTTTAGTAATTATATTATAATTTAACTTGGGATTTTAAATCGTACGTTTTTATTACATATTATTAATCCGGTGTATTATAACGACGTTCTTTGTTCCACTGTTCGTTTTCAAGAGGAGTAATAAAAAACTCACTTACTTATTTACTTTCCATATTATTCCCAATGTTGAACATGACGTCGATTCAAGCCTGAAGGAAACCGAAAAAGAATGTAGCAGAAGCCCGATATGACGTTGTTACGTTGGTGGTGGCAAGGCTTTTATAATAATTGGTAATACGCTAAAAGAGGTATCTTATCCACACAGTATAATGTTCACAAACTATCAACTTTTTGGTCAGAGCCTGGATTGCCCGGGAATTCATATAATCAGAAATATTTACTTCATCTGCTAAAGTTTTCTTACTCTAGTTTTCTACTGACGTTTGTGTGTGTGTGTGTGTGTGTGTGTGCGTGTGTGTGTGTACATGTCCTAACGCTTAACCATTGGGGGGGACAAATGCATGGGCCGCCCCCCCCACCAACGCCTCCATTGAGGGGGACCGTCCCCCGCTGTCCCCCACTAGGTCTCCGCCCATGCTACCACCTCCACCATCAGCATCACCTCTACCACCAGCTCCACCACCAATGCATGACTCACCTTGAAGCGGTCCGTTCTCTTTGATCTCTTTCATGATCTCCTCCTCCTGTAGAACATTCAGCAAAGAAGACAGTGACAAATGAATTCAACCATGACATCATCAAAACAAAGCTAAGGCGGTGATCTGTTGAGGCGTGGAGTCCCATGCCTTACACAAGACTCTCTTTGACAAAAAAGGATGCGTTACAAGGAGGGACGATCGCGTGACCGTGATCCGTATGGATTACTCAATTATACTCATGCTATTCTGATTCTTTTTAAAGTCTTAAATAACATTCTACCACGGACAAAGTACGGTTTAGGATAGTAGTTGTAGATAGAATGGGGCAAGATCTAGTCATCCCTCACTACACCAAAGAGACCATACCATAAACAAATGTTGCAAGGCAGAGAGCCAGCGTAAGACCCCAATGCAGCATGTAATAAGAGACACGACCTACCAACAAATAAAGCGCGTTGCAGAGCATATAATACGCGGTCGAGACACCCGACCAGAGGGTGGGTCAGAGTAATCGTAATCGTAATCTCCTAATTTCTAAAGCGCCACTGGAAAGCCAAGCGCGGGGCACCGGCTTATTCACGAGCGCTGCGTTGAGTTAGGAGGGTTGTCCGTGAGAGTAGTCCGTGGTGGTCCGGGTCGAGTTACCATAGGATCAGGATCAAATGCGTTGAGTCAAAAGGGTTGTCCGTAAGAGTAGTCCATGGTGGTCCGGGTCGAGGTACCGTATGATCAGAGGTGTGGAACAGCTACTAAGGTGGGTGTCGTCTGAGCCGGGAATTGGAGGGTGGGGGATCAGGTGAAACAGGATAAGAGTTCTTGAACAGGAGTGTCTTTAGTTTCGAGTGAAAGGCCCGAGGTGTGATGGATAGAGGAGCCTGAGGAAGGTGATGGTGTGTGATTAGTAATGATGGAGTAGGAACTGAAAAGGATCGGAACTCAGCAGGCAGATCATTCCAAAGGCGTGGTGCTGAGTTGGATATGGCTCGGTTGGAGAACTTGAGATGACTTGTGACCGGCGGTCGAGAGAGTGTAAGGCAGGCGGATGATCGGGTAGAACGGGTAGGCTGGATGGTGAACAGTTCGCGAAGATATCTGGGCTGGGAGCATTGTAAGGAGTTGTATGTTAAGGAGAGAACTTTGTAGTGAATTCGCTCTGGGATTTTCAACCAGTGAAGAGACTTGAGGATGGGGGTGATGTGATGATGTCTGGGTGTTCTGGTGACGGCTCTAGCAAGAGAATTTTGTATGAGTTGGAGGCGCTTAAGTTGTGTGGAATCAAGGTTTAAGAACAGGGAATTGCAATAGTCAAGCTTTGAGTGGACGATGGACGTAGCAATGGTGGAAGCAGTTTTGAAATCAAGCATGGGTCGGATGCGTCGGAGGTCCCGGATGTGCATGAAGCAGGAGCGTGATAGATTAGAGATGTGGTTAGAGAAGGAGAGGTGTGAATCAAACATTACACCAAGATTGCGGACCGGAGCATCAGAGGTGAAGGTAAGAGATGAAGAGTTAGTCGATAGGTGTATTGAAGGGTCAGGGATTTTCTTGATTTGGTCAGGAAGGCCTAGAATAATGAACTCTGTTTTGGAGGGGTTGAGGCAGAGGAGGTTGGACGACATCCATTGAGAGATCAGATTGACCACATTGAGAAGCGTAGCAATGGAGGTGGAGAAAGAGCCTGGGGAAAAGGATATGAAGAGTTGGGTGTCGTCTGCATAGAGATGGTGGTCAACAGACGAGGATTTTATGAGATGACTTAAAGGAGTGGTGTAGAGAATGAAGAGGAGTGGACCCAGGACGGAACCTTGAGGAACGCCGCAAGATAGTGGAAGAGGTTTCGAACAGTGACTGGAGGCTTTAACAGAGAAAGATCTGGAAGACAAGTAGGACTCGAACCAGAGTAGAGCAGTGCCAGAGACGCCAAAGGAAGAAGAGAGTCGATTAAGAAGGAGACTGTGATCGATGGTGTCGAATGCAGCGGAGATGTCAAGGAGACAGAGGCAGGAGACTTGCTGATGACTGACGGCCGACACCAGTTTATTGTAGAGAGAGACGAGTAGAGTTTCTGTGGAGTGGTGTTTAGTAAAGCCAGATTGGTGGGGATTGAGGAGTGAGTTAGAAGAGAGGTAATCGTTTAGGCGGGCAAGGACAATTCGTTCAGTTAATTTCGATAGAAAAGAAAGGTTGGAGATGGGTCGGTAATTTGATAGGTTTTCCTTGTCAAGATTTGCTTTTTTCAGAAGAGGAGTGACGAGAGATTGCTTGAAGACCATTGGGAAATTGCCAGTGGAGAGTGAAAGATTGATAATTTTAGTGATTATAGGAATGAGGACGGAAGCGCAGTGTTTTAGGAGAGCAGTTGGGATAGGATCTAATTCACACTGTTTGTTGGGAAGAGAGTTTAGCAGGAGTGACACTTCAGCTTCAGAGGCGGGATGGAGTATTGGAAGGGATGACTGAGAGACAGGAGGAGTAGGGTTTGGAAATGGAGGTGGATCAGTGTTGGAGGATTGTGAATCAAGAAGGGACTGCAATGTGAAGCGAAGGGATGAGATTTTGTCCGAGAAGAATGAACAGAATGTATCGGCCATAGAAGGGGGTGGAATGGAGCTCGGTAGTGGGGAGGGCGATTTTCGATGAAGAAGAGAGTTGACAGCTCTCCAGAGGTGGCGAGGGTTGGAGGAGCTGGAGTGAATGAGGGAAGAGTAGTATTTCCTTTTTGTAGCAGCAATGAGTTTATGGTATCTGTTTGTGGCTGATTTTAGGTTGGAAAGGGCTTTTTCTCGGGATAGAGCGTCTGTGGCGCTCTTGTAGATGTGCTGAAGTCGCCTACGAAAGGTTTTAAAAGCCTGGAGGTAGGAGGTGAACCAAGGATTAATGGCATGTGAGCTGGGTTTGGTGATAAGTGGTGCGTGAATGTCAAGGAGGTCGGAAAGAGTGGAATTGTAGCAGGACAGTAGGTCATCAAGGGAAGAAGGAGGATTAAGAACAAGTTGAGAACTGCGAATATCTTTGATGAAGGCCTGAGAGTCAATAGAACCTGTGTGACGGAAAGAGTGAGTGGAAGGAGGAAGCCGAGCAAAGGGCTTAATTTCAAGGTCAGCCATGATAAGGTAGGACTCAGTTATGTTGAGCATAGAGTGTGATAGCTTTGGAGATAAAAGGGAGGTGTTGGCAGTTATGACAAGGTCGAGGGTGTGATTCTTGATGTGGGTCGGGAAGTTGACATGTTGGACGAGATTGACTGATGAGAGGAGGTTCAGAAAGTCAGTTGCAAGAGAGTTAGATGGATCGTCAACATGGACGTTGAAATCGCCAGTGAGTAAGAATTCGTTGGGAGTAGTAGCAGCAAGTGAGAGGAGAGAGCTAAATTCATCAAGAAAGACTGAGTTTTTAGAGGAGTAATTAGACGAGGTAGGAGGACGGTAGATGTTAAAAACTGTGAGTAGGTCTGAGGAAAGTCGAAGTGTTGTGGACGAGCATTCGAAAGAACTGAATGTGTGGCGAGAAGAATTTAGGACGACAGCCGGCTCACGAACCAGGAAGGCAGTGCCGCCACCAGATATTTTTGAGGATTTAGAGGAGGCGGTTATTCGAGGGAAGCTTTGAAGAGAGTAGCCAGGTGGTATGCAATCGGCTAAATGGGCGGTTGAAGAGGTATTGGATAGCCAGGTTTCTTGGAGAGCAATGAGATTCGGGAGTAAAGGGATGAGCAGCATTGTGAGTGATGTCGGGTAGAGATGAAGGAGTGCACGAGAGTAGCTGCGGGACTCCATGGGATTAAGTGCATGGGCGAGCGACAGCCGGGTCCTCAAATTGATCTGAAAATCGGATAGGATTCGGTATATATATATATATATACTTCGTTTATTCAAGAAAAACTAAGTTGACACACCGCAACTTATTACATGAAACAAACAAAAAAGTATTTTAAAGAAGTAAATAGGCTGAAGTAACGATTGTCCGCAGAATTCAGGCTGGAAGCATGCGAAAGATCAAAGATAGATTAATTTCTAGTTCCTAGAGTTAACACTGCGAACAGTCTTAAAAAGAACACGAGAGATGAAATTAAAGTCATCTTTTCTAGGCAGTTCAAAGTTGTGTGGTCGCGAACGCAGAGCATAAGGCCTTTTAACAATAGGTGGAAATAAGCTTCGGAGTACATGATTTAAATTCCAGATGACACACTTTAAGAGTGTAACGTCTGCATCATCGATCAAGCGGTCAAGATCAGGGTAATGAGAAGGGAGGTATCCCAATCGCTTGACCTTTTGTAGGAAGCGTTGAAGTTTGAGGCGATCAATTGCATTGGTGTATCCCCACCAAGCAGGGGAGGCATACAGAAGACGAGAGATGGTTGTTGCACGGGCTACCTCGTGGAGGGCAGAAGAGGGGAGACCATGGGCTCGTAGGACTCTAAGCGCGAAGAGCGACCCAGAGCAGGTACTTAGAACAGCATTGACATGTGATGTTGCTCCAAGATCATCATTGATGGTCACACCTAGTATGAGCATTGAAGTTACTCTCTCGATTTCCAATTCAGGAGGAGCAATTTTTGCTTTGGAACTGCGACGGAAGATAATCATTTCCTTGGATTTTCCTGCATTAAGTCTAAGATTGTTTCGCTCGGCCCAATCGGAAACATTATCAAGTTCCTCTTGAGTTGTATTTCGCATTGAGGCGCCAATGAGTAAATAAGTGTCATCTGCATCATGAATTGTTGTGCATATAATATCGGCGCTATAGAAGTGCTTCCTTCGACTACGGTGTATACGTAGACTTTCTTGTTCTTACATCGGGTGAAATCTTGTAGGGTGGAGTGGCCTGGTAGACCTTGATGTGAGTCTTCTTCTCAGGACAGGTCGACTTTTTGAGGTATTGAAAAGACTTCGGAAGAGGACAGTTCCCGGACTTCCTTGTCATTCCACTTGTGTAGTGAAAACAGTCGTCCGAAACAATTCTATGGAAGAAATGACAACATGGCAATATGAAAATTATTTGTCTGTGTCGTCGTCGCTGTCGTCATCTTAATATATAACATAAAACGTATAACGTATAACACATATGATACATAACATATAATACATAACATATAACACATAACCTATGACATAAATAACACATAACGTATAACATACATGTATAACACATGACATATAACATATAATAATTATGTTCTATTTACTGACTAACGAAGTCCCTCTCATAGTACAACCTTAACATTATACAGCGCGCAGAGCCACTCGTAAAACGAAAGTCTTAATTAAGAGAATGGGCAGAGGAATTAGTTGTACCCCAAGCAAGATCTCAACACGAGTTATTGCAGGAGGATAAATCCATGGTAGAGGGTCATCAAAGGCATAGGCACGATGTTGTGTTGTGGCAGTCCGAGACCGAAGCATAGGCCTACTTCTAGAAGGCCACGACGGTCTTAATAGTAAGCGATACCGTGGTCAAATATATATTAATTATGTGTCGTGTAATCATATATCATGGGCCTATAATATTAATGATGTAATAGGCTATTATGTGCAATTGGCTCTATAGCCTACATGATCATCATCTTTATCAAAACCATCATGCATATTAGTCCTTTATGTGCCATGGGGTCCCGTTTGCAAAATGGTGTTGGGGGAGTTTCTCACTTCCAATCGGTCAGTGGGTCCCTGGACATGAAAAATCACCGAGGTGCTTGTCTGGCATGACGTCACGAATGACGTAATTGACAAATCCAATATGGCCGCCGCCGGCCATATTGGAAAATTCATCTTCCTTATTTCTTGCAGTATATACACGTGTAATACCTCTAATGGTACTGATTCAGGTATGTAGAATTCATTTCTGATATTGTTTTTGTCATCAGAGGTCATCTTGAGGTCATAAGGTCATAGTCAAGGTCATTTTTTCATCTTTTTCATTTCTTTCAGCTTATGCACGTGTAATACCTCTAATGGTACTAATTCAGGTATGTAGAATTCATTCATGATATTGCTTTTGTCATCAGAGGTCATCTTAAGGTTATAGAGTTCAAGGTCAAAGTCACTGTGTTTCATATTTTTCATTTATTACAGCATATACATGTGTAATACCTCTAATGTTACTGATTCGGGTATGTAGAATTCATTTCTGACATTGTTTTTGCAATCAGGGGTCATCTGAAGGTTATGAGGTCATGTTCAAGGTCATTTTGTCGCATCAATGATGTCGATTATAACTTGAATGAATATAGCGGTGAAACAGATGTTTACCTGTAATTGAACAAATTTAGTTAGCTTGTTATGACAAGTCAATGCTGCTTCATGTCGTATTTCAGTGCATCAATAAAGATTGTCTTCAATATATAACCATTAAGATTGCTTTGGATGTGTGCAAGCAAGTTTGCGTCATACGTTTTTGCAGGATGAGTTTTTGTCTTCCCATCACAAAATATGACGTAGAAATTTGCAGCAGCGTGGCATCCACAGCGTCGATTGTCACACTTGCCTGCACAGTTGCATATTGTGAGCAGAATTCGTGACAAAGAAGCACACATCGTGATGGAAGCAGTGCACCGAAGTGTTCCTTCCATCCGCGATTTAATGGTTCTATAGTTTTGCTTCATGCTCATTGTGTGTTGCAAGTGGCTGGAATGGGGCGCCAGGAGGGCCCCTCATTGTATGTGGCCTCTGCTTGTAGGAGGAAGTGCATCAATTCTGAACGAGTATGTGACATCAGGTCAACAGCATAAGATTGGATATGGACAGCCATTGCTGTCAGCAGGGAACCCGGATCGGCAGTCTAGATTATACATCTATGCGGTGTTATCGATAGTTCCAGGTGACTCTCCTTTCTCTGTTTAATTTGACGTGAGCTCTGCATTTGATAGTGCTGATCACGACATTCTCTTGCATCTATACGCTGCTATCCAGCACTTATAGATGCTAGCGTTTATCGATTTCCTTTGGCCTCTCTGGAAATACACCTGATTGGCTTGCTTCCCTTCTTCAGGACGGCTCCTCCGTGGTAGCTTACTAGATCCTCGTGGGTCCCTTAGTGTAATCTACACCACCGATTCGGGTTCCCTGCTGACAGCAATGGCTGTCCATATCCAATCTTATACTGCTGACCTGCAGGCCTACATCCAAGGTGGGATTCAGACACGCAGCTAATGCGTGCAACCCGGTACACTACAGTATCTAACAAGCTTTGGAGAGACAGACGCGCTGTTAGAGCAAGATGCTGCATTTGTAGGGAAGTACTTGGTACGTGTCTGGGCAGAATCAATTACAACCTGTGAGACGTTCGACTAGATGTCACATACTCGTTCAGAATTGATACACTTCCTCCTACAAGCAGAGGCCACATACAATGAGGGGCCCTCCTGGTGCCCCATTCCAGCCACTTGCAACACACAATGAGCATGAAGCAAAACTATAGAACCATTAAATCGCGGATGGAAGGAACACTTCGGTGCACTGCTTCCATCACGATGTGTGCTTCTTTGTCACGAATTCTGCTCACAATATGCAACTGTGCACAGTGTGCAGGCAAGTGTGACAATCGACGCTGTGGATGCCACGCTGCTGCAAATTTCTACGTCATATTTTGTGATGGGAAGACAAAAACTCATCCTGCAAAAACGTATGACGCAAACTTGCTTGCACACATCCAAAGCAATCTTAATGGTTATATATTGAAGACAATCTTTATTGATGCACTGAAATACGACATGAAGCAGCATTGACTTGTAGCATGTCATAATAAGCTAACTAAATTTGTTCAATTACAGGTAAACATCTGTTTCACCGCTATATTCATTCAAGTTATAATCGACATCATTGATGCGACAAAATGACCTTGAACATGACCTCATAACCTTCAGATGACCCCTGATTGCAAAAACAATGTCAGAAATGAATTCTACATACCCGAATCAGTAACATTAGAGGTATTACACATGTATATGCTGTAATAAAAGAAAAATATGAAACACAGTGACCTTGACCTTGAACTCTATAACCTTAAGATGACCTCTGATGACAAAAGCAATATCATGAATGAATTCTACATACCTGAATTAGTATTATTAGAGGTATTACACGTGCATAAGCTGAAGGAAATGAAAAAGATGAAAAAATGACCTTGACCATGACCTTATGACCTCAAGATGACCTCTGATGACAAAAACAATATCAGAAATGAATTCTACATACCTGAATCAGTACCATTAGAGGTATTACACGTGCATATACTGCAAGAAATAAGGAAGATGAATTTTCCAATATGGCCGGCGGCGGCCATATTGGATTTGTCAATTACGTCATTCGTGACGTCATGCCAGACAAGCACCTCGGTGATTTTTCATGTCCAGGGACCCACTGACCGATTGGAAGTGAGAAACTCCCCCAACACCATTTTGCAAACGGGACCCCATGGCACATCATGGAGTATATACTTCTGACGTAATAATTATATGTGTACAGTAGATTACTAGTTCTGCCCGAAAGCTAACACTGACTTGACGCATGCATGAATGAATGAATGAATCAATCAATCAATCGCAATTTATATAGCGCCCCTTCAAGGTACCTACTCAGAGGCGTTCCCGACCGAGATCCAGCGAAAAAAACAGTCTTCAACAGTTTGTGAAATTGAAAACAGCTTGGGGGGTATCGCATAGTCAAGGGAAGTCCATTCCAGGTTGTTGGACCAACCACAGAGAATGAACGCCTCTGCATTGTTGCAGAGAGTGTGAAAGGAACCATTTAGTCACCAATGGTGGTAAACAGATAATATAATTATGATGCAAGAATCACTGACCCGACTTTCCTGATGAACCACCATGCGCGGTCGACATGTCCCGACTCGCATCCGTGCTGACCGAGTTGTGTGTTGCAAGAGATGAGATGCTGAGGAGACAGAGTTCGGTTATAAACTCCATTCGAATGGATGCGAAGGCGATCAGATGCCACTCCTGACATAATATTATATTCAAATATTCAAACGAACCAATACAGACAGACATTAGACCACGGTTGCACTCAATGCACTTGAAGTATATACCCTATGCCATGGATAAATATGTTCAATGCAAACTTAGCAACCAACTCATTCATCCTTAAAAATTCTTAATTAAACTAAAAATACAAGAAATACATCTAGAAAGCATTATGAAATAATATTCTTAGAGTATACCCAAATGATAATGTAAAAATTAATGTTTCCAAGCATAGAAATGACAATTAGTTAATTAATTAATGACAATTTGTGACATTTATTTGCATGAAAGTTCATTTCTACCAATATTTAACTGAAGTGATTGGGCAAATAATTATTGTACTTGGATCAATTGTGATGGAACCAATTCTTATGCTAACTGCATGTGATGGAACCGACTTAGGTGTGGCTAAAGATGGCTAATGTCAGTGGTGTCAGTGGTGTCAGAGTCAATGATGAATAAGTGGCGATGTGTCCAATCGTGCCTTCGTCGTATATCTAATGTTGCTGTTGCTGTTGTTATTGTTGTTGTTGTTGTTGTTGCTGCTGTTGTTGTTGTTGTTGTTGTTGTTATACTATGGTATACAAATTCCTTCTTAAGACTTATAAAGACCAGTCTTGGATTACTACAACAGCACCCAATGGCGGGGTACAGTCAACCTACAGAATTTATGGAATCAAAATTTTTCCTTATACAGCCGGTGTCACGAAATAGAGTATCTCCCGTATTAATTGTATACCCCCAAATTAAAAAAAGGCGAAAAAACCGCTTCTGTGTGTATTTTCTTTGCAAATTAATTTTCATCTGCTTTGTTTTGAACAATGACACTAACAGGTAACTTTATTCCTACTAGATAATTTGTTTTGCCCTGTTTTTAGAGCACTTAAAACATTTAAAACACTTAAAAACACTCAGAGTCACTAAATAAATTCGAGTTGACTTTATCTGAGCATTGCCTAGGACACTTAAAACAATTAAAGTCACTTTAAATTTTGATTACAGCATAAATGTTTTTAGTGTGCGCATTTTTCAAAAAAGGGGATAGAATAGTTTATCCCCTCGGATAGTATAGACCGGCTAATTCCATCCGGGGGGATAGATTAATTCATCCCCCCGGATAGCTTTCAGGGGGGATACTCCGTTTCGTGTCACCGGCTCAGTTGGGTCTTTCAAGACAAGACTCAAGATATATTTCTTCTCTATATAAGGCACATCTCTCATTGATTGTGTGCTAATACTGATCAAGGCGCCCTTGTAGTGGCGCGCGCTCTGTTAAGGCAAATATTATATATTGCCGTTGTTATTATTATTACCATATATTATTATTATTGCTGCTGCTACTACTACTGCTACTGCTACTACTACTGCTACTGCTACTGCTACTGCTACTGCTGCTGCTGCTGCTGCTGCTGCTGCTACTACTACTACTACTACTACTACTACTACTACTGCTATTTATTAGTATCATTATTATTGTCACTATTATTATTGTTATTATCATTTTATTATCATTACCATTGCGGTCATCATTATTATCATTATTGCCATCATTATGACGTCAACGCCAAACGCCAGCTTTTGTTAAAAAGCAGATAGAAGTGACATGTGCAATGCATTGTATTAATTACCTGCTGTGGAGAATGCCCACGAGGACCCGCAGTCATTCTGGTCGAGCACTGGACTGATCAGGCCGGGCCACTCCTTGCGAGCATCGAAGTCCAGCGGAAGGTTATCATCCGGGGTTATCTTGAGGACGGACATGGCGGTGATGTGGGCCGATGGACGTCTCGTTCCAAGCCGACGCTTCATACCCTCGTCCAAAGTCAACCCCCAAAAGAACGAATAGTTGCTGGCCGTCCAACTAAAAACCAAACACATCACATCGCATTGATTGGAAGAAGTCTTCATATTCACCAATGAACCACAACACAATATTATATTCAAGGCAAACACATATACATGGAACTGGACAAGGCGTTTTTTAGAGGGCATAGATTAGTACCGAAAGTGTTCTGGGAACCACGGCATGCACCTATCTAACATTTGCATGTATAACAATGCCTATTAACCCTTTGGAGGTGAGGACCGTGAGGTGGGGTAGCCTATATGACACACCCATAGCTAGTCTACGCTACGCTGTTACGGAAAACATCGATCCAGCTTGGATTATTGTTGTCTGTATACCTTAGAGAATATGAAATACGGACACCTACCAGAATTCAGCGGATTATATTATTATACCGGATCTCTGCTTTAGTGCTGTGGTGCTTCCTAGGTGCTGTTTTTGCATGTTTACAAGAACTTTGTCAGGGCTTTTTAAGGAATTTCTAGAACTGCACAACCCTCTTCTTTCCTTTCCAACCTCCATGCCGGGGAAAAAATCGACTTTTTGTGTGCGCATTGCGCAATTTCTGATGACTTTTTTGTCATCAGCCCAAAAATGTCTCTATTTCCGTCCGAAAAAACCTGATGACCCTTTTTTAGTCTTTCGCTCTTCGAATTTAAAAAAAACCCACCCAAACAGCCGCGTGTACCGTGATTTACTCGCGTTTACCCGTGTATAGACGTGTACCATGGACCCTGGATTTTATACGCCGTATACACCCGCGTATATCCTTGATTACAGCCCTGTTTTAAACTAGCTTCAACTGCACAGAAGTGCATCCACAACTGTACAAATTCATTTACAACTGCACATTTTGTGTAGAACTGCACGCTAAAAAAAACCTGAACTCTGTCACTCTACTCAGGATGTACAGTTTGTACATGGTCGTCGAGCTCTACGTTCTTCCGCGGATGGTGAACTCCTCATTCCCCGAGCAGGAATTTCTGTTAGACTGCACCACGCTTTCTCTGTTATTGGCCCAATGGTAGCCATGGAATGGAATGCATTTGACCTTGCACCGGTTTTCTCGTATGCGTTTTATCACAGCCTTAAGACCATCCTTTACAGCTGAGGTTGGGTGGGGAGCGATGATGTCTGCGAGTCTTTGATGCTATCCTCCTGTGGTTTCTTCCGTGTTCATCTATCTTAGAGAGAGAGAGAGAGCGAGAGAGAGAGAAAGAGAGAGAGAGAGAGAGAGAGAGAGAGAGAGAGAGAGAGAGAAAGACAGACAGACAGACAGACAGACAGATGACATACAGACAGACAAACAGAGACATACACAGACACAGACAGACAGAGACAGACAGACAGGCAGACAGAGAGAGAGAAAAGGAGAGAAAGGGGAGAGAGGGAGAGCAACAGACAGAGAGAGACAGATACAGAGGGTCAGAGATTCAGAGCGAGGTAGACAGAAATAGTGAATAAGAGAGATGATGCAAGTCCAATAAAGTGAATAGACAGCATACATGTAGGCCTGCGTCGAGTAGCCCACGTCGACCATTCCCAGAAGTGCACGACATTGTATTATCTCATAAGAAATGCATGACATCATATTATCTCATAAGAAGCACATTTTACTTTTAAAATAATTATCACAAGACGCGAATTGCATTTCGATTTACATTGTAATATGTTTTGTGGCCAACTATAGACCCTATACAGATTTATACACCTTTGCCTCTACGTGGGGCGCTGAAGTTTAGTGGACTTGTTTGTTGCCTAGCGTCCGGAGGGTTGCAGATTCGAATCCACCTCAAGCCGCCGCGTAGGGACCTTGGGCACGTCCTTCAGTGGCAATAATTATTGCTCAATGCTTCGGCGTGAAACTCCGATTCAGTGTCCGCGCTGTAGTCGGGAGCGCTTTTGAGTAGCAATATTGAAGAGAGCTGTAGCAACTAACAAGTGCACATACATACATGCATCAGAATTTCATAAGTCATCCATAGGCATATCTATTCCGCCAATAGCAATTCATAGGCGTTAACTGGGCCAGAGCTGTTGTTAGACTTCTACAAATTCCTGAAATTGTTTCAATAAAACTGAAAATTGAAAAAGAACAGAAATAAAAACAACGAGTGATTTACTCCTCTGCATGCGCAGAAACTTTTAACAAAGACAAGCCTTTATTTGACATATTTATTTGCACTGCTGTAAGCTTACGCCTATTAAATCCACATGAAAATAATATGCCTGTGACAAATGACACAGAGGATTGTATCATGCGTTTAATGTCACTATAAGAAACGTGTGGAATGTTCTATGTAGTGTTGGGCATGATCATGTAATATAGCGGTTCTCCACCTTTTTTTAGTGCGGCGACCCTTGACAACATTTCGAAACTTGCGGCAACAGCAAAATAACCCCGAGGGAAAAAATTGATTGAGTTACCTCTTTTACTGCATTTTCATTACCATTGTCCATTGTTTTCACTTCATAATTTAAAAACTGCTTTTGACAATAGTGTGAGGTTTCGTGGCTCTTGCGATTCTGAGGGCAGGGCTGAAAGTGAGCAGGGTATGTCCGGGTCTCAAACCCGGCATTAATTATTTGGCGCTTGAATGAACACTTAGGTTCTAGCACCCTTTGGGCCAAAGAGACCCGGCAATTTTTTCAAACCACTTTCAGCCCTGTCTGAGAGCTACCTATTCGGTAACTTGAATTTGAAGTTTTGCTGTTGGAACGCACCAGCCCTCTGTCTCAAGTGTGCCTTCTTGGCGTCGTCAGCTTTGCTCCTAAAAATACTGGGCATGCTTTCTTGCATAGGGTTAGGATGTTTAGCAGGCACATCTGAATGACGCTTCAGTTTATTTTTTGGGTTTCGATTCGACCAACAAAGTTCATTGCATATAAAATGCTGTAGACCAACTTTGCTCTATTCATGCTGTAACTATTAAACTATGGGCTACGTTGAAAATTGGTCAATATACTAGGTCTAATACTTCTTTCCTAAACACTCATTTCACCTTGCTGAGTCGTTTTGGGAGGCTATCAATAACATAAACTGTAGGCCTACTCGTGTTCTTTATGAATGCGCCGAGCAGGGTGAGGGGTTTGGAATGAATGAATGAATGGATGGGTGAATGAATGAATGAATGAATGAATGAATGAATGAATGAAAGAATGAATGAATGAATGAATATCACGCATACTGTTTTCGGTTTGCGTTTCAATCTTTGACGTTCTTTTTGTAGGCACCACGGTTTGAGTCTTTGATACCTTCTTCTTGGCTTGTCGTTTCTTCCGTGTTAGTCTATCTGCACTAGAGACAGGGAGAGAGAGAGAGAGAGAGAGAGATAGAGAGAGAGAGAGAGAGAGAGAGAGAGAGAGAGAGAGAGAGAGAGAGAGAGACAGACAGACAGACAGACAGACAGACAGACAGGCAGGCAGACAGACAAACATAGATAGACAGAGAGACAGTGAGAGAAAGACAGAGACAGAGACAGAGAAAGAGAGACAGACAGACAGAGAGTGAGACAGACAGACACAGACATAAACACAGAACCAGAGAGAGAGAGAGAGAGACAGAGAGAGAGAGAGAGAGAGAGAGACAGAGAGAGAGAGAGAGAGAGAGAGAGAGAGAGAGAGAGAGAGAGAGAGAGAGAGAGAGAGAGAGAGAGAGAGAGAGAGAGAGAGGCAGAGACAGAGAACGAGAAAGAGAAAAAGAAAGAGAGAGAACCTTCTCCCTCAGTATACAGGATAAAAATCAGTTATCTGCCACCAGGACCACCCGGCTCTGGGGTGGGGGTCCAAAATGCGGGGCCCGGTAACGCAATGGATAACACGCTGGCGTAGAGTGCGAGAGGTAGTGAGTTCGAGCCCCCGTTGGGCGGATTTGCTTTGTAGGCTGCTATTAGCGCCGTGTAATTGCAAAGCTGTCTGTTCAGTTGGTAGTTAAGTTTAATTAAGATTACTGCATAACTTGTAAATGTAAAGCGCAGTGCGTCTTGCAGGCGTTTAATTAAAGAAAAGATATTATTATTATTATTATTATTATTATTATTATTATTATTATAAGAAACAGCATAAAAGTTCTTTGTTCAGGAGTTAACGGCCCTCATCACAAAACAACTGTGTGAATGTGCCTCGAAGCTCCACTGCATTGAATCTTTGCGTACAAATTGAGAGGCGTTGGAATAGGTGCGTGGTTTCGAATGCATTATTTATTATTATTATCTTTATTATCTTTATTATTACATAAATTATTATTATTACTTATTATTCGACAATTATTATTATTATATTATATTATTATTATTATTATTATTATTATTATTATATAACTGGAATGTTAGGTTTAGAATTCGATTTAGTTTTTACAGAACAATTTTAGTTAGTTTAGGGTGGCCGTTAATTAATTAACAAAAAAGTTAATTAAATTGAGAGGCGTTGGAATAGGTGCGTGGTTTCGAATGCATTATTTATTATTATTATCTTTATTATCTTTATTATTACATAAATTATTATTATTACTTATTATTCGACAATTATTATTATTATATTATATTATTATTATTATTATTATTATTATTATTATTATTATTATTATTATTATTATTATTATTATTATTATTTCCATATCAACGGCGGGTGCGGCCACAGTATCGCACCTATGGACCTGAAGTCTTCCAGATAGAAAGACAGACGGCCACCAGCAGAAAGGCGACCCACCCCACCCCACCCTTTACCCTGCGGGGCGCGGGTGGGGCGAAAACCCGAAAGTTCTCCGACAACTTCGGGTACCCTAGCTAATAAAATTATTAATATATTCATGACTTGACACACTGTGCTGTTATATAGCGCCTCTCTAATTTCTTCCTCACATCGTGTAAACATTTGGGACGTATACTCATCTATGCTTGCATGGACTTTTGCGAATTTCATCCTTTTCAGTTGTTCCACCCACATTTTCCTCAGTAAACAGCATCTATCTTAATCCTCATCTCCCATGAACTGCCTAAAGATGCTTAATTGTACTTAGGGTTTTACCCAAATCTTTCAGCGCAAAGACTGAATGAAACACTTCATATCTCCTGTGGGGTCGGTTGAGAGGTGCACTAAGCGACACCGAGTGTTCCCGTGCACCCACGTCCAGTCAAAGGAAATTGCACTATATATATGTATACATATATATCTATATATACATATATATATTATGTGCATGTATATATATATAATTATATATTTAGGATGGCAGCGCCCTTATAGCAGAACAAGCAAAGGGATTACTAGAGTCACTTGCAAAAAGTGGTACAAGTGAGTCGGAAAATGGGCATCAAGAGTATAAATATAATTTAAAAAAAGGGAAAGCCAGTTCCTCGGATAGGGCAATATGATATGAAATTCCGAAAAAAGAAAAAGGGAAGACCAAAGAATCGATGTCTCGACATGATACCTCCCGTATCATACAGGGAGATGGGCTGGTCTATAAAAGAGGCAGGGCTGTACTCAAGGGTATACGCGGGTATATGGCATATATACTCACCTCAAAAAACGAGGGCACACGCGGGTATACAGCGTATACACACCTCAGTAAGACCAAGTGGGTACACGCAGGCAAAAATCGCGAATTGCGAAGGGAAAAAAAACATGAAAGTAGAGCGTTTCACGCTGTTTGAAAGGTTTTCCTGGCGAAAAATCACGGTAAAAGCTTCGATGACTTTAAAAAAGGTCGTTAGAATTTTTTAGCCCAAAATTTTCGATTTCTTCGGCGGCAGCGTGTACTCACCTCAAAAGTTTTGAGTACAGCACTGAAAAGAGGGCATATATACACACAAAGCTCAGGACAAGTCAAGTAAATCATAATTGCCAGAGCTAGTAATATAATAATAATATACAATATGTTATTATATATAGGCGGCAAGTGTGCTTATAATATTTGAGATAATACTATAATTTGATCAGCCGACATTTCTTCTCGACTTCTCTGTATGCAATGCTGAAGCAATTTCTTAAGTAGGCCTGATCTCAGCTCTGGACTTGCCTGAATCTCTGATGACAGGCGTATCTATGGGTAACGCCAACTGACCGAGCCTTCTCTGAAAGGATGAGCCACACATTGCGTGTGATTTTCATCCTTCCAAGTGATGCCATCAGTAATGGGATGACTGGTGATACTATATCAGCCACGACCCCTCTTTAATATGCAATTAACCACGCCCCATGAGTCATCAGCCACGCCCCAATAAGCCAGTAGCAGACAAACTCAGCCTGATGAGAACTGTTGGCAGGCGGCTGCAGACTCACCCGTGTTTGGTGATGTTGCAGTTGACGTAGCTAATAAGTTCAGGTCGAATGAGACAAATTTTCTGTGTACAATTCCAATTCTTCTGTTTTTGCTTGCAGTTGAAATCGTCCGTGATCATAGTGGAGAAGCATGTGCTGTGTACAAACAAAGAACAGCCATATTTACCATTCACGTGAACAGCATGGACCCAATTATAGGCATCCATTAGTCTGTAAGGTCCGTTATTATTGCATTTCATTTCATATGGCCCAGAGCAATAAGCAAGTGAAGGACTTGTACAAGGTCGCTATGAACCTAGAACCCTCCGGTTCCAAGTCACTACGCCACCGCGTTGCAATAGTCAAAATTCGTTTGCGTCACCCAGCGGGTAAAGGGGTAGACTTGCTCAGTTTTGATCCGGGATTCGTGTAAACCCAGTGAGTTTGAAGGGGTGTAGTGTAATGGAATGCCGATAATATTCGAAGATCATAACCGAAGCCTTTCAGAGGAAGAATGGATAAGTGACGAAACGCGGGATCTGGTTTATAGGGAAAGAGATGAAAAGGCGTCGCGAGTTTTACGATTCGTTGCTTAAACCACTATATAGCCAATCTATTGCAGATGTACTGTGCGTGTGCGTGCGCGCGTGTGAGTGTTGTACCGGTATTATATATATATATATATATATATATATATATATATATATATAATATCGTCCAACTACACATCTGTCTCACTCTTTCTGTGCCTGTCTCAATATTCATCGCTGTCTGTCTGTCTGTCTGAATGTCTCTCTCTCTCTCTCTCTCTCTCTCTCTCTCTCTCTCTCTCTCTCTCTCTCTCTCTCTCTTTCTCTTTTTCTCTCTCTTTTTCTCTGTCTGTCTGTCGGTCTCTCTCTTTCTCTCTTTTTTCTGTCTCTCTCTATCTCTGTCTATCTCTATCTCTCTCTATATCTCTCTATCTCTCTCTATCTCTGTCTCTCTCTGTCTCTCTGTCTGTCTGTCTGTCTCTCTCTCTCTCACACACACACACACACACACAAACACACATTGCTTATCTCACCATCTATCATCGTTTGTCTATTTGTCTATCTATGTGACTGTTTCTACGTGTGTTGACTCGAAACTCATGATGGCGCTTATAATAAGAGATGCCGCATATTTGTGACAAAAGTACTGAGATGGCCTAATAGCAGTGTTTAATCTAGACGTCTCTGGGGGGGGAAGTCCCCCCCCCCAGGATTGACATTTCCCCCCCTTTCCAGAAAAATTTGACGAAATGATAATGGTTTTTAGTTACTGTTTTCATCATTGTTTTACATGAAGTGTTATAATATACCGTGATATTATTATATGATTATAATGACATTATTTACTACTGTAATATATGATACTGTCATGTTAAGATGACACCTTAAAATGCAGCCATTGCAATGTGGAAATTCAAAAAGTTTCTAATGGGTCACTGAAGAAGTACAGCTATTTTGTTAAGATGACACCTTAAAATACTGCCATTGCAATGTGAACATTCAGAAAGTTTCTAATGGGTCACTGAAGAAGTACAGCTATTTTGTTAAGATGACACCTTAAAATGCAGCCATTGCAATGTGAACATTCAGAAAGTTTCTAATGGGTCACTGAAAAAGTACAGCTATTTTGTTAAGACGACACCTTAAAATGCTGCCATTCCAATGTGGAAATTCAAAAATTTTCTGATGGGTCACTGAAAGAGTACAGCCATCTTGTTAAGACGACACCTTAAAATACTGCCATTGCAATGTGGAAACTAAAAAAGTTTCTAATGGACCACTGAAAAAGTACAGCTATTTTGTTAAGATGACCCCTTAAAATGCTGCCAATGCAATGTGGAAATTCAAAAATTTTCTAATGGGTCAGTGAAAAAGGACAGCTATTTTGTTAAGACAACACCTTAAAATGCTGCCATTCCAATGTGGAAATTGAAAAAGTTTCTAATGGACCACTGAAAAAGTACAGCTATCTTGTTAAGACAACACCTGAAAATGCTGCCATTCCAATGTGGAAATTCAAAAAGTTTCTAATGGACTACTGAAAAAGTACAGCTATTTTGTTAAGACAACACCTTAAAATGCTGCCATTCCAATGTGGAAATTCAAAAAGTTTCTAATGGACCACTGAAAAAGTACAGCTATCTTGTTAAGACAACACCTGAAAATGCTGCCATTGCAATGTGGAAATTCAAAAAGTTTCTAATGGATTACTGAAAAAGTACAGCTATTTTGTTAAGACGACACCTTAAAATGCTGCCAATGCAATGTGAAAATTCAAAAAGTTTCTAATGGATTACTGAAAAAAGTACAGCTATTTTGTTAAGACGACACCTTAAAATGCTGCCAATGCAATGTGAAAATTCAAAAAGTTTCTGATGGGGAGGGGCACATCCCATCCACATAACGAGCGTCCTTCGGACGCTCAATTGTCTCCCCCCCCAGAAACCTCAATTCCCCCCCAGAGGAGGGGGACTAGATTAAACACTGGTCTAATAGATATATTTGAACTAGAACTTATAGGGAAAATGTCGCTCTAACTCATTCAGATTGTCAACTTCTGAAGATATTTATTGTTCGCATATTTCGTGACTCTAGACTAGCACTACACCCTTCTTCTTCCAACTACAAATCGCATCCACATAATAATTCCGTTTTCTATGTGCAAAGTCGGTATCACTTCAGTTTCCAAGCTCAGGTTTGTTTTTCTTTTGCTTTAATAACTGACTATAGCAGTATCCATATGATTGCATTGAGATCATTAGTTAACCTATATGTATTCACCTCTAAACTAACAGAACGTGTTGTACTCTCTCGGATAAATGACTACTTGACTTCAAATTCCCTCCTTAACCCACACCAGTCCGGCTTTACTAAAAAGCACTCCACCGAAACACTTCTCACTTCGCTCTACAATAAACTTGTCTCTGCCATCTCTCATCAACAAGTCTCCTGTCTTTGCCTCCTTGATGTCTCTGCAGCCTTTGACACCATCGACCACGACCTACTACTCCAAAGACTGTCTTCCTGGTTTGGCTTTACCGACACTGCTCTCCTTTGGATTCAGTCTTATCTCTCATCACGCTCTTTCTCAGTCAAAACACTTGAAACGTCATCTCAATCATGCCCTCTAACCCAACTTTCCCGCACTTGTTTCATGCACATACGAGATCTCCGCAGAATCCGACCTATGCTCGACTTTAAAACTGCATCCACAATAGCCACATCCATAGTTCATGCGAAACTTGATTACTGCAACTCTCTCTTCCTAAACATTGATATAACCCAAATTAACCGCCTCCAAGCTATCCAGAATGCCCTCGCCCGTGCAGTGACGAAAACCCCCAAACGTCACCACATCACTCCTGTCCTGAAATCACTTCACTGGCTCAAAATACCTGAACGCATCGAATACAAAGTCCTCTCACTCACATACAATACACTTCAATCATCCCAGCCGTTCTACCTTCGTCAGTTGTTCACCATCAACACGCTCCTCATCATCCATTACACTGCTTCGCCCTCCCATCACTTCATCACTGAAATTCGCAAACCGCTCCATAGCCATTGCCGTTCCGCCTCTCTGGAACAAACTTCAGCCAGCACTTCGGCAAACTTCCGACCCATCATACGAACTCAACAAAACTCCACCTCTCGCTATCTCCCCACAGGTCTTTCACTCAAAACTGAAAACATTGCTCTTTCACAAATCCTATGCTGATTCCTCCTGTTCTGATCACATTCCTCGTCATTTCAATTCTAAACATCACCCACCTTAGCCGTCCATCTATCTGCCTGCCTGACTCTCCGGACTTGACCCGCTGCCTATCGATTTTGTTTTGATTGAGCGCCTGTGAATAAGCTGGTTCCCGCGACTTGGCTTTTGTGGGCGCTGTAGAAGTCTCGAGATTACGATTACGATTCAGTCTGTTTCATTGTCTGATCTGCCATTCCACCAGTGACTGATATTGGGGTACCCCTGATAGCGGGACTTGTCCATTTGGTCCTTTAAGTGCACAACCGTATATGATCCTTTGTTTTGTTATATAAGCTTACTGTTTATTCTTATGATATAAGCTTACTGTTTATTCTTTCTGTTATGTTAATCATTAATGTTATGTTGATGTTAGTATGTCTGTTTTTGTTATCAATGTGCTACGGTTGTTGCCTTAATAAAATGGTATTTGATTTGATTTGGTTTGATTTGATTTGGTTTGATTTGATTTGGCGTTTCTTCAGCATGCACGCGAGTCTCTGTTAGTTTACCAGTTGTTGCAGTTGACAGTAATTCGATCACCAACGTCAAAGATGCGATTTTCATGACGACAATTATCTGCAACATTGAACAAATATATACAATGCATTTAACAAATTTATGCAATACATTGAACAAATATATACAATACATTGAACACATAAGCTTATATACAATACATTGAACAAATATATATACAATACATTGAACAAATTTATGCAATGCATTGAACAAATATATACAATACATTGAGCAAGTATATACAATGCATTGAACAAATATATACAATACATTGAACACATATTATATACATTGAACAAATTTATACAATACATTGAACAAATTTGTACATTGAACAAATATATACATTACATTAAGCAAATATATACAATAACCTACATTAAACAAATTTATACAATACATTTAACACATTATATACATTGAACAAATTTATACAATACATTGAACACGTATATACATTGAACAAATTTATACAATACATTGAGCAAATATATACAATACATTGACCAAATTTATACAATACATTGAACACATATATACATTGAACAAATTTATACATTGAACAAATTTATACAATACATTGAATACATATAGACAGCACATATTTGCACACTTTTTGTATGAGCCTCGTGACTCATTTTGCAAATGAAACGGAGGCAATTCGTCAATCCGTCTCGGATGTCCGATTCGTGACTTAAATTTCAGCCGCTTGAGTTTTCCTGGCTTTATTTCTTTGATGAGGTGACTTTGCCAGAAATGAAAAAATTACTCAGCGATTTCTCCACCAGACACTGCGAGCTAGACTCATTCCCAGTCTGGTTAGTAAAATCCCTTCGTCATAACTTCGCCCCTATCGATAAACTGCTCGCTATTCACAGGGACTCTATAGTCTATACCTGCTTTGCACAAGCGAGCGCCTCTGAACTGTTCACAGTGGCGGCGCTAGGGGGCTAGGGGGCTAGGGGACTAAGCCCGCCTATAAGAGGCTAAGCCCCCCTAAAAAAAGACCATCCGATTTTTTACATTGAAATTCCACGGTTTTCAGATGACTAAAAAGAGGTCGTCAGAAATTTCGGCGGATGAAAATGGAAAATTTCGATGAGATTTCGGTCGAAGATGACTAAATAAAGATCGTCAGAAATTTTGGCGGATGTAAATGTTAAATTTTCTCCGCGAGGCTTCAGCCCCCACAAAACTTAAATCCTGGCGCCGCCACTGACTGTTCATACTGCAAGAGGCGCTTTTATCAAAATGTCCAAATGTCCAGATACGAAACGATAGGCCTATCATTATATTATCTACTATTATCATTCAACGAAGATTAAGTGATTTTTATCGGAAGACACATAGCATGGAGCGACAGACAGATGATTGTAAATCGTGGCCTACAATGTAGAATTGGCGAATCATTCGTTAGTGTCGATAATGCGTGAGAGCAATAAGGCGTCCACACCATTCCTACCCTTCCGTCACTGTCCGCGTGAAGAGGATGAAGATGACGACGATGATGTCTTTTAATCTAAAGCAGCGGTTCTCAACCTTTTTAGTGCGGCGACCCCATAGCAAGAGAAAAAAAGTTGTCATGACCCCTAACAACAAAATTGATATAGTTTCTAACTTTGTCACTGCATTTTGTCACCATTGTCCATTGTCATGCATTTTCACTTCATAATTCGAAACTGCTGTTGGCAATTGTGTAAGGTTTCCTGTCTCTTAATGGCGATTCTGCATGAGAGCTACATATTCGACAGTTTGAAGTTGAAGTTTCATAAGTCTATTCAGTTTGTGACACTTCAACAACAGTTACTGCCACGCCTTGTTGCTGGAACTTCCCCCCACCCATCTCAAGCGTGCCTTCATGGCATCATCAGCTGTTCCAAAAAATACTGGCCATGCTTTCCAGCATATAGTTACGATGTTTAGACAGTTTATATCCGGATGGCGCTTCAGTTTATTTGTTGGATTTCATCGATTCTACCGACAAAATGTTATTACAAATAAAACGTTGTAGTTTCTCTGTTCATGCTGCATCTATTAAACAATAGGTCACTCTGAAAATTGGTCATTATATATAGGCCTAGTTCTTCTTTTCTTAACTCAATATGCTACTCAGAAAATTGGTCATTAGTTCTTCTTTTCTTAACTCAATAAGCTACTCTGAAAATTCTTCATTGGTTCTTCTCTTCTTTATATACACTCTTTTAACCTAGCCGATTCGTTTTAGGAAGCTATCGATTTTGTAAACGTTTGTGTTCTTTATGAATGCGGCGAGCAGGGAAGGGGTTTGAAAAGGGGATGTGTCCCCGTTGTCAATAGTTTTTGAATATCCACAATACAATGGTGGCATTTTAAGCTGTCATTTTAGCAAAATTGGTCATCATATTTTATTTCCTGTTAGTCGTAGTTCAAATCTTCAAAAGTGTCCCTCCCATTATCACTATTTTTATCGACTCTACAATGGTCGCATTTTAAGCTGTGTTGTCAAAAAACGCCCTATAATTTGAGTGCTGATAGACATGGCTTAAGACTTCAATAAATGTCCTTCTCAGGCTTCCCCATTGTTTAAATTATATTTATTTGCTCTTTACTCGTGATTTCAGAACGCACGTGGTTTAAAATTTCAATAAATATTTCATCCTCATTGTTTAAATTTTTAATTTGCACACGATAAGGATGGCATTTTATACTGACATCTTAACAAAAATGTTTATTATGGATAAACAGCGGATAACAAGGTAGAAATTAATGATGATATCTATTAAATATTTCTGAAATATTGGGGAGACTATAAGCAGCTCAGTCCCCCACAACAAATTTGGGGAGACCGCCCTCTCTGCAGTTAATGGACATGTCTCAAAAGTCTCCGCCAGTGTATTGGTCTGACTAGCGGACAGCATAGATTCGATGAGCAAATCGAATTTTGTTTTATCTTTTAGAAGAATGGTAAAAGTGGAATTTAGATTTTAAAACAAAAATGGCAAAAATTAAATTAGCTGCTGCAAGCTATAATGATAGTTCATAGCAAAAGTATAATAAGCAAGCTAAAAAAATAATTTGAAGCTGCTATACAGGGTGCGCCAAAACAAGACCCCCCTAGGTTTTTTGCCAATATTTTGACCAAAACTAAGAATTTCCAAATGAAATTTTACAAGCTTATAGACAATTCATATTTACACATTATGGCCAGATTTCATCAAAAATATTTCAAACGGAACAAAAGTTACATCACTTTTAGTGGGTGTCCCGTCAAAAGCGCGCAGGACAAAAGCGCGCCGACAAAAGCGCGCCGACAAAAGCGCGCCGACAAAAGCGCGCTCGGGACAAATGCGCGCCGACATAAGCGCGCGGTGTGGAACAAAGGCTGTACTTTCACTTCGCCTAACATAAATTAAAGCAATACCCACCACCTATACTTCTCACCTACATGTGGTCAATATTCAAAGCCTTTCATCAAGGCAATGATTAAACCACTCATTAGCATGTTAGCATATTAGGGGAGCCCGGTAGAGTTATGGATAACACGCTGGCCAAGAGTGAGGTAGTGAGTTCGAGCCCCCTTTGGGCGGATATGCTTTGTAGGCTGCTATTAGCGCCGTGTAATTGCAAAGCTATCTGTTCTCTTAGTAGTTAAGTTTAATTAAGATTACTGCATAACTTGCAAATGTAAAGCGCAGTGCTTTGCAGGCGTTGAATTAAAGAAAAAATATTATTATTATTATTATTATTATTATTATTATTATTATTATTATTATTATTATTTGATGTAGATTAGACTAGGCTCTTAGCAATATGATTTTCCCAGAAATTTTGCCTAATTTTTAGACATTAGACTTTTGTTCGTTGTTTGCATATTTGACAGACAATTACACATGAGTTTGTTCGTGAGTTAGTTCATTTTTTGTCTGTTTATGTTAGTCTATATTATGGTTGACTGCGCGCTTATGTCGGCGCGCATTTGTCCAGCGCGCTTTTGACGGGTCGCGCTTATGTCGGCGCGCTTTTGTCGGCGCGCTTTTGTCCTGCGCGCTTTTGACGGGGTACCCTTTTAGTTTGGTCACCCACCGTTTTTTGACGATTCAAAAACGAAGCGCAACAAAAATTAGGTTTTTTGCCAATATCTTGGCCAAAAGTAAAAATATCGAAATGAAATTTTACAGGCTTAAAGACAATTCATATCTGCACATGGTGGTAGATTTCATCAAAATATTTTAAACAGGACAAAAGTTATACCACTTTTAGTGAGGCCACCCACCGTTTTTTGACGATTCAAAAACGAAACACAACAAAAAGTAACAAAAACATGATTTTATTGAGTCTTACCTCAAATAACTGTGGTCAGATGAACTTGGTAGTGCTTCACAACTTGTGTTCAGTGTGCCCACCACCCGTGCTAAAACTTCTTTTGAGTCTCTTTGCAAAGTTCTTGATGGACCTGTTGACTAATCTGACATTTCCTTATTTACCAATTTGATTGTCATCTTGCTAAGTGATTTCTAAGTGACGCACAGCTACGCTGGTACCCTGTTTCTTTTTTAAATGGTAATAATAATGATCATCTGTCAATATCAAGGCTATTTGATACCAATTATATGAGATAAGAAAAAAACGGGTTTTTGTTGCTTTTTTGTTGCTTTTCGCTTTTTAATCGTCAAAAACCGGTGGGTGACCTCCGTACAAGTGGTATAACTTTTGTTCTGCTTGAAATATTTTGATGAAATCTGACCACCATGTGCAAATATGAATTGTCTTTAAGCCTGCAAAATTTCATTTCGATATTCTTACTTTTGGCCAAGATATTGGCCAGAATAATTAGATTGGCTTTTTTTAAACTTTTGTTGCGTCGCGTTTTTGAATCGTCAAAAAACGGTGGGTGACCTCACTAAAAGTGATGTAACTTTTGTTCCGTTTGAAATATTTTTATGAAATCTGGCTATAATGTGTAAATATGAATTGTCTATTAGCCTGTAAAATTTTATTTGGAAATTCTTACTCTTGGTCAGAATATTGGCAAAAAACCTAGGGAGGGTCTTTTTTGGGCGCACCCTGTAGAAGAAAACGCTGAAATCGCTATAATATGAACATTCTTTGCAAATTTCTGAAAGTATCATGCGAACCCTGACAAATCGTTACGCGACCCCCATGGGGGTCGCAACAAACACAGGTTGAGAACCGCTGTTCTAAAGAGTCAAATGGAAGCCATTCTTACTTTCGACTTTTGTCGGCGGTCTGCATGTTGTCGGTGACAGCGGTCTGCATGTTGTCGGTGACAGCGGTCTGCATGTTGTCGGTGATAGCGGTCTGCATGTTGTCGGTGGCAGCGGTCTGCATGTTGTCGGTGGCAGCGGTCTGCATGTTGTCGGTGACAGCGGTCTGCATGTTGTCGGTGGCAGCGGTCTGCATGTTGTCGGTGGCAGCGGTCTGCATGCTGTCGGTGGCAGCGGTCTGCATGCTGTCGGTGGCAGCGGTCTGCATGTTGTCGGTGGCAGCGGTCTGCATGTTGTCGGTGGCAGCGGTCTGCATGTTGTCGGTGGCAGCGGTCTGCATGTTGTCGGTGGCAGCGGTCTGTTTGTTGTCGGTAGCAACGGCCAGCATGTTGTCGGTGGCAGCGGTCCCGTTGTTGTCGGTGGCAGCGGTCTGCATGTTGTCGGTGGCAGCGGTTCTTTTGTTGTCGGTGGCAGCGGTCTGCATGTTGTCGGTGGCAGCGGTTCTTTTGTTGTCGGTGGCAGCGGTCTGCTTGTTGTCGGTGGCAGCGGTCTGCTTGTTGTCGGTGGCAGTGGTCTGCTTGTTGTCGGTGGCAGCGGTCTGCTTGTTGTCGGTGGCAGCGGTCTGCTTGTTGTCGGTGGCAGCGGATTGCTTGTTGTCGGTGGCAGCGGTCTGCCTGTTGTCGGTGGCAGCGGTCTGCTTGTTGTGGGTGGGAGCGGTTCTTTTGTTGTCGGTGGCAGCGGTCTGCTTGTTGTCGGTGGCAGCGGTGTGTTTATTGTCGGTGGCAGCGGTGTGTTTGTTGTCGGTGGCAGCGGTCTGCTTGTTGTCGGTGGCAGCGGTCTGCTTGTTGTGGGTGGGAGCGGTTCTTTTGTTGTCGGTGGGAGCGGTCTGCTTGTTGTCGGTGGCAGCGGTCTGCTTGTTGTCGGTGGCAGCGGTCTGCTTGTTGTCGGTGGCAGCGGTCTGCTTGTCGTCGGTGGCAGCGGTCTGCTTGTCGTCGGTGGCAGCGGTCGGCTTGTTGTAAATGGCAGCGGTTCTTTTGTTGTCGGTGGCAGCGGTGTGTTTGTTGTCGGTGGCAGCGGTCTGCTTGTTGTCGGTGGCAGCGGTCTGCTTGTTGTGGGTGGGAGCGGTTCTTTTGTTGTCGGTGGGAGCGGTCTGCTTGTTGTCGGTGGCAGCGGTCTGCTTGTTGTCGGTGGCAGCGGTCTGCTTGTTGTCGGCGGCAGTAGTCTGCTTGTTGTAAATGGCAGCGGTTCTTTTGCTATCGATGGCAGCGGTCTGCTAGTTGTCGGTGGCAGCGGTCTGCTTGTCGTCGGTGGCAGCGGTCTGCTTGTTGTGGGTGGGAGCGGTTCTTTTGTTGTCGGTGGCAGCGGTCTGCTTGTTGTCGGTGGCAGCGGTCTGCTTGTTGTGGGTGGGAGCGGTTCTTTTGTTGTCGGTGGCAGCGGTCTGCTTGTCGTCGGTGGCAGCGGTCTGCTTGTCGTCGGTGGTAACGGTTCTTTTGTGGTCGGTGGCAGCGGTTCTTTTGTTGTCGGTGGCAGCGGTATGCTTGTTGTGGATGGCAGCGGTCTGCTTGTTGTCGGTGGCAGTGGTCTGCTTGTTGTCGGTGGCAGCGGTCTGCTTGTCGTCGGTGGCAGCGGTCTGCTTGTTGTGGGTGGGAGCGGTTCTTTTGTTGTCGGTGGCAGCGGTATGCTTGTTGTGGGTGGCAGCGGTCTGGTTGTTGTCGGTGGCAGCGGTCTGCTTGTTGTCGGTGGCAGCGGTCTGCTTGTTGTCGGTGGCAGCGGTCTGCTTGTTGTGGGTGGGAGCGGTTCTTTTGTTGTCGGTGGCAGCGGTCTGCTTGTCGTCGGTGGCAGCGGTCTGCTTGTCGTCGGTGGCAGCGGTCTGCTTGTTGTGGGTGGGAGCGGTTCTTTTGTTGTCGGTGGCAGCGGTATGCTTGTTGTGGGTGGCAGCGGTCTGCTTGTTGTCGGTGGCAGTGGTCTGCTTGTTGTCGGTGGCAGCGGTCTGCTTGTTGTCGGTGGCAGCGGTCTGCTTGTTGTCGGTGGCAGCGTTCCGCTTGTTGTCGGTGGCAGCGGTTCTTTTGTTGTTGGTGGCAGCGGCCTGCTTGTTGTCGGTGGCAGCGGTCTGCTTGTTGTCGGTGGCAGCGGTCTGCTGGTTGTCGGTGGCAGCGTTCCGCTTGTTGTCGGTGGCAGCGGTTCTTTGGTTGTTGATGGCAGCGGTCTGCTTGTTGTCGGTGGCAGCGGTCTGCTTGTTGTCGGTGGCAGCGGTCTGCTTGTTGTGGGTGGGAGCGGTTCTTTTGTTGTCGGTGGGAGCGGTCTGCTTGTTGTCGGTGGCAGCGGTCTGCTTGTTGTCGGTGGCAGCGGTCTGCTTGTTGTCGGTGGCAGCGGTCTGCTTGTCGTCGGTGGCAGCGGTCTGCTTGTCGTCGGTGGCAGCGGTCTGCTTGTTGTGGGTAGGTGCGGTTCTTTTGTTGTCGGTGGCAGCGGTCTGCTTGTTGTCGGTGGAAGCGGTCTGCTTGTTGTCGGTGGCAGCGGTCTACTTGTTGTGGGTGGGAGGGGTTCTTTTGTTGTCGGTGGCAGCGGTCTGCTTGTTGTCGCTGGCAGCGGTCCGCATGTTGTCGGTGGCAGCGGTTCTTTTGTGGTCGGTGGCAGCGGTCCGCATGTTGTCGGTGGCAGCGGTTCTTTTGTGGTCGGTGGCAGCGGTCCGCATGTTGTCGGTGGCAGCGGTTCTTTTGTGGTCGGTGGCAGCGGTTCTTTTGTGGTCGGTGGCAGCGGTCCGCATGTTGTCGGTGGCAGCGGTTCTTTTGTTGTCGGTGGCAGCGGTCTGCATGTTGTCGGTGGCCGCGGTCTGCATGTTGTCGGTGGCAACGGTCTGCATGTTGTCGGTAGCAGCGGTCTGCATGTTGTCGGTGGCCGCGGTCTGCATGTTGCCGGTGGCCGCGGTCTGCATGTTGCCGGTGGCAGCGGTCTGCATGTTGCCGGTGGCCGCGGTCTGCATGCTGTCGGTGGCAGCGGTCTGCATGCTGTCGGTGGCCGCGGTCTGCATGTTGCCGGTGGCAGCGGTCTGCATGTTGCCGGTGGCAGCGGTCTGCATGCTGTCGGTGGCAGCGGTCTGCATGCTGTCGGTGGCAGCGGTCTGATTGTTGTCGTCAGCGGTGTTTCTCCTCTTACACATTGAGCGATAAAGTCTGGGCAGCAGTCCGGCTCCGTTCTATGGCAGAAGATGTCGCAATAGCAGACGGTGTCGAAGAATGGAACCACGCACTTGTCGTTTCGGCCCGGACAGCACCTCACCACTTTTCGGCCTCCAGAGTAGGTCGAACAGTAGCCCCTGTGTAAGGAGGATAAGGCAGTCGCCACGCAGAGAAGCAACAGAAGAAATACATCAACGATGGGAAGGACACGTCGCATGGCTGCTGCAGGCGTCGAACCCGAAACTGAAGTGATGCGCTTTTCCTCTGAACTTCTTTCTCAGTTCGTCAAATAGAGCAACCAAAAAACTGCGAGTCGAAGTCTCTGTATATTAGTCCAGCTTCTCTTATCTAACTGGCTTCTCTAACCAGCTTCTTTAATCTAACTGGCGATTGTACGAAGACATTCAGTCGAAGCAACTCTGCTTGGAAACAGTCGATCATGAAACACCGAATTAGCCTATATATACCTACGGCCTATCCTATATAGCTTTAACATGGAACCTATATATATAGCTCATCGCTCGACTTCAAATATCATATAAACATATATGTATATTACGTTGTACACATGCAATATATACTAAGCTTATAAGTTATGCTGTGAATATAATATATGCTAGCGTAAAAATATTCCTGTCTGACGATTTTTTTAAAAATATGTCGGAGTGAAGCAATTAATAAATATCGGCCACACCTGCCACTGACAGAAATGTTTCTTTACATGTCTGGGATACATCGAGTCGTAAATTTTTCTTCAGTCCATCAAATTCGTTCATTCGCAGTAATTAAGCCGACACAGAAGCAACTTAAACCGACACCATCGTTCAGCACATTTACGGAGACAGTCACAGAGCAAAGATTAAAATAGTCCTATTATAGCAGCCGTGCTTAGGCCTATAAAGAGTACCTGAATTAGAGTTGTAAACGGCGATCTTTATTAAACCTATATCGTCAGGCTGTTACGGTGTTACCAAAGTTAGGCTATGTTGTAACCACAAGATGGAAGATGGAATGCTGAAATGGAAATGCATTTGATAAGTCTATAGTCAATCTTTATATTGCAGTGGTGGCCAGCATATGCGACACGTGTACCATTATGTCAATCGCAAGCCTGTGATGAGTGGCACGGGGAATCTAGGAATTTCTTTAAAAATTATGCTAGGTCTTTCAGTTCAGAGTTTTATCATTGTAGAATTGAGGTGCCTCCTTGACTGCAGCGACCAAAGGCATGGTGGTTATTCGCGATAAAAATCGGGCGGACGTTGGAGCACACGATCCGGAACAGATAGCGGTAATGTTACGGAAGTGCGGGTGTGTTTTGTTGAAACAGGGCGATTTAGGTTCGCAAAGTACTCTCGTCAGTCAGTGCTAAACCTTATTTATTTTGATCGATATATATATATTCATCGTTGAGACGTTTGTTTATAGACATAATGTCGACAAAAGTCTCGCGGCACAAGTCGCAGAGTAAAGTTATGACAACTGATCGGCTGCAAAGTGGTTCCAAAATGCGACCAGATCCAATTAAGTCTGACTTTATCTGACACAAGTTACACAACCCTTTGAAGCTGGCACTGAACATTACACGACTGCAGGGGGTTATTTTAACGTGCAGCTGGACACAAAGTGGGTAGTTGGGAAAGAGATTTGTGCAGTTGAAAATCAGAGCTTGTGCAGTTACTTTTTGCCTAATTGCGTGAACCGACGAGAAGTTAGTGGTAAAGTGTTGGACACAAACATGATAGTAACAGCCCAAAGTGAACATCTTTGAGGCGGTTTATATGGGTGATATTTATGTTCAGGAAAAGAGCAGGCCTGTTGAAATTTGGCGTGAACTACACTGTGTCCGGATAAAAGGGACCCATTTTGTAAAAATAAAAATAAATAGTAAATATTCATAGATTTTTACAATTCAGACACCGTTTTTATCCTAACATATTAAATTTTGTCTAACAATTGTGAAAATACAAAAGTTCCAGTCTCAATAATGACGTCATAATGACGTAATTTGCATCAAAATTCTAAATTAAGAGAAAAGTGCAAAAATTATGTAAAATTTCAGTATTTTTAAGATGTCATTTATCAATAATAAATGTTAGTTTAATTTTACTTTTATATCTGAATTATGTCAGACTGCAATTTGTGCTCAAATTGTCCACCTTCGGCCTCAACGCCAGCTTCAAAACGGTCGCGCTAATAGACAACAGCAGCATCGATAACCAGCTTATCAAAATCCTCCCAGGCATTAACAATTCGTTCACGGAGTTCTTCAATGTCTCTTTTCCTTGTCTTGTACAATAGTCTCCAAATTTTATAATCAACTGGATTTAAGCTCGGGCCGTTTGGCGGCCAAAGATTATAGGAGGAATGAAATCCGGAGTCTTCTTAGTCAACAGTTCAACTTTAACAGTTTAATTACCGAGCTCAGTAAGCTGGAGCGCCTTCTTGTTGAAACGTTTATTAACCCGAGTATTCCCGGATATCAGGCATCAATTTTTTTATGGAGCAGACAACTCATGTAGGCTAATAAGCTGCATTTATTTTCACTCCCGGTTCTATTAAATGGATTTCCGTTTTACCAAGAGCCAATATACCAGCCGAAACCATGCATGACTGGCCGGCTAAATGAACTTTAATGCAAATGACGTCATTTTGACGTCATCATTGTGTCTGGAACTTTTATATTTTCACCAATATTAGATAAATATATCAGAATTAAAATGCTGTTTGAATGCTAAAAATCGATGAATGTTTACTATTTATTTTCATATTTACAAAATGGGTCCCTTTTTTCCGGACACGGTGTATAATAGATATGGTGATTACATGCAGTTTTCAAGTCAAGCATTAGACCGATACGGCGAAGGTCATCCGTGTGCATGAAGTAAGAGCGGGGGAAATGGGTGCTGTAATCGAAGACAAGGTTCTGCTAAAAATCACACATATGCTGCAGACAGAAGAATTTGCAGTAGGCTAACTGTATGGGCGGATGCAGATTCAAGGCCTGCTGTAGGTTGATATCCTGATAAAGTTGTAAAGGGTGGGGTTATCCTTCATACCATAAATGACAACTTCTTGGCCATCGTAGTCTACTTTCTCCTGCTTTTGCCGCTTACTCTGACAAGCTGAAGCAGGAAGGGACGTGAACAGTCAGACGCATAAAGCAAAATAGTCTACTATAATATAACAACCCAAGTATCTAACGACAGGCGATGAAAAGAAAAGAATTAATAGGCAGACATCCAGACCAGCGGCGCCCGCAGGCGTGCGCACTTACGCAAGTGCGTACAGCAGCGGCGCCCGCAGACGTACGCACATAGGTAAGTGCGTACAGCGCGATGACCCAAAAAAAGGTCATCAGGTTTTCCGGCGGATAGAAAAGGTATGTTTTTGTGAAATTCTAGGTTGATGACTAAAAAAAAAATTTTATCAGTTTTTTCGGCGACCTAACGGAAATTTTTTCCTGTTCGTCCCTCCATCGAAAATTTCTGTGCGTACAAGAAAAAATCCTGCGGGCGCCGCTGATCCAGACTGAGCTAGCCTATCAGCCACACAGGCTATCCAATACATACATACATGATGTAGGATTGTAGGTCAATGCATACTCAAATTTTCTACCAAATTCTCCATATATCCCCATATTAGCCTACACGCACAATTTTTGAGTTTATGTGATCCCATCCAAAAATCACCATCCTCAAAATCTGAAAGATACACGTAGGCCTATGTTATTGAACTAGCATCTCGCACAGGGGTGTAGACTTAGATGGGATAGGATCGAGGAACGGAACCCGGAACTTGTGGTGGTGACGGATATGCTTATATCTTATATATCAACCAAATATTTCAGAAATATTATCACACACATGTATTTATTATAGATTTCTACGGTGTTATCCACTGCTTGTCCATAATTATCAATTTTGATATGTACAGATGACAGCCTAAACTGCCACCATTACGTTGTGTAGGTCTAAATTTAAAAAAAGATACAGGTAGGGGGAATTATTCAAGTCTTAAACCACGTCTCTGAGCACTAAAATAATGATTGAATTTGTCAAGGTAACAGCAATTACGTTTTTTCAAACGATGTACGAGAAAATAAATTATGTGTAATTTTTTCAAATGACAGCTTTAAATGCCACATTAAGAGCGTGCAAATGAAAAAATTAAACAATAAGGAGGAGACTCTCTAAACTCTTAAAAACCATAGCTGTCAGCATTTAAAAAGAGCAATTTTGTTCAGATGACAGTTACAGTGTGGAAATTCAGAAATGTAAACAATGGGGAGGGGCATTTATTGAAGCCTCAAACCATGCCTTTCGGCGTGAAATTTGTGAGCAATTTTTTTTGGATCACAATCTAATAGTTGCCATTACAATGTTCTAAAAAATATTTAAACAATGGGACGGGACACTTATTAAAGTCCTGAACCCTGACTATCAGCACTGAAATGATGAGCAACCTCGCTAAATTACAACTTAGAATACCACCAGTGCAGTGTGGAAATTAAACAAAATTCGAAAATGGGATTGGTACATCACCTTCCAAAACCCCTACCCAGCTACAATGTAGGTGCTCGTGCATTGGAAATTATTGTCCTTCGGTCGCTCGTTCGTTTCCACAAACCCAGGACCAAGTCTGCGGCTATGTTCACACACACATTTTGGTTCTCATGAATGAGTGACACCAGAGCTTGCAGCATATAAAATTTCCAGCAGTCGTACCCTAAGACAAATCATGGTTTGGTACAATATCATTTACATGTAGATCGGCGACGCGGCTCCTGGTTTAAACTGCTATTTAACCTAAACCGTACATATTTATGTTGATGTGGGTGTCAGTATAGGTCTATCGATCAATAATGACCATTTGGGAGGTTTGCTAATGATATTTATCGGTCTTACATCGTATTTTGCAGCTAGTAGGTTATATTTTATAAAAAAAAATGAAATTAGCTCAAAGATTTTATTTCTTGGGGAAATATCTCATCTTGTCTGCTAGCTTTAGCTTTAGCAAAACAGTATCATGTTGATCTTAATGACCAGGGTTTCAGAGCAGAAAAGCAACATTTAGACGTATACCCTTACATAGGCCTACTAGCGAAACTTTGTAAGTGTCCAGGAACACAGGACCATTGAACTTTATTACACTTAGCAATCTTCCTGAGCTATTTCCAATTAAGTGTGTCATATAACGTGCACTGATGACAATTCCAGCAACATAAGAGGATCTGTAAGGGATCTTTAAGGGATCTCTAGTCGATTAAGGATATTGAAAAGTCTAAACGTCTAAGAACGTCTAGCTGATTTCATTCGTTAATTCATTTGGAGATTTTGCCATGATGACCTTTGAGTCAAACATTGTCATAACAAATGATTTTGATCTTTAATATGAAGTTTAAAAAGATCGGAAAATCTTAATATTCAAGCATCTAAAGCTACAGTCGAAGGCCAAGCGCAAAGCACCAGCTTATTAACGAGCGCTCACGAAAAGCTGCTTCAGTTTTGGGGGACAAATCCCTGGTCAAGAATTTTTTATGTCCAGTCTCAAAATACGTCATTTATGTGCAGTTGAGAAAATTCTTTAAAATAACCCCTGTTCTAAGGTCTGCGATAGACCGTACAGAATATTATTGGTTCAGATCGGACGCAGTAGATCTATAGGACCTATATAATAGTAAAGCAATTATTAGCGATTATGAAAATATTTGAACACAAATTCGTTAGTTTGTTAAATTCTGATCTGCTCGGTATTTAAAACGCGATGCGATTTAAGTATAATTACATCGGTATATTTGGTAAGCATATATATATATATATATATATATATATATATATATATATATAGATTAGTGCCGAGCTCTCGGATCTCGGCACTAATCAATAGGCACGCGTTCTTCTTGGTTATCTATTCAGTCTGCTAGTCTTGTATAGCAAGTCAAGATCCAGGCCATGTTAGAGTAGCCTATATGTTAGTCTTGTTAGATATGAATTAGATAATTAGTTTAAGAGGTGCTTGATTACGTGACAAGTAATTATAATAGCCTTATTCTCAATGGTTTTGCTCGTTTTTTGTGAGATTAATTATTGCTATCTGTCGCATGTCAAGCAATGATCAAAGACGGTAAGCCAACATAAAGTTATACTCAAGAATGAAAAGTTAATTAAGAAGCAATTGGCTTATTCATTCATCCGCTCATTCCGAAAATTCATACAGCTCATCTTCACGAAGCTACTCAGAGGTGCTCCCAGCCCAACCACCGCTAAAGAGAAAGTTTTGAACAACTGGTAGTGTGGCGAAATTGGGTTCGCCTCCACTTGTGTAGCGCCCGCCCACGGCGCCGCCGGCCTTTGAGATTTCTCCCCCCCCCGCGCTAGTGTTCTTTCTGCGGCTAGTATACAGCGCGCGGTCGGTCGCCGGCTTGTTTAATTATTGGCGGTATCCTTTATGTGCCTCTCCCCCACGCGTCGGCAAATCCTTTATGTGCCTCTATTACCCGCGGCTTGTAGTATTAGCTGTATTGGCGGCGTCCTTTATGTGCCTCTCCCCCACGCGTCGGCAAATCCTTTATGTGCCTCTATTACCCGCGGCCTTGTAGTATTAGCCGTATTGGCGGCGTCCTTTATGTGCCTCTCCCCCACGCGTCGGCAAACCCTTTATGTGCCTCTATTACCCGCGGCTTGTAGTATTAGCCGTATTGGCGGCGTCCTTTATGTGCCTCTCCCCCACGCGTCGGCAAACCCTTTATGTGCCTCTATTACCCGCGGCTTGTAGTATTAGCTGTATTGGCGGCGTCCTTTATGTGCCTCTCCCCCACGCGTCGGCAAGGCCTTTGTGTGCCTCTGGCCTCTCTTTGAAGTCCGTCGCCGGAGGGTGCATGCCCCGAGTATATATAAGGGAGCCTGTTGCTCTGATAGTCAGTCACCGAGTCAGCGAGGAGGAGTCAGACAGTAGACACGTTCGAGATAGTTAGTCAGCGTTACGTCAGCGGTCGGTGTGAAGCTCTGTCGTGTGCAGTTGATGGCAGTCGTGTTGCCGTTTTCGTGAATAAACTGTGTTTCCTTACTTCATCGTCGTGTGTTTCCTGGGTGAGGCGAATCGGTCGGGAGGGCTGCACTACCTTCGAAATACAACGAAGGCGGACTCGCGTCTCCCTCCTGAGACGACACGCGGGCATATTTGGACTGGCACCCGCCCGATCGGTAATCGGCCATCCTACGGACCGAGAGGGCAACTGTTTCTGCAGTCGGGGTGTTTTTCAGGGCGTCTTTCCGCCACACTGGTACCAGAAGTGGGGTCTGTGTGGTCGCCTTCTGATCGACATTCGCAGATCGACCGACGATGGAAGAAGACGAGGAAGTCACAGTCGCCTACCCCGCTGGAGGATTCGCCGATCTACGGGCGAACGTTTCCACGCCATTGGCCGATGGGAGTGCAATGGCAGACCAGCGAACGGACCGGGGCCGACTGATCGAGGAGCTGCGGAGGCCGACGAGGATGAGCTACCGAGAGACGTCTGACGATCGGGAGACTTCCCTGAGAATGTTGGAGACTACCGGAGGACGGCCGTGGACTCGACCGCCTCCGATGAAGCCGGGAAAGTTTGACGGCACGGGATCGCTGGAGTCGTTCCTGGTGCAGTTTGAAGTCTGCGCCCGTCACAACCAATGGACTGCCGCTGACCGAGTCGACTATCTTCGATGCAGCCTGGAGAAAGCTGCCACGCAGCTTTTGTGGGACTTCGGTGCCCGTCCGAACGTCGGCTACGAGGAGCTTGTCGAACGCCTTCGACAGAGGTATGGAACGGAGGGCCAGGCGGAAAGCTTTCGCGCTCAGCTTTATTACAGACGCCAGCGTTCCCAAGAGACTTTGAGCGACCTGCTGCACGACATTCGTCGCCTTGTCGTGTTGGCGTATCCGGTGCCTTCTAACGAGACCACGGAGATCATCGCCAAGGATGCTTTCCTTGAGGCGTTGAGCGACAGGGACCTGTCACTCAAAGTACGTGAGCGGGAGCCAAAGAACCTGGACGAGGCCTACAGGACGGCGCTTCGTCTGGACGCCTACCAACGGACGAACGATTCTGATGATCGACGGAGGCCTTCCAACCGCGTCATGGGTACTCAAGAGTCTGACGTGAGTACTCGGATCCAGTCGACGCTCGACCGATTCCTGGAGGCTCAGCGTGCCGAGCAACGACGCTGGCAGGAAGATATGGAGAGACGGATCGATCGCCAATTCCTGGAGCTGCGAAACCGAGCTTCAACCGACGACGATCTGGGGCGCAACGGTCGCCCCGGAAGCCGCAACGCCGACAACCGAGACCAGGAGCGCTCGAGACGGGGCGTGACCTGCTACAACTGCAACCGCACGGGTCACGTTAGTCGGAATTGCCGCCAGCCACGTCGCCCCTATAACCGCAGGGACGACGCCGAGATGACGGGAACGGAAGCGCCAACGCCACTAGCGTCGGTGGCCGTGAACCATACGACGCGTTCCAGATTGCCGGACCGAGCCAGCAGCAACGCAGTCTACATCCGAGGAAGCATCAACGGAAGACAGCAGATGTGCTTGATCGACACTGGATCGGAAGTCACTCTGATCCCATCTACGACTGTCGAAGGGTTAGCACTGCAATCTTGCTCTCGTTTTCTGATGGCTGCGAATGGTACTAGCATTAATGTCCTTGGGGAGGTCCGTTTGCCCATTAAGGTACGGGATGGATTTGAGGTTTCCACTGTATTTTTGGTATCTGACCAAATTACCGAGCCCATGCTAGGTATGGATTGGCTGCGGGAACACCGTTGTAGAATTGGCTTTGGTAACGGGGCACTGTTCTTAGGACGTAGGCGAATACCCCTCGTAAAAGGGAATGGGTCTATGTGGTGCCGCAGGGTGATAATTGCTGAAGAGGTTGTAGTGCCTCCTAAATGCCAGAGCGAAGTCCCTGTTAAGACGCTGTATGGGGATTTGACTTCTATAGCGCCCGCATGGATGACAGAAGCCCAAGAGATTCAGCCAGGAGTGCATCTTGCTCGCGTTGTCGTCGGAGACCGCGCGGATGCTAGAGTGAGAGTAGTGAATCTGAGCGAGGAACCCGTTAGGTTGACGAAGGATCGATTCCTAGGAGGCTTGCATCCAGTAGAGGTGGAATTAGGTACAGGTAAGAGACAGGGGACCGCGCCGACTAATGAGATTTCGTCCCGTGACATGCTAATGGCAGATTTGCCGGAGGAGATTCCCTCCGAGATTCTGGAGCGTATGGATAAATTGCTTCTTGACTATCAGGATGTAATTTCCGCTACCGACCGAGACTTAAGTAAGATGACTGCCGCTACGCATAGAATCGAGACAGACGAGACGCGCCCCGTTAGACAGCCGTTAAGACGCCATCTCTTGCCGCATAGGACTGCTATCGCTAGTGGACTTGATAGGATGCTAAATGACGAACTAATTGAACCTGCAGTTAGCAAGTATGCCTTTAGCAGAGTGCTGACGCGAAGGGAAAATGGCGCCCGCGAAGTCCATTTAGGTTATCGGCAACAGAGGTTGTGGTTTAAGCGAGCGCAGGATGACTGTGTGGGCGAGCGCCTTATTCAACGGCATGTGTCACGACGGACGTATTGCACTAATTGGCCGGGGAGGGTGACGAGATTTTGTATTTGGGATTCTCTCTGTGGTCGACCCCCCACGCCCTGTCCCCTGTTGTTGTCGCCCGAGGTATACTCGTGGGAGCGATTAAGAGTAGTCGTGGGTGGCCCATTGCCCGTGGGAAAGTGCCTTAAGCAGCCGTCAGAGAGTTTGGGGCGGGGCTTTGCGCTGTGCTATTGCTGCCCACCGGAGGAGATGTGCGACGATGTCGCTTGTATGCCTGATCCGCCGCGCGCGACGTACATGACGTCAACAGCTGCCGCAGCTGGCGCGACGGAGAGAAGGAGGAATTCGAGACGTCGGTCGATGCAGGACCGCCCACGTCACTCGTCCTTGTAGTCTGACTGATTTGCTGATTGTGCCGTAAAGGTTTAAATCCTGATTTAGACAGTGTGCAGGAACGTTGTCCATGTCTGTTGGACGTAGGGATATCCTTGTTAGATGTTGTTCCCTGTGGAACAAATTCCTGAAGCTTGTTTGCCTTTTGGGCATATGTTTATTGTGTTACGGGTGGAACGTCGCATCCGCTCGTTTGAGTTCAAGCTTGTTTTGTTGCCTCCGGGCGTAATTAAGATCGCTGTTGCCTACGGGCTTATTCGTATTATTAGCCACTGACTGAAAGGTCGGACGATTTAGTGTCGCTCCTTGTGATTAGCTACAGCATTAAGTCTCGTTTATTCAGTTGTCCCATGAAGGACGCGTTTCTGTAGCCTCCGGGCATTGTAGTAGACTAATTATGTGATAACCGAGCTTGGGGTAGACTATTGCTGCTAGAGACTTTGTTAGTTGTAGACTCTTAGTGGGCCCGTTGGCCGATATTTCCGTCGTTAAAAATGAGGACATTTTTGTAATCGTAGAGGGGGGAGGATGTGGCGAAATTGGGTTCGCCTCCACTTGTGTAGCGCCCGCCCACGGCGCCGCCGGCCTTTGAGATTTCTCCCCCCCCCGCGCTAGTGTTCTTTCTGCGGCTAGTATACAGCGCGCGGTCGGTCGCCGGCTTGTTTAATTATTGGCGGTATCCTTTATGTGCCTCTCCCCCACGCGTCGGCAAATCCTTTATGTGCCTCTATTACCCGCGGCTTGTAGTATTAGCTGTATTGGCGGCGTCCTTTATGTGCCTCTCCCCCACGCGTCGGCAAATCCTTTATGTGCCTCTATTACCCGCGGCCTTGTAGTATTAGCCGTATTGGCGGCGTCCTTTATGTGCCTCTCCCCCACGCGTCGGCAAACCCTTTATGTGCCTCTATTACCCGCGGCTTGTAGTATTAGCCGTATTGGCGGCGTCCTTTATGTGCCTCTCCCCCACGCGTCGGCAAACCCTTTATGTGCCTCTATTACCCGCGGCTTGTAGTATTAGCTGTATTGGCGGCGTCCTTTATGTGCCTCTCCCCCACGCGTCGGCAAGGCCTTTGTGTGCCTCTGGCCTCTCTTTGAAGTCCGTCGCCGGAGGGTGCATGCCCCGAGTATATATAAGGGAGCCTGTTGCTCTGATAGTCAGTCACCGAGTCAGCGAGGAGGAGTCAGACAGTAGACACGTTCGAGATAGTTAGTCAGCGTTACGTCAGCGGTCGGTGTGAAGCTCTGTCGTGTGCAGTTGATGGCAGTCGTGTTGCCGTTTTCGTGAATAAACTGTGTTTCCTTACTTCATCGTCGTGTGTTTCCTGGGTGAGGCGAATCGGTCGGGAGGGCTGCACTACCTTCGAAATACAACGAAGGCGGACTCGCGTCTCCCTCCTGAGACGACACGCGGGCATATTTGGACTGGCACCCGCCCGATCGGTAATCGGCCATCCTACGGACCGAGAGGGCAACTGTTTCTGCAGTCGGGGTGTTTTTCAGGGCGTCTTTCCGCCACAGTAGCAAGCAGGCAGTAAGCGCAGCAGCGCAAACAGAAACCCATTCCAAGTGAAGTGGAGGGTCCAACAACCGAGAAGGCTCGACGCTGTCTGAGCGAAGGGCGGGTTCGATGGACCAGGAGCTCCTCGCTTTGCAGAAGAGCGCGAAGTTCGACGGAAGGCTAAGTCGGAGGAAGTACAGGAAGGAGCACTATACTTTATGTTTAACGGCATCCTTACCTGATGAGAACAAAATAAAATGCAATATTATTGATTTTATTCAGATTAAGGGATAATTTATTTGCAGTAAACTAGTCAATGAACTTAGTCCTCGTTCATCAGATGAAGCAGATCCATAATTATAGACTCTGTGATTTATTAGAAAGAAGAAGACATTTGTGCAAGGATTCTATATTACAGGATAGGTTACTTGGAAACATTTTGTGGTCATGATTTCACTCTGAGCAATAGATGGCGCTCCACTAATAATTCCGTTTCTATCGCTAAGGATGATGTTTTGAATTTCCAAAGGTATTTGTTTACTTTGCAATCATAATTAGTCGTCAATCTGTTTTCATATATGTAACTAATTGAATGCTTTTATTTTGTAAATAAGATTTGAAATTTTCAGGGACTCCTATTATCGCCCAAAAACGTGTACAAGGCGGCTAAAGAAGAAGAAACCAGTCCTCTGTATAGAGTCTTTGCATTTGTGTCACCAGCGAAATGCGGGTCGAATTGCGGAATGGAATGCGCGAGGCAGTTGGAAGATCTTTATAGATATTAAGAAGAATGTACATGTAGACTCTGAAAAACACCGTATTATTTTAAAAAGCCTTAGGGCCCAATGGTGAGAGATAGCTTGCTTACAGATATAGCTTACGATTCTCGAAGTCAATTTTGAACCATTTTTGGGCAGTAATGCCACATATTCCTATATTTTTCGGTTTTCAGAGTCATATACCATAATCTATTTATTAAAGTTGTTATCAACGACGATGGGGAATTCCTTGCGAACTGCTATTGCAGATCTGTTGTCCTGAATAGCGACATAGTGGTCAAACAGCCAGGCTAAAGTCGTGTAAGGCTATAGGTCTAAGTAGCCTAACAAATCTTTTTCAAAATAGTCATAAGCCTATAATCGAATATAGGCCGATATTAATACACTATCAGCTTAATATTTTGAAAATTGTCTGTAATCTCATCACCTTTTTACGTAGAGTCTTAAATATATTTTGATGGAAATAGACTTAGTTTTATTTAAGAGAGTTGGTTGTTTAATAAATTTAGCATTTGTAGTTTTGATTTTGTATTACATGACTTTAGGAGTAAACAGATGTCATCCATCGTGTTTTATAAGCACAATAATTTATCCGGATTAGCTGAAAGTTGAAGTTATAAGCAGACTTTGCAAGGGATGATCGTTATACAACGAAAATTCTTGTGCAGGATCACTTCAAGCTCCAGCACATGAAACCAACATATAACACTCACGAACATCTTAAAGTGATCCTAAGTCAAAAAAGCGGCGATCAAAATGCAAGTCATTGACCTCAATACAGGGTCAAAATGCAAGTCATTGACCTCAATACAGGGTCATGAACTACGTGACCGTTGTCGGTTTTATGTACATCATGTGTCGCTAATAGACAGGAAGTGTTTAGCGTCAGGTGCCGGCAAAATCGTGGCTTTCCAGGTGACGGTTCCTGTGTGAGGAGGACGATGACGACGAGGAGGATGATGACCCAGATCGATGCCTTGATTGGACGAGTGTACGATCCCCAACTTTTATCCACGCTCCGACGACGTAGGACTCGACGCTGCTCTCACCGGTGCCTCTGAGAATCCGGAAGTATCCGTCCTCACCCCAATCACGACCCCATGAGTTGGCACACAGCTGGAAATGGGCAACACCATCAAAACATCTTAATCATATATACATGTTCTTAATCATGTACATGTTCTTAATCATATACATGTTCTTAATCATATACATGTTCTTAATCATATACATGCTCTTAACCCTCAGGCTACCAAGCTTTTTTGTAACACGGACTACCAAGGGGGGGGGGTGGTTACCACCCCCCTGGATTTTGGGTTTGGTTTGAGATATCATAACTTGTAATACACCATTGGATTCAGCATTCATTTCTGCACAAAATGGTATATTTAGGTTCAGAAAATATGAATGCCCCTCGAAATTATGAATTTTTTACCATGGGTACCCGTCGATTCCACAAATTGTATACTTACGCATAAGGAATATATTAGATTCTGTGTGTTTTATACATGATTTATATATAAAAAATAGTTTACATATAATAAAGTCCAATATTCAACTATAAAAACTAGTAATAAGTCTGTTTTATGTTCAATCAAAACAAAAAAACATGTTTTAGCCGCTGAAAAACGTTTACGCAGACGTATCGGCTTGCGTTGTAAAAAAAACCCAACATTTTCACACATTTTAATTTATTTTGAGCAATTCCGGTCATCAAAAGACACACTATTTAGTATCAGAAAATAGCCCTAAATGCCCTCTACAGAATGGCATAATTTATTTCTATTAAAAAATAAATTATGGATAAGTTATAATAGCAAAAACATGACAATTTTATGAAAATAAAACACCTTTATTTATATTTTAATTTATTTTGAGCACTTTCGGTTGTCAAAAGACAACTCAGTGAGGATGGAAATGTAGCCCCACATTCCCTCTATAGAATGGTATAATTTGTGTCTCTTAATATTAAAGGATGGAAAAGTTACAGACGATATTCTAGGGGGGTGGTGGTATCCACCCCCCTGGTACCTTGGGTATATCGGGTGTAACTTTTGAACGGTAGGGGGCATCATCAAACATTTTAGCTCAAAATGTGTCCCAATGAACCCTCTACAGCTACCAATTTTTTCAAAATTTTATTCCAGACAAAACGCGTTTGATTTGCAAAAAACCTAGGGGGGTGGCAACCACCCCCTTGGTAGCCCGAGGGTTAATCATGTACATGCTCTTAATCATATACATGTTCTTAATCATACACATGTTCTTAATCATATACATGTTCTTAATCATACACATGTTCTTAATCATATACATGTTCTTACTCATTTGCATAATTAATTAATTGATATATTCGCTGATTTCAATTCAAACTCACGAACCGCAGTAGAAGCGATTAGGAAATGAAATACTACAGGAAGACACGATACCAAGTTAGACAAGTGTCTATTTTATAACTGCAAGGTGCCGAATTCTTCCTAATAAACTGACAATTTCTCACTGCTGGCAGAATAATAGGTGTATTATTTACGTCGCTGGAGTTTAAAATTGCGGCTAAAGAAGAAAACGGTTTTGCTTTGGCGATCTAATGCGACGAGAACAAGATGCAGATATAACACATCGAGAGAGCGTCCACACATACGCATCTCAATTTCAGTTAGTTTCACGTAACAATAGCCCAATTATTAATATAGGCCTAATATGCACGACCTACATCACTTACCCAGTATTTCCGTGGATGACCAGTCGACTTGTCGACGCCCCAACTGTCGAACGAAAACAGAAACTAATATAAAGGCCATAGTTAACAGTTGAGAAAATCAGTGGCACATCGGGTGTAGATATCGGATGAACCAAAAGTGAGTCTTATTAATGCAGACTGGAGTTTTCCAGTTGAAATAACTGATTCACTTTGTGAATGATGATATGCTGTGCTGACACCGTGCACACCTGGTGAGATCACGCGGCCAGTCGCACATTGAATGAGTTCATTCAATGTAGCGTATCAAATCGCGGATTTTAAGCATAATTGAGTTTCAGATGCTTCGTTTACTCGCGTGTCTAGTTCGAATATAATCGCTAAATAAAAATATCAATAAAGGTTCTTTTTCTTCAACCTGCAAATTTACTACTTTGCATGCGCTTCCTTTTAAGATCAAACGTCAATTTCAAGGTTTAATTTCAGCATTGATTGAGGGAGCTGAAATTTCAAATAAGCGTTTCCTACGTACAGTAGGCCTAACTGAAATTGGATCTATTTATGATACTTTTCAATGTATCTACATTTACAATCTAATCACATAATAATGGTTAGGCTATTTTTCAGCCATAGTGGTTATATCCTTCAAAGGACTTAATCTTAAGTAGGTCTATATACAACTAGTCATTTTTCCTTCCATAAACTATTTCTTCTGAAAAGTAACTATCCAACACTACTCAATTACAACCGATAATCTGGCGGTGCACTGACCCAATAAGTCTGACGGAATGGAAGTTGGTCTGTCTCTGACTCGGCGGTAGATAGTCAGCTGGAAGAGAATGATGGTAGACTCCAGATCGATACATGTAGAAGTCTTCCTTTACTTCCATCACCACTGCAGTCAACAATAATTTTTCCACACCCATAACTATGCTTAATCTTGCTTAATTCTTTATAATCTTGCTTATTTCCACTTACATATTTATTCATCCCATGGACTTAGCCTATAGAGAGCCTTTTCAAGAAACCTACTCAGGAGCGCTCCCAGCCAACCACGGTAAAAGAAAAAAGACTTGAGAGAGATTTATGAAACAAAGTTTGATCATTATGTAAAAAACACAGCTTCGAAGGAAGCTCACTTCAGATAGACGACGTTATAACCGAGATATATGTATCGCCGTCCTCCTCCTCCTCATCATCATCAACATCATCATCATCATCGTCGTCGTCGTCATCATCATCATCGTCGTTGTCATCATCATCGTCATCGTCATCATCATCATCGTCGTTGTCATCATCATCATCTTCGTCACCATCGTCATCATCGGCGTAGTCGTCGTCATCGTCATAAGCATCATCATCATCGATCGTCGATCGTCATCATTTCGTCTGCCTCTTCCTCCGATTCGATTTCTATTTCTTCTTTTCCTCTTTTTAATCATTTCGTCTTCGTCCTCTTCCATTTTGTCAGCATCCTTTTTATCGTCGCCAGAGTTAACATGTTCGTCATAATCACGATGATAATTCAGTATCACTTCTGCAATCGTTCGCTCACAATTTTAGCACCACATTCCTTCAGACCATCAAGCGCTACCACCTCCACCACCATCAACTCTACCACCAGCTCCACCACCAAATGCGTGACTCACCTTGAAGCGGTCCGTTCTCTTTGATCTCTTTCATTATCTCCTCCTCCTGTAGGACATTCAGCAAAGAAGACAATGACAAATGAATTTAATGATGACATCATCCGACCAAAGCTAAGGCGGCGATCTCCTTACAACCTGGATCCCTGAGAATGGGGTCTCGCATGTCGGATGGGGCAAGACCCAGGTAGGACCGACACACCAAGTAGTCTATATATTACAAACTATTGACCGGCAGGGAGCCAGCACAGGACCTCCAGCGTGTAATGAGCTACATGGCCAAATTTAGGCAGCCCACCAATAAGTCGCTTTAATATATGCCAGCGGTTCCCAACCCGTGGCTTGCGGGCCAAAAGTGGCCCGCCAGGTTTTAAAAAATTGGCCCTTATCTCTCAAATAATAAAAAATTATATGAAAAAATTGACAATTTGGACAGAATAGAACACATAATAGTTGATTACAAATTATTTTATTTTGACATCGATAAATAACATGAAACATTCTATTTTGAATCAATTATAACAATTTTGTATGCTTTTAGTTAATTAAATTTTAGCCTTGTGGCATCTAGTGTTTTTCAACTATGAAAAGGTGGCCCTCGTGTCTTCCAACTTAGAAAAAGTGGCCCTAAAGTTAAAAAAAACGTTGGGAACCACTGATCTACGCGATCGAGGCGTGTCACTCAAATGTGACCCAGCCTTATGGTAGACCAGAGTAAAGCGATGAGCAGTAGTGAGTAATGTCGGGTAGAGATAAAAGAGTGCAAAAAGCATCTGTAGAACCGGGACCGATCGACGGTCGGATCTTCTAACACCAGGCATGGGCAATTTCTGTTAACAGACAGCCCCCAAGATTTCAGGAGCGGTCATCAAAGTTTGGCAGAATCATTTCCCCCCAAAATGAGACAATATTAATTTAATTCAAGTCATTTTATTTTATTATCTGAGGAGCAGCCGTATAAATGAAGATAATTTTTATCGAGGAAGTCAAAACAATTACCCCAATTATACGTAGGCCTATACAGTCCTACACTACAAAAATATTTGAAGTTTATTCAGTTTAATTCTGATGCCCACTCCTATCAAGCAAAAACCCAATTTGCTTCCTGCTACCAACACCCGAAAAGTGACCCGATTCTTCTTCTTTCAATGTCCTGGATACAATTTTTTTGGAACGTTCGCTCTACATAATATTCAAAGCTAACCAAACGCTGAGTAGCCTAATAATATTATATATATATAGAATATAGTCAAACATATAGGAAGTGCCAGCTGTACAATTTCAGCAGGGTCGTGTGAATTATTCAAGAGGTCGAAGAAATTAACTGTAAATTTTTTTAAACATCCCAATGCGTAAAATAAGGCGGTCCTGAGTAATTGAGTATGTCAAATGACGTGCCGCGACCTAATATGTTGACCGAAATTTCTGACGACCTTTTTTTTAGTCATCAGCCAAAAATCGTGGATATTTCAATGTAAAATAATTCAGATGGCCATTTTTTAGGAGGGCTGAGCCTCTTGTAGGGGGGGGGGCTTAGCCCCCCAGCCCCTCCCTAGCGCCGCCACTGTTCAAGATCCTTCTCGAGTTTGAATAATTACGCAGCCCCTTCGGCTATGGTACTTAACCTTCAGTTAAGACAACTTGTTAGGCTTTTTCTATGTAGGCTAGTTGTATTGAAATGTGAGTGAGCTGCAGAGCAGATAGTCTACCGCCAGAAGAAGAAGTTAGATATTCAAGTGTTTGAAAATTACCAGACAGAGATATTAAGTTTCGAGTTTTTTAAGCCTTGAATAATACAGGCTAACGAATGATAATGAAGAAGAAGAACAAGAAGAGAACAGGATATATATGACATATGGTGCTATTAGGATCAATGAATCAACCAACCAACATAATTGATTGATTACCGTATTCACATGCTATAGGACATGCAAATAGTTCAAATGATCACATGTATTGGTGTCAAAGGGCAAACCCAAAGGAAAGTGAGGTTCCGGTAACAGGGTCGCCCTAATTCCGCCAAGGCCATTAGCTTTGCGATATCGACTATTAATAATTGTGACATCACTTTGTTATACAACCACGATTATTACGTCATTAACTTTATCTATGAATAAAAATTGGATATGATGGTGGTAGACATTATTAATTTATGCTTCGGACTTCGTATTGTGACGACTTCTCTTTGTTGTGCAATTTGTTGCGTCATTAACTTTGTTTATAATGGGAAAGTTGCTGCTATGGTGATAGCTTTGTACTATTGACTTCGTATTGTGACAACATCTTTTTGGTCTACAACATTATTGCAACGTCATCAAACTATGCTTAGTGACGTGTTGCTGATAGATAGGATAACGGTTAGTCCGTGTTGTGACGACATATCTTTATTCTACAAACACCATTGTTATACTTCACTAGTTTTGTTCATGAACACGTTGCTGTTAAGGTGAAATCTTTGTTATATGATATTTTGTTAATTGTGACGACATACTATATATATATCATTGTCGCACAAAAATATATAAAAGAGATAATGGCTTCAATGCACTAAAGACAATGCTAATACAAAGGCATAGCAAGGCTGCAGGTTCAAAAGTCCCTATGGGTCGGACTGGACCCGCGTATGCTGCCCACCTTTGTCTTAAATTGATCGAGAAATCGGACAGGATTTGGTGCATTATGAATTGTTGTGTACATAGTATCGGCGTTCTATAGAAATGCTTCGACCACTGTAGGCTAAGCACACTTTTTGGTTCTTACATTGGGAGAAATCTTGTAGGGTGGAGTGGCCTGGTAGACCTTGATGGGAGTCTCCTCCTCGGGACAGGTCGACTTCTTGAGGGATTGAAAAGACGTCGGAAGAGGACAGTTCCCGGACTTCCTTGTCACTCCACTTGTGTAGCGAAAGCAGTCGTCCGTGACAATTCTATGGAAGAAATGACAGCATGACACTTCTTAGTCTTAGACATTTAAGAAGTTACACATATCGAAAGTTTGAACCCGTAAAGTCCCTAAATATGCCAATGACGCCTAATTTATATGCATGTTTAGAGCTAGTGGTTCCCAACCTTTTTTTACTTTCGGGCCACTTTTTCTAAGTTGAAGGACATTAGGGGGCCACGAGGCTAGAATTCAATTAATTAAAAGCATATAAAATGGTTATAATTGAATCAAATTAGGCCCTATTATGTTGGATGTTATTTATAGACGTCAAAATAAAATAACTTGTGATAGAAAATAATTATGTGTTATATCCTGTCCAAATTGTCAATTTTTGTTGGATCTATATTTTTGTTAATTCTATGAGAGATGAGGGTCATTTTTGGAGGCCGGGCGGGCCACTTTTTGCCCGCGAGCCATGGGTTGGGAACCACTGAGCTAGGCCATTTCTAGTTTTGTCTGGAGGTAAAAATGCCTGGGCGGCGCGTGAATGGAGGTGTACGCGAGAGATGCAGTGATGAATGTGCATAATTTTGATGAAGCAGTAGTCACTGACCCGACTTTCCTGATGAACCACCATGCGCGGTCGACATGTCCCGACTCGCATCCGTGCTGACCATGGTCCGTGTTGCAAGAGATGAGATGCTGAGGAGACAGAGTTCGGTTATAAACTCCATTCGAATGGATGCGAAGGCGATCAGATGCCACTCCTGATATATATTCAAACGAATCAATACAGACAGACATTAGACCACGGTTGCACTCAATGCACAGTGTAACCTATTACCCTATGATATGAATATGTCCATTACAAAGATAGATGAAGCCAGCGTTTCACTGCTATTAAGTTCTTAATAGACAAGAAATGCAATTCTAAAGCAGGTTTTAATTAGATTAGATTTTAATTTTAATTAGATTAGATTTTAATTTTAATTAGATTAGATTTTAATTAGATCAATAATAATTATTATGATAATTATGGAAAAGCTTCTGAGCTAAAACTAATGTTGCGTGTTTTCGGGACAATCAGTGGCGGAGACCTAGGGGGGGGGACAGAGGGGGACGGTCCCCCCAATGAAAGTGTTGGGGGGACGGCCCATGCATTTGTTCCCCCCAATCTTTGAGCGTCAAGACTTTTTTGGCGGCGAAAATAGAAAATTTGATCGAGATTTGGCCGGATGACTAAATAAAATAAAAAAAGTCGTCAACTTTTTTGGCGGCGAAAATAGAAAATTTGGTCGAGATTTGGCCTGCTGACTAAAAAAAAAGGTCAACTTTTTGGCGGCGAAAATAGCATTTTTTTCCGAGATTTCGCCGGTCGTCAGAAATTCTTCGGAAAATTTCGCGTCTTTCCGTCCCCCCAATTCTCGGCCCAGGTCTCCGCCTATGGGGGACAATCTTACAGAAAAATGACTTTCCTTTCATAATCGTAATCGTAATCGTAATTTTCAAATTTCTAAAGCGTCACACGAAAGCTGAGCGTAGGGCACCAGCTTATTCACGAGCTCAGCGAAACTAACTTCTATTCTACTTCCTGTTATAGGCATGGTCTTTTAAACCTCTGGACCAATTCCAGAGATTACACATGAAACGAAAGTGACAATTTTCGCACTAATGATCCTTTCTACCAATAATTGTACAGGCCTAACTGAGGTGATGGAACCAGTAATTACACTTGGGCTATTTCAGGTTGAGAATTGGTGGGAAGTATAGGGGTTCAATTCCTAGTCTTTCTTGGTGTAATCTATCAGAAAAATGACTTGAGACCACATATCTTGGGACCCAATAGTAGTCTTCATTACACGCCACGATTCCAAAATCAGCGTCTGATCTCACCGTTATTTTTCTACAATTCCCATATTGCCTTATAAAGCCATAATGTGTCTTTCGTCATAAGTCTGATGTTATGGTTCTGTTCGGTACCCCGTCAAAAGCGCGCAGGACAAAAGCGCGCCGACAAAAGCGCGCCGACATAAGCGCGACCCGTCAAAAGCGCGCTGGACAAATGCGCGCCGACATAAGCGCGCAGTCAACCATAATATAGACTAACATAAACAGACAAAAAATGAACAAACTCACGAACAAACTCATGTGTAATTGTCTGTCAAATATGCAAACAACGAAATAAAAGTCTAATGTCTAAAAATTAAGTAAAGGTTCTGGAAAAATCATATTGCTAAGAACCTAATCTAATCTACATCAAATAATAATAATAATAATAATAATAATAATAATAATAATAATAATAATAATAATAATAATAATAATAATAATAATACTAATAGGGTCCATTCCAGACAAATTTGCTTTTATCGAGAGTGTTGAAGTCCCCGAGGGATCATGTTTACCTCGGGGCAAAAAAAAAAAAATAATAATACTACTAATAATAATAATAATAACCCACTTATTTGTGCCGCTGGCCTTCGAGACCCAGGGTCCCATCAACGAAGACGGCCTTGATTTTATTAAAGATCTAGGAAGACGTCTTTCCCAACTTTCCGGAGACTCTAGAGAAACTTGTTATCTCTTCCAGCGCTTATCAGTCACCATCCAGCGCTTTAATTCCGTGGCCTTCCGCGGTTCTTTTGTCCAACCAGATTTTGTCGAATAAGAATAATAATAATAGTAAGTAAGTACTTTTAAAATTATTATTATTATTATTACTATTATTATTATTATTATTTAAATATATAAATATATATGCGTTTCAAGTTATAATTATTATTATTATTATTAGTGTTATAATAATAATATTTCTTCTTTAATTCAACGCCTGCAAACGCGCTGCGCTTTACATTTACAAGTTATGCAGTAATCTTAATTAAACTTAACTACTATGAGAACAGACAGCTTTGCAATTACATGTCGCTAATAGCGGCCTACAAAGCATATCCGCCCAAAGGGGCTCGAACTCACTACCTCTCGCACTCTTGGCCAGCGTGTTATCCATTACTCTACCGGACCCCTCTAATATGCTAATGTGCTGATGGGTGGTTTAATCATTGCCTTGATGAAGGGCTTTGAATATTGGCCACATGTAGGTGAGAAGTATAGGTAGGTATTGCTTTAATTTGTTAGGTGAAGTGAAAGTACAGCCTTTGGTCCACACCGCGCGCTTATGTCGGCGCGCATTTGTCCCGAGCGCGCTTTTGTCGGCGCGCTTTTGTCGGCGCGCTTTTGTCGGCGCGCTTTTGTCCTGCGCGCTTTTGACGGGACACCGTTCTGTTCAGTAGACAAACAGGTGGAATCAAATCTTTCACTTGACGGCAACACCTACGATAACTAACCTTTGGTAAGCAGCAGCAGATAAGAAGTGACGTGTGTACTGCATTAATTACCTGCTGTGGAGAATGCCCACGAGGAACCGCAGTCCTTCTGGTCGAGCACTGGACTGATCAGTCCGGGCCACTCCTTGCGAGCATCGAACTCCAGCGGTAGGTTATCATCCGGGGTTATCTTGAGGACGGACATGGCGGTGATGTGGGCCGAGGGGCGCCTCGTTCCCAGCCGGCGCTTCATACCCTCGTCCAAAGTCAACCCCCAAAGGGCTGAATAGTTGCTGGCCGTCCAACTGAAACACGAGCACATCACATCGCATTGATTGGAAGAAGTTTTCATATTCAGACAAAATGTCGATCACCAATGAATTGCAACATAATAATATTATTATTCCATGTAAATTATTATGTAATAAAGATGTTTTGTCAATTGTCACTTTAAGCAATTAGAACTGTGTTTATGGTTATTGTTGTTGTTGTTCTTATTATTACTATTATTATTATTATTATTATTATTATTATTATTATTATTATTATTATTATTATTATTATTATTATTATTATTATTATTATTATTAATTAATTAATTAAATAAATAATCATGGCGAGAGGAGACAAGAGATGGGACCGAGGTGATGCTAAGTTTTAGAGGATACAGGATGCCCGATGTACTCCTTACCTTCTGTATTGAGCCCCATATTCATTCATTCATTCATTCATTCGGACATTTATATAGCGCTTCTTCAGGAAAAAACTACTCAGAGGCGCTCCCGACTCCAGCGCGCCCAAAAAGAATAGTAGGCATCCTTTCGAACCGTTTGCACATATGACAGTGCCCTTGAAAGTCAGTATGATCCTGGCATCATTCTAAACTGTTTTTGCACATAGTCTTTATTAGTTCAACAATGAGTGCTATGAGAAAGTAGAATGGTCTGTGAAGAAAAATTGGTCCCACTTTCTGTACCGATTTACAAACTCGTCATTAGGTGAATACAAAAGGTCCAATAATGTATTATAATTATTATGTTAGGCTATAACGGTCGTTCATTTCAATACGTTATTATAGATGCAATCAATTTCAACATTTCTCTTTTTCTATTTCAAGTCAGTCATTCCAGCTAATCTACTTTTCTCTTCACCGATCATACCAAGTCTTTCATATCTTCTTCTTCTTTATCCGTTAATTTGCCGTAATATTATTATTATCCTCTGTGATAATTATCTATCCTTGCTGCTCGAAGTTTCTTCGATGATTCAGAAAGAGGGACAGTCGGACAGACAGAGGCAGACACATAGACAAGGGCAGAGGTAGAGGGAGACAGAGACATAGACAGAGAGACAGAGAGAGAGAAAGAACGAGAGAAAGAGATACAGAGAGACAGATGCAGAGAGCAGAGAGACAGAGGCAGAGGTAGAGAGAGACAAAGACATATACAGAAAGAGATAGAGAGACAAAGAGAGAGACAGAAAGAGAAAGAATGAGAGAAAGAGATATAGATAGACAAATGCAGAGAGGTAGGGAGACAGAGAGACAGAGAGACAGAGACAGAGGCAGAGAGAGAGAGAGAGAGAGAGAGAGAGAGAGAGAGAGAGACGTGCAGTATAATCGACAGATCATATCCACCGTGCTCAGCGGTGCATGACGACGTCATGAAGAAGAAGAAGAAGACACTCTAAGCATCAATCGTTCATGCACGTATGACTCCATTTTTAAACAAGCTCCAAGCCTCCAAGTCATGCAGCGGAAGAGGACTTTGGTCCATTTTGGACTTCCCCCTCCTGAATCCATTAGAATGCTTCACCTGATTCGTTTCGCTTCCTACTCTGATCTATTGTTAAGCTGATCATTGTCTTTTATCGTTTTCTTACTTGGTCACGTGTAACTTGTGTGGTGATCAACAAAATAGATTGATCAACTAGTTGATATATGTATGATACGTTCACTTGCAACATCTCTATAATATCCCACGCCAATAAATAATTCATACTAAATAGGCCTCCTATGATAGTATAATATAGTGCCCAGAGTTCCTTCCTATTATGCATGTAATTACCAAGCCACATGAGATACGTCTGGAATGTTCCAGCGTGGGATAGTCCTGATCATATACATCACTGATAAACATCCTGCATCCAAATAGTATCAACGTTTCATGATAGACTGGAGGGCGCCGTCTCAATCGTCCTTCGCTTCCTTTTGATCACAGCTAAACGACGAGCATTATATTATCTGATGGCAATAGGGTTTGACAATAACAAACCATGTAGTGCCTGATACTTGCACGCCAACGCCATAATTATTAATTATCAACTTGTGTTACATGTGTGAATTTTACCAGGCGATCTTGGTTCCAGGTTCTAAGACCAAACCGCAATTAGCTGTTGTGTTCGTCGTTAGTAGATTCAATGTTGTCTGCAATAATTCTACAGACAACAATTAAAACTGTCCTGTTTGTAGCCCTAGCTACTATAGTAGGCCACTAGGCCTAGGCCTATAAGTAGAGGTCTATAGGACAGTTTATTAGGACTATGTATAGGCATTAGGACTGCTACGTAGACATAGATATGGAACAATCGTATTTCATGGAGTTAAAACCGCTGACTGCCGCTAATAATTAATTATTGTGACAGCCTCGATCGATGCAGAGAGCGAATTTGCATCTAACAAATTAGACTCAAGTAGACACACAGGCCCACAGCTCTACTACACGCAGTTGTCCATTCATTCATTCATTCATTCGTTCGTTCGTTCATTCATTAATTCGTTCGTTCGTTCGTTCGTTGGTTCATTCATTCATTCATTCATTCATCCATTCATTCATTCATTCAGCGATGCATTCATTCATTCAGCGATGCATTCATTCATTCAGCCATCCATTCATTCATTCATGATATCATAGAAGTTTCAGAGGGAAATGAAATTAAAAGGAAAGCAATCTCAGAGAAGACATTTTAAATTTAAAGGCATCAGTTATAAGCAGCAACTGGAAATGGTTCATAACAAGAGCTCTGGATTTTTCATGAGAGCTCTGGGACTGTGAGTAGAAAAGCATACTAAAGGTTCCTGACAATCTTCATGAAGTTCTTTCCGAGATACAAGAAGGCGTGCAAAATTGCCATCATTTTCTTGAGAGCAACACACGGCTGGGGTATCACGGGTAGCTCATTGAAAAGTGGGTCCATGATACTCCGTGCACTGTATTCCTCGCTGCCGTGTTCCTATAGGCCTATCTGCGATGCACTGGATCTGCTCACAGGCTGTGCATGAATCAGAGCAACATAACCATAGACATGCGGCAAAGCAGAACTAAATAATTAAGAAATTCTTAAGGATATAGTGTATGCAAGCCGCATGTAATCTTCATTCTCCCGTAAGTTCAAGTGAGGTCATCACCTATAGAGGCGATAATCTACGTCTGATGAGAGCTGCCGGTGGCAGAGAAGACTCACCCGTGTCTGGTGGCGTTAGCGTTGACGTAGTTGAGAAGTTCAGGTCGAATGAGACAATTCTTCTGCGTGCACTTCCAATTGAATTCGTCCTTGATCATCGCGTAGACGCACGTGCTACATATTTATAAGCACAGAACAGCGACATCAACATTCATATATATATATATCATATAATATATATTATATATATATTATATATTATGCGTTAGTCCAGTCAATTTCCGATCTATTACTAATGTTTCATTCATCACGAAGCTTTTCGAGAAAATAGTCGCTCTCCAGCTGACATCATACCTTGAGACCCACAGCCTGCTTCCAGAAAACCAGTCTGGCTTCCGAAAAGGTCATTCAATTGAGACATTACTTCTCCGACTCCTTTCTGATGTCTTCGAGAGCCAGCTGACTCTCGTAGCTCTTTTTGACGTTATCGCAGCGTTTGACACTGTAGACCATGACATTTTACTTGAACGGCTGCATATATCCTTCGATCTTTCTCTGTTACTCTGTTCCTCTGGCTGAGATCCTTTTTAGTGATCGTTCCTTTTGTGTGGTCCATGGGTCCTCTAGACCCCTCTGGTCCCCGCTCCCTACGGTCTTCCATAGGGCTCTGTCTTGGGTCCCCTTCTCTTCATAATCTATACCTCAGATCTTGCCCCTCTTCTTGCCTCCCATTCTATGCGAGCCCATCTGTATGCAGATGATGTGCAAACCTATCAGCACTGTAATGCCTCTGTCTCTGTTGCGACTGTCCGGGCAGCCGGGCTATGTGCTTTGCCATGGAAGCCTTGGGGACTTGGATGTCGTCCAATCGACTCCGCCTCAACTCTTTAAAAACTCAATTCATCTGGCTTGGCACTCGCCAGCAGCTGCTGGCAAAGCTAGATATGACAACCATTGCTGATGCTGCGCGCGCGTGTATATATATATATATATATATATATATATATATATATATATATATACCAGTGCATGGCTTTAAGTGTGGCTGGACGGTCATGGACGGCGTCCATGCTCTTATTTTAAACTCTCAACGCCGTCCTGCCACTTATTGGCCAACACAGTCTGGAAAGGTAAGGGGCGTCCAGGCACTTATTTTTTCACACTTTAAGCACTGTACAGTCAGTGTGTATGTGAATTAGTGTGTGTATGTGTGCGTGTGTATCTATGTGTGCACGTGTGTGAGTATGCATGCATGCGTGTGCGTATATATATGCAGTTTTCACTGATTTTTATTTATTTATTTACCAGTTGTTGCAGTTGACCGTAATTCGATCATCGACGTCATAGATGCGATTTTCGTGATGACAATTATCTGCAACATAATGAACAAATAATATACAATACAATACATAGACAACACACTTTTATGTATTAATTGTAGGGTATATTTACGCACAAATTGCCATAAATTACCGAATATGATGAGCACAATAACGGGAAATATTTTGGACCATCCATACCCTTGCCTACAGCATTGGTCGGCGTTGGCATTATTCCGTTAGACCCCTGTATAAAGATTTCCGCACTCCAACAAAGTACCAAATTTTGCTATCCAGCGGATCTTGTACCAACTGCACCATGCACGAGGACGAGGTGCACGGAGGGAGGTACCTTGAATCTGCCACGTACAGCAAACGGAACTTCTATTGTGTGGTACAGCGCTCGTCTTTTGTTATGCATGGTTATAATGTTGGTATTTAAAAGAAAAGCTGGTCTCATATTATAACTGTACGCTGTATAAAAGTTACATGCATATAATTATTTACTCCGCATTTGGGACCTGCATGGCAGTCGATTCGGTCCAGGGCGATGAGAGTATGATTTCGGGTCTCTTTACCTCCTGATACGGTTGCTACAACCTGATACAGTGCTGCATGTGTGTTTAGAGACCTTGAGTAAGTCCTTCACTCGCTATTGATTAGCTCCATCGAACTATAATACTGGTATGAAGTTGTATAAGTAGACGTCTAGTAATGATTGGTCATGGTTCTCCTTGTCTCTGTCTCAGGGCCGGATTAAGAAATGTGGGGCCCTGTCTGAAAAATTTGTTGCGGATCTTCGGCCGAAAAATCTGATGACCTTTTTAGTCGTTTGTTCGAAATTTCTTTAGAATATACCGATTTCCCTGCCATTGCTGCCAATAACAGCTAACGACCTTGCTCTGTCTCTGTTTCTGTCTCTGTCTCCATGTCTCCATATATCTCTGTCTCTGTCTTACAGTCTGTCTGACTGTATGACTGTTTCTGCCTGTCTGTCTGTCTGTCTGTCTGTCTTCTGTCTGTCTCTCTCTATCTCTTCCCAATTTGGGCGGCGACCCATTACCTTCTCCTAGCTGTGGACGTCCGCAATAGAGATCCATATGAGTACTGTTAAGTTCGAGGACACTGTAGCTGTTCATTTAGAAGATCGTCTGCTTACAGTGCATGAAATTTGCGTTCAATGGTCTAAACGACAACAGTCGATGAAATGATAGACATTTAACGACGACGTAGATTGCAAATTCATCCATTACGGCCACGCTTAATAATAATAATAATGATGGAGCCATGGAAAACGCGTTCATCGCCCGATTACCCACAGTTCTCTATTCTCTCGGGCGATGGGTGCGTTTTTCTTCAACAGCGTTGTAATCGGGAGGCGCTCGAAAATTGCGTCCGCCGCGTGCTCTGACGTCATTAGTTGACAAATGCAATTACGGAAACCAATCAGCGATCAAGAAGTGCACGAAATGGGAAGAACGAGCAAATCGCACCGCGTCCCGACACATTATTAAATCCATCGACGTCTGAGAAGCGATTATTCAATCCAATCCCCTTCTCATCCTCCAAAGCAATGATTGAGGTCGGGGGGGGGGTTGGTGGAGAAATCTGCCATCGTGACCAGAAATCAGCCTCAAGTGCTCACTTAAGTAAAAATAACAAATTGTAACCAAATAAAAAATTGTAACTAAATAAAAATATTGTAACAAAATTTTAAAAAATTGCAACAAAAAATTGTAGCATAAATGAGGAGTTTTCAGTTCATGATGATGCAAAGTCTTCCTTCATTGGCATAGTCAATCAATCAATCAATCAGAATTTATATAGCGCCCTTCAATATAATCATTTAGGCCTGCTCAGGGGCGCTCCGGTGTCGTCTTACGAACTATTTCGCTCTATGACGAGACGATATATGTTGATCTATAAGCATTATTACCAAGAGAAATAGGCTCAGCAGGCCAGGTCTATCTTGCAACTTAGGCCTATTATTGTTAATGCTCTGTAAACTATTCTTTTCGATCGTGGTTAGTGTTGTCAGGTTTGAGCGCCTCTTGGCATTTACAGTAGTGCTGCATAAATTTATGATTACGATCAATGGCAGTGCGTCGAGCAAGTCATTTTACTCATGCCTTGCCTCATTCCCTGCCAAAACATTCTTTAGGATTCTTCTTATTTGCATTTATTTACATTTATTTACATTTATTAACATTTTTCGACTTGCTGAATAGACCTAGCTACCATGAGTCCATGACCTTGACAGGACCTGCCGACATTGCATAGATGGCGCCGCCACTGATTATCCTGCGATGCTAGTTAGTGCACTGTGCACTTAGAAAGTGCAGGAAACTACTATACTGTCACTTTTACTTCAAGGGATCAGTAACAGTTAACTGTTGTAAAAGCACGAAACACGAAGTCAATCTGATGATAATGTAATAATTAGCCTATTCATGTTGGAGCATATTGATTGAATTGCTGAGGGTTCTTTCGTTTTCAATTCAACACCACACATCAAGCTATAGGATAGAAGGCCTATATAGGGCGTGCACACCTCAGCATGCAGGGGAAACGTTTTTTAAGGTAATTTATCCACTTAAATAAGAAAAACAAAACAATTGCTTATAGTAACAATTGTTTTTCTTACTTTATTCCCTTTGTTACTTTATTCCCTTTTTACTTACTGTAATATACTGTTGGGTTGGTGTAAGAAAGGGCATCCGGCCAGGCCATAACCCCCCACCATAATAAATTTCTGGCACGCCACTGGCGGTATAGGCTATACTAGTCTTGTCACTTCTTTCTTTGTAGCTGGCTGCGGTACGTCAGCAAGACCTCAATAAGCGCATCCTATATAGACTATATAGCAAAGTAATTGCACATATATTATATGTAATATAATACATGTAGTAATTGCTCTTCAAGTTTAGCATATACCGTTTATACACAGGACTGGAAACTCATTAGTCGACATAGAGCTTGTTGCCAGTTTCTGGACGATAAGTGGGTACGGAAAATTTCGCATCTTGTTTACAAAAGAAAAAAGCACTCAATTAGACCTAAGTCAATGTATGAATGGAGATTGACGAATAGGCCCTAACTATGCTTGCAAAGTAAAAATTGCCTTTGGAGTTTAAAACGTGATCTTTAGTATCAAAAGCAGAAATTGAATTAGTCGAAATCTGTAATTTTATTAGGCTAGTTAATGTGCAATAAACGTAGCCTATAGCCTGCAGTAGCTATACACAAACTTTTCACGCTTGTTGCTGTTTAACGACACTGCCATTGCAAAGATGGCTCTTGTCGCCCTCCTCCTTTTCTTTATCCAGGCTTAGGACTGGCACTTTACAGTACAAACAGTGGCGGAGTTTTCCCAAAAACATTTCACGAGTAACCAACCCTCTAATATAGCCTATAGAGTTCTAAATTTAGGCTAGGCTATATACCAAAAATTTAGGATACCAAAAATTTAGGCTACCTAAAATTTAGGCTACCTAAACCTAGAGTCTTAATCCAACGAACCTATCACACCTTTGCTTGCGCTAATCTTCATCAAACAGAACTTAATTGCTCAATTTAAATACAAATTAAAGCGACGACGCTCAACTCCTTAACCTCACAGCTTGCAGCATCCAATGCGATGATCCGATGGCTTAGCGCGAGCAGACGATCATCGCGCGTTCCTTCAGACCGCTTTTCCCGCCTCAGCGGTCCTCGTTTGGTGATTAATGACGCCAATCCCTCTGGCGGCGGTCGACAGGAAATCGTGACGGACTTCGTGACGGTTGGCTCTCCGTCGGATTGGACGTCGGTGGGCCGTGAGAGGGCGATCGACGAGGGCCGTGTCTCGGCGCGGATAAGGAGGAACGGGGAAATGAAAAGGTTATGGCAGGCGAATGAAGAGTGAAGAGCGGGCGGCGAGTGGAGACCACCGTGCGATCGGCAAATGGACGCGATTAAATGACGGTGCGTTCGACTGTGTGTTTTGCGAAATGTGACAGAAATTCAGAATGTCTGGTGGCATGCACGTCGCCGGTTCGTGCCACATTGACCGCTTCTTCCTTTCCATCCTCTTTCGCCTGTTTCTCCTCCTCCTCCTCTTCCTCCTCCTCCTCCTCCTCCTTCTCCTCCTCCTCCTCTTCCTCCTCCTCCTCATTCTAATACCGTTTAACCGTTGTTCCAGGATGCATTGTTGTGGTGTACGCCTTTTAACCTTTCCCCATCTTTAAATCTCCTCAACCGCGTCGTTAAGACAATTCCTATTGACATAGAAGTAATCGCCGCTATTCCTATTGACACGGGAGTAATAGCGGCAAGTGCTATTGAAACAGGTCTAATCACTATTAGCGGTCATATTGGAACTTCTTGTTTTAACCTACCGGCCGTCACGTTAGGCCGTTCTATCAATTGCACTGCAGGCTTCGCACGCAGTGTCTCTCGCTCTCGATGGATCTATTTTAGTCTATTAAGTTAATAGAAAGAATTAACCAAGTGTATTGAGGCACGAGTTAATACTATTAACTCGTGCCTCAATACACTTGGTTCATTCTTTCACCACAACTCGCCTTTAATGTTGCTTATCGCTTTCTTATGCATGGCTTATAACCATCTTCACCCTTTGCATTATTCAAACATGCAATTGGTAAAATTTAATCGTGTTCAGTGATTTAGCCCATCCTTCATACTTATTTACAGACGCCAATGTATGCCATTATTTTTACAATTTCGGCAAAGTAGGCCTACCGTTTCCTATAAGCCTTTTAAAGCCTTTTTCGCTATAGAATACGTTTGTATAGCGATATATGCTTTGGTTTGTCAAAATATTGACCTACGCATGAAATCGTTTGAAAATTCCAGATTACAATAATTACTAATGGGTAGGCCTTTATTTTATTCACAATGTAGCCTATAGGTATACCGGGTAAGTCTCGACCCGGACCACCACGGACTACTCTTACGGACAACCCTTTTTACTCAACGCAGCGTGAATAAGCTGGTGCCCCGCGCTTGGCTTTCGAGTAACGCTTTAGAAATTTGGAGACTACGATTAAATACAAAAAATACACATATATAATCATGGTTACGGAACATCCTAGCCTGGAGTACGGGTAGAATTGTCATAATGGAGGGCCAGTGGTAACATTTTCCAGCAAGTGCCATGGAGCGCCAGAGTGCCAAAGGTTTCCGAATTAAATGCATGCAGTAGACCATGGAGGTCTGGGTCGGTGAGCCCGGGCGTACAACAGAAATGGTTTGCAAATAGGGCCTACTAAATTGTAGATTTTTAGCAAGGCTCTACAAACAGACTCAATTTTTTTATCTTCATGATAAAAAATCTCTGTAACCGAGGAGAGGTGGGGGCCTATGCTGCTGACAGGCTTGTTGCTGGCAATTCAACTTTTGATTTCGATTTATGAGCATACCGAAAAATGACAAATTTAAAATTCATTCTCAAATTATTGTTGACTGTTCAGTCTTCAGGCAAGGCTCGCCAGGCTCGAAAGACATCGTCAAGGGGCTTTTTACTCAATGCAGACTACTTATGACATCTGCTTCATCCCCTCCACCAGAACCCTGAGAAACCACGTATACGATGCATGACCACGCGAAAACAATCAACCATTGTTCGTTTCTGTACATGATTGGTAAACCGCATAAAATGCTTTACGCAAACCAACAAATCAACCACAGCAGAAACGTAAATCAACTATTTAAAACGCGTGCATGGCTGAACCGCGAAGACACTTTTAGTCAGGTCTTTGTGTTGCATTCACAGCAACTTATCGTTCGTCTCAATGCAGGATAGAGTTGCGTCAAAATTTCATGCGTAAGGGGGGCTGCGTATACAGCTGTGACTGTGGTGAGAGCCGTAGATCACGAGCGACGAGGAGAAAGGGGTTCTTGTGTTGCGAAAAACGTATCGCAGGTCAACTGATCAGCGCCCGACCCTTGTTCGCTGCTGCAGGCCCGTCATCATAGTATAGGGGCCTATTTGCCATTATTTGTATCCTGTTGGAGGAGGCAGTCAAATTACAGCCTAATTGTTACAAACGGCAGCGTCTGCGTACATGTGCGCGACTAATATGCGACTAATAACATGCGCAGTTGACAAACGTTTGCAGAAATAGTTTGTTGCGTCGGAATATTTAATACTGTTATTATACATGGAGTATACCGGTATATGCATTTTATGCACTTGCCTATTATATAAGTGTGTGTATAATGCATATATAATATAATATACTACATACAATATATTATATATTTAATATATATTATATAATGTATAATAAGTAGACCTATGCCTATTCTGAAGTGAGCTAATCAGAGCGTTCCAGTGTAGAACCAGTGTAGTGTCTGTTTAGTTAAGCAAACTTTTTATACTGGTTTGTTCTGATTAAAGTGTTGCATACAATTTACACGTCTACAATAATAGTCAGCCTACAATTAGCTTATTACTGTGTCTTCATTGATATTCTAAGTGGCATTAAATTACATATCCGGAGAAAACAGCCGTAAGCCGTTCGTACATCTCCTCTCATCCCTTGACCTCAAGCCGCCTATTCAAACAACTTTGGTTAGACATCACCTTATTAGATCTACGGTACTGTTTATTTCACCAACACGGCACACTTAAAAATAATAGTGATAATTAGAGCTATGGAATGTTTATACACAACCCCATACATACATACATATAGGCTACAGAGACATCAGCCAGAACGCAATTAGACGATAGATGGCGACTAGGGTGGTAACCATGGAAACCACTCATCACGACACAACGTGGAATTAAAATTGGACGAGTCTCAAGGTGATGAACGTTCAAAGACGTTAGAAATCGGTCGACTGGACGTAGAATTGTAAGCTGCAGCATGCAACTTATAATCTGGGAATTAACCCTAGAGTGGCGATCAACTAAGCCTATAATTATTATAAGGAATAGACCTAAGTGCATGCTTGATGGCAGCGACAGAATTCTTAAGCATCGCTACCTCCATTGTCGTCATCGTCATCGTCATCGCCATCATCATCATCATCATCATCATCATCATCATCATCATCATCATCATCATCATCATCATCATCATCATCATCATCATCATCATCATCATCATCGTCGTCGTCGTCGTCGTCGTCGTCGTCGTCGTCGTCGTCGTCGTCGTCGTCGCCACCATCATCATCGTCATCATCATCATCATCATCACCATCATCATCATCATCATCACTTGAGCGGACCACGAGCAAGTTCTTCACTCGCAATTGCGCTGATGCGTTTCGGCGTGAAACTCCGATTCAGTGTCCGCGCTGTGGTCGGGAGCGCTTCTGAGTAGATTTCTCTTGAAGGGGCGCTACAACAAGTGCACATACATCCGTTCAAGCTGCCAGACGGCGATGGGTGCGAATAGATTAAATTCCGTTTTCGGTCATTGCATTTTCAAGTCCAAAGATCGTCTTATTTTTAATTTTATTGCTCTTATTATTTTAGTCTCGTTAAAAAGCTTTCATAATTCGCTTAGGTCTACAATAATAATATTATGGTCTAGGCTTATTATGCAAGCGCAGCAGAACTGTTGCTTAACTCTGTTTCTGTCTCCCCGAAATCTTCAGTGCAGTCCATTGTGTGAAATTCGATAAACTGACATACTTATGAATCTTTCACTTTATAATTTATAGATACAATAATTACAATACAGTAGGCCTACAACATTAATTTTTGTTTCCTTAATAGGCGAACCTGCAAATGGATATATTATCATAATTTTATTACAACTCTTAGCCTACAGTCGTTCTCTCTTGTGCTTTTCTGCTATTCAGTTAGCATCCAAACTAGCCATAAAGCGTAAATAAATATTGTCTCTTCATAATTATTTTAGTCAATAAACAGATTCCACATCTCAATGACCTACATGTATGTACAGTATATACATGCATATATATATATGAGTGTGTGTGTGTGTGTCGGGGCGGTGGTGTAGCGGTGGGTTCGGTGTCTTGGAGCCGGAGGTTCCAGGTTCGAATCCACCTCAAACCGCCGAAGTAGGGACTTTGATTACGTCTTTCACCCGCACTTGCTCATGCGCTGAAACTCCGATGCAGTGTCTTCGCTGTAGTCGGGAGCGCTTCTGAGTAGCGAGCTTGAAGTGGCGCTATAGCAAAATCATAATGCGATGAATAAAAAAATATAGGTCGACTACCGGAAGTGTATATTTGCTGCGTTAGACATGGAGACTATTACCGGTTTATTTTATTGATTTAAATCGTTGGAATTTTGATGCATTCTTCACCGTTTAGTCGATTGACACAGTTAGCCTACTGCAACCTATTAGGCCTACTACACAACGAGCTGGCATACCAAGAGATTAAAATTCCTCTTGATTGATTGCTGTTGGCCTAGCCTAACTGTGAAAGCTTGACAAACTTAAAGACTCCCCTGCTTGGGTGTTTATATGGGCATAGCATGGTAGCACCAATAATATACATATATTATTAGGCTATATATATATATGTGGTAGCACTGACCGCTATTGTATTGTATTGTATTGTATTGTATTGCATTTAAACATTCATAAAGCGCCTCTAGTAGAGTGAACAGTTCAGAGGCGCTCCCAGTGTGCAAGGCCTCGCGAGAAGGAGCAGGTTTTGAGAAGAGATAAGGAAGAAGAGAGACTGCCAGATAAAAGTGTAGAACGAACGTAGCCTATGTATAAGGAGAAGGCGCAGCATTCCAAAGATAAGACCAGTTAAGGCAAATGATCGAGACTGAGCCGAAGCAGCCCTAGAGCGAGGAACCAATTGAAGTCGAGTTTGTTGGAAGAACAAAGTGGACGGTGGGGTGAAGCTGAGTGAGGACGAAGTAGCCTATAACATCAGTCAGATATTTGGGGCAAGACCCCGCTGAGTCTTGAGGATCAGAGAGCATGAGGATCTTAAATTATGTGCGAGCACGGAGAGGAGGCCAATGTAATTCATCAAACATAAAGGTGAGATGCGAGAGTATGTTTAGTTAGTGACTCGACCTACTGCGCACGCGCGCACGACATATAGACAGGGTGAGAATTGTCGGGGGGTTGGGGGGTTTCAACCCCCCAGTCTTTCTTAGAGCCCCATGTTAAACTATGTTTTTCACATCAAAATTCCATGTGGATCATAGTCCAACCCACAGTTATTTTTCCACAATTCTCCCACTGCATATAGATTCCGCTTATTAATGCATGGTCCTAATTAAAACGGAAATAACTCCGCCACTGGTTGCACTCTGCCAGTGCCAGTCCCAAGCCTGGATAAAGGAGGAGGGCGTCGCTAATGGTCTTTGTTACCACACAGTGACGTTAAGCTGCAAATACCCCCTAAACGGAAATAAAGCCGTTTTATATTTGTTTGTATGCGCACTTGTTATAGCGCCCCTTCAAGCTTTCTACTCAGAGGCGCTCCCGACTAGCCTACAGAGCGGACACTGCATCGGAGTTTCACGCCGAAGCGCTGAGCAATTGCGAGTGAAGGACTTGCCCAAGGTCCCTACGCGGCGACTTGAGGTGGATTCGAACCTTCCGGCTTCAAGGCAACGACGCCCCCACTACACCACCGCGCCCCACAATATCAAACTTTTCGTAATTTATTTTCGTATAATATCAATGATTGAACTTGGTTCTTACTTTTGACGGTTTCCGGAGGTCTCTTCGTCCTCAACGGAAGTGGATGGATTCCTCCGAGACAGCGATCCACGAAGTCTGGACAGCAGTCAGTCATCGTTCGATTGCAGAAGATGTCGCAGTAGCAGACAGTGTCGAAGAATGGAACGGTGCACTGGTCGTCTCGACCAGGGCAGCATTGCTGGACGGGGCGTGTCGAACAGTAGCCCTCGGTCTCCCAGTTGCGCAGCCCCTGCACTGGCACGGGGTCAATTGGTGAATAGGACAGGGCAGTCGCTACGCAGAGCAGCAACAGGAGAAATGCATCAACGACTCGTCGCATGGTTGCAGGCGTCGAACCCGAGTCTGAAGTGACGCACTTTTCCTCTGAGCTTCTTTCCCAGTTCGTCAAACAGAGTAAACGGAAAGACTTTTGTAAGTCGAAGTCTCTGAATGTTAGACGAACTTCTCTGATCGAACCGACGAGTGAACGCTGAGATTCAGTGGAAAAGTCTTTGCGAGCCAACGATCGTTACAACTCCGTTTTACCTTAAACGGTGGCTGCGTTCTCTCCGTCCTTCTACTTATAACTAACTTCACGCATCGCATGTTGTGAAGCGTCTTCACTAGATAGCAGAGCAACACGCACCCTGCTTCACATCTACATGTACATGTGTACACAGTCCTTTTATAGGCCTATTCATTTCATACATGGACCGATCCGATGAAAGCCAATATGCAGGATATAAGTCGGCGCACTTATATGCTGCATAGTTGTTACATGGCATAATTATATATTTATTATATAAGCATATTTATAGCACAACATGTTCCCCATAATAACAAATAGAATGCATTGTACGCTACATACATGGAGTAGCCTAAGCCTATAATTATTTGACGTTGTATATATCTGCAATATTTATATATAGGTCTACGTTATGAATGCTGTAGGTTATGTTGTGTATATAGACTATAATAATTATATATATATATATATATATATATATATATATATATATATATATATATATTATAATGACATTGCTGTCTGACTAAGTTTATGAAGAATGAGTGGTAGTGAGTGAAGCATTTAATAATAAAAAAGGATAAAAAGGATCTATAGTGCATATTGCCCACAGTGTAGCTGTCGTCAAAGGTAGAAGTGGTTCTTTGCAGCCTGCGGTTGGCATTGAGTCATGATGGCTTTTGTTGTCACTCAAAGCTGCATGGCTCAAGGGAACAACATTAAAGAGGGCTATAGCGTGACGACGTTGCTGACAGTTATAACAGATAATTTATGACAAGCGCTAGTACACTATAGAGCCCTCTTATACCGTGCAGCCATGGGAAACCGCACATAGAGGTAAGTGGGGGCACTTCCCCGCCTGGAAAATTGACGCCCAAATTTTAACTACTATTTTTGGGTTTTAACAAATTTCTTTGATGCAAAGCAGGAAATTAGGAGCATGGGACATGGGTAAAACACTAATGATAATAATAATACACAAAACGAAGCACGGAATTTTACATTTAGAAACGTCTATGAACAATTAATTAATTACTACTAGGCTATAATATAATTTATGATACTATCATGTTAAGATGACACCTTAAAATGCTGCCATTGCAATGTGGAAATTCAAAAAGTTTCTAATGGGTCACTGAAAAAGTACAGCTATTTTCTTAAGACGACACCTTAAAATGCAGCCATTGCAATGTGGAAATTCAAAAAGTTTCTAATGGGTCACTGAAAAAGTAAAGCTATTTTCTTAAGACGACACCTTAAAATGCAGCCATTGCAATGTGGAAATTGAAAAAGTTTCTAATCGGTCCCTGAAAAAGTACAGCTATTTTGTTAAGACGACACCTTAAAATGCTGCCATTGCAATGTTGAAATTCAAAAAGTTTCTAATGGGCCACTGAAAAAGTACAGCTATTTTGTTAAGACGACACCTTAAAATGCTGCCATTTCAATATGGAAATTCAAAAAGTTTCTAATGGTCACTGAAAAAGTATATGTACAGCTATTTTGTTAAGACGACACCTTAAAATGCAGCCATTGCAATATGGAAATTCAAAAAGTTTCTAATGGTCACTGAAAAAGTACATGTACAGCTATTTTGTTAAGACGACACCTTAAAATGCTGCCATTGCAATGTGGAAATTGAAAAAGTTTCTAATGGGTCACTGAAAAAGTACAGCTATTTTGTTAAGACGACACCTTAAAATGCTGCCATTGCAATGTGGAAATTGAAAAAGTTTCTGATGGGGAGGGGCGCATCCGTTCCCCATACCCCTCCGAGTCTCGGTGCTACGCGCATCACGAGCATCCTTCGGACGCTCAATTGTCTCCCCCCAGAAACCTCAATTTCCCCCCCAGAGGAGGGTGACTAGATTAAACACTGAATAATTATAGCCTTTTAAAATTCATTTCGAAGGAATTTAGAGGAAGGAAGTAAGCTTTTTGTAGATGCATTAATGTAAAAATTCAATAAGACAGAAAAAGATTCGAGTGACTTGCTTCCGAGACAACCAATGGCCACGCGGTGCCACTTGCAACACCAAGGTAATGACCATGACTGTTCGGGACTATCGCCTTAGGCCAGGGCTATAGCGAAATTATTGATAGTCCACTCAGATGCATTTTGTACTGCAGGCGGCCACCCAAAGTTGCACTCTACTCCCACCCACCCGATTTTCTGCAACGGTAGACCTACGTACAGCCCCAGTAGGTCATTATAGAAGCTGGCTCTATAGGCTATTTATATATATATAGGCTTCTACCGGAATAGAAGCTAGCTCTATATATATAATTATAATATTGTATATAAAGACTTCTATACGGAATTTGCGGCCAGTCTGCAACACATCCTTCTCTGCAGAAAATGTAGAAAATGTCAATCGTATTTGACAGTATTAAACAGACTACATTTTATTGTACTATGAAGACAGCTACAAACTTTTATTGAACTTTGTAGATGTGAAGTTTTCTCCTGCCTCATATAGGCCTATGTATATAATATTTCTGAGAGGTTTCCGTTAGTTTCATTGTCTGAAACGATCATCCGCCAATTGTAAAAAGTAATGGACTGAATTAAAGGACTATCTGAAATGTGGCGAATCAACAATATAATGCATAGGGCATAATAATTTATAGGGTCGAAGTCTACTATAGGCCTATTTGCGAATTAAGAAAGCTCATGGTCACGTCTGTGCCACTACTTTTTCTGTAACGGATAGGCCTAAGTTTCAGTTGAATAGCCTTACAGGCAATTTTCAATAGCAATTTTAACAGCAGCAATATAATTCATTAAGAGACTTATATTAGTGTTTGAATTTTGAGAGCTTAATTTCAATAACAAAAAGACGCTCTCCTGGGCAACAATGACGCTACGCGTCTTGCAGAGACCTGTACGTTACGTAATATCGATTGATAGCGTACGTAATGGGCCTAGCGATAGGCCTAACGATAGGACTAGGCCTAACGATAGGCCTACTTCCTGTATGACAGTATGAGCAACCTGGAGCGCCTCTGAGTAGACTAGAGTAGTAAGCTTGAAGGGGCGCTGTAGCAAATCCGAAAAATAAAAAAATAGATATACAGGTTATTGAGATGCTGAAACTGCTTATAGTCGACTGCTGAAGTACCTGTAATTAATGCTCTTTTGTCCGAGTTGTGCATGGCGCATGGGCGGAGACTTGGGGGGGGGGACGAAAACGACCGGCCGAAGATTTTAGGCGGACGAATGGCTGAGTCGCCGACGAAATTTTCCATTTTTGCCGGCCAAAAAACTTGACCTTTTTTTAGTCATCTCTGTCCGAAAATGTTGACGAAAACCCAATAATTATCTGCGCTAAAAATATTGAAGACCTTTTTTGCCATCACTTCTAACGTGACATGTCCTAGCGCTTAACGATTGGGGGACAAATGCTGAAATGCATGGGTCGTCCCCTCACCACCATGCGCGGTGTTTATCAGGGGCTAGGGTGGGGGCTATGCCCCCCAAGAAGACCCAAATTCATTATACCGTGTAAATTGTATCTTTTCCAGGGCTTAGCCCACCCCCAAGAAGGCTTTAGCCCCTCCAAGAACGGAAACCAAACTCCGCCCATGCCCACCACATTAATTGAGGGGACCGTCCCCCTGTTCCCACTAAGTCTCCGCCCATGGCATGGCAAACAAAGTCGAGACAGCCGCCGTTCGTCCGTTGTTACGAACGCTCATCTTGGTCGGAGTCTTCTTTAAAGTCGTGATTTCGGTCGCCAACAGCAATATTAAGCAACTGCTCGCTGTATAGGGTCCTATAGTTGCCAATTATAATGCGCACTATTTTTTTCGCACGGGTTCAAATGCCTCAGAGCCAAATTCAAACGGCTTAGTTAAAAATTGGAATTTTTAAGCCATGTTTTAAAATGCCAATATATTATTATCTTTAGCATAACATACTTAAGATAATAATATAGGCCTATTGTTAGTAAAATAAACAGCAAAGTCACAGTGATATTATTATGCCGCTGTTGGGAAGAGTGCTTATAATGGTTTGTATTCAATATAACATCGTAAAGTTCATTGGAAGTATTCTGACTATCAATCGCCTGTGTAGTCAGTTCTGTCAACTTCTGTGTGTAGGCCCCTACTTCTATTAAGACGATTGCAGTCATAGATGTGTAGACCTATTGGGCCTACTATAATAGGTCTATTCTGAGGTCGTGTGAAAGTGAACTTTATCGTAGCTAAGATAGCATAGGCTATAATATTCATATTTGACGTGTCGAGAGTCTATTATACATCCTTTCAGTTCAGCCATTTTATTGTCGTCTATTCACTTCGCCTACAGTCGTATAGGCCTATAGCTATTGATATATGGATAGGCCTACACACAATGGGATCGACGAGAATTTCAGGATGTTTAAACTGTAGACCTATCCGAACCTTGGGTCTTCAAATTGGCCTATCATGTTTCTGACACAGGTCTACAAACTTTATTTCGACGACGCGTTATGACAAGGATGATTATAGCCTATAGTGTCAGAATCGGCACATTAGACCTTTATAGCCTATACATTATTACTATGCCAGAGTAGATAGACATGATTATGTTCGACATTATATCCCTACATCGGTGTTTGAGGCATTAAGCCTATAGTAGGCCTACACGATATACCACGGCTCGATCGTTCTGCCCGCAACCACTGATCCACGGTATTATGCGCAGGTTGGGGCCTACTTAGTCGACCTTTGTGTGTAAGATGTGGCATCAATGTGCCGTAGGTATAAGCCTATGTCGAGCAACAATGAGTGAGATGTAATGTAAATGTAATGTAAATCTTCGAGAATTTCTCAGCGCCCACAAAAGCCACGTCAGGGAGACCAGCTTATTCACCGGCGCTATATCAAATCAAATCATGCTTGTGATTGTCGTGACCCAATCCTTACCGCAGGGCGAACCTTTTCCCAAGCCGTTGCGTGAACGGGCAGAGAGGGGCGCTATCTGCGAGATGATTACGCGAGATGAGATGCCTCATGAGCAGCAACCTCAACATTGGCAGAGCCGTTCCTTCTCTGTGGTTGGTCCACCATCCTGAAATTGGCTTCCCTTGACTATGTGGCACTCCCAAACCGTTCTCAATTTAGCAAACTGTTGCGGTCTGTTTTTTCGCTTTATATCGACCGGGAGCGCCTCTGAGTAGATATCTTGAAGGGCGCTGTATAAATCCTGATTGATTGATTGATTGACTGATTGATTGATTGAATGGCCACGTAGGCTACTCTGGTAGTTCGGGTTCACAAGACCGATTTAAAGGAGGATGACAATGACGCGCGTTATAAAGTGTCTCTATATAGAATTAAGTCACTCGAATTCCGCCAATGATTGCACTCTGCCAGTGCCAGTCCCTATTAAGCCTGAATAATTAAAGGAGGAGAAGGAGGTCGACATTATAGTATTTGAAATGACTGTGCCTTTAAACAGCAACAAACAGGATTCTACTCTTTCTAGTTCGCAGAGTGAATTTCAGTTAATGCAAAATCGGCGACCACGAACTTCAGTCATAGGGTGGCTATTATGTCAGTGCGAGAATTATCTGTAGGCCTATAGCTATATAGCCTAACAAGCTAAAAGGCTACAGCAACCTTCCAATTCGCAGAGGTATCAAATTTCACTATTTCATATTTTGTTACATTGGGACCAGTGGCGGCGCCAGGATTTCAGTTTTGGGGGGACTGAAGCCTCCAGGAGAAAATTTTCCATATTCAGCCGCCAAAATTTCTGACGACCTTTTTTTAGTCGTCCGGTCGAACATGTAAAAACCGGGATGGCCTTTTATAGGGGGCTTAGCCCCTGGCCCCCAAGTGCCGTAACTGATTGGGGCTTTTAATTGGCATAAGATATATTCAGCATGAGAATTGTGAAAAGTAACTGGTGGGGTTGGGGGTCGAACTATGACCCTAGGGGAGTTGAGGTATATGAAAAGCAGGCTTTACTATGGGGCAAAATAAGAAAGATTGCGGTTGAACCCTCAACCCCCACCCTGGCAATTTTCGCCCTGGTAATATTGTCATCACAGCAGAGATGGTCCGCGTTGGCCCTCATTATCCAGACATAGCCGGGACTGACGATATGCTGCTAGAGTATGGGGAGCGGCAGCCAGGGTTCAACCCCCCACCATAGACTGAGAGGATGGGCTGCGTTCCGGCATGCCAACACCCACTCAACACGGCTACACAGTATATATGCAGCGCCATAAATTTTGTGTCGCTGGCCCTGAAATCTGGAATGGACATCCTGTGGAAATGCGTTTATTGCCTATGGAGTATAGAGTCCTTCAATTAAGACCACGTTTTAGCCTACTCTGCCCGTTAGACTGTTTTCTTTAGTCGGGGTTGGGTCAGGAGCGCTTCTGAGTAGAAATATATTTTCTTGAAGGGGCGCTGTGTAAATTTTTGAAATAAATGAAGGAATGATTTCTTAGAATTTAGGAACAAATAGGACCTCAAGAGTAAACTCAGTAAAGTCTTCATTGCACACGTCAACTTCACATAAATCAATATATTCTGACACCACAGTTGCTTTACTCCAATTCTCATACGTTTTAGCTGAGACCTGAATTTCGTGAGTTGTATCTAATATATTCATGCAATTTGCATATTATAGCGAAAGTATAATTAACTGTTTTCATGTGGAACCTAAGCTAAGACAATGAAGAGCTACTTTTGACTAATCTCTGTAGGCCTGCTAGGCCTGTAATAGGCGCCGCTATTAGCCTATGTAATCAAAGTGCTTCAGAGACCTCGGCTGTTTAGGCCTAATAGGGAGATTTCATAAAGACACATTTAGCCTACTAAAAGACAATAGCTGCTATAAAACACCAGTTCACTCTATTCAAGGCATTTCAAGGCAGTAATAAAATGCCTATGCTTCGTTACAGCAGCCTAGATCCAATTAAACGGAGAGCTACTTTGCAGCAATCGTCATTGGTTTTAATCGAACTCTTCACTTCCTGCATGTCTACATTTGCATCTCTGGTCTTGTTCGAGAGCATAATTATGCAACAGGATCAGGATGGCGTCTTTCTGTCCGTAGCTTTTCTGGGTGAAATTCTGGGCCTAATTATGAGGATTTAAAGGGATTGCCCCACACATGACTTCCTCTTCCCATTTCAATGACCTCTTCTTAAATTTCAATGACCTCTTTTCCCATATATCAATGACCTCTTTTCCCATATATCAATGACCTATTCTTCCTATTCTTCTTACCTCTTCTTCAATTTCAATTACCTCTTTTCCCATTTCAATTACCTCTTCTTCAATTTCAATTACCTCTTTTCCCATATCAATGACCCTTCTTCAATTTCATTGACCTCTTTTCCCATATATCAATGACCTATTCTTAAATTTCAATTACCTATTTTCCCATATCAATGACCCTTCTTCAATTTCATTGACCTCTTTTCCCATATCAATGACCCTTCTTCAATTTCATTGACCTCTTTTCCCATATATCAATGACCTATTCTTAAATTTCAATGACCTCTTTTCCCATATATCAATGACCTATTCTTAAATTTCAATGACCTCTTTTCCCATATATCAATGACCTATTCTTAAATTTCAATGACCTCTTTTCCCATATATCAATGACCTATTCTTAAATTTCAATTACCTCTTTTCCCATCGTTAAGGGTCCCCAATAGATGACTCATTTCAATTATTAACGTAATTTTGTAACACAACAACTAAATAACAACAATTTATTGTGATAAATCTATTTACAAACATACATGTTTCGGAGAGCCAGCGTCAAAGTTGTGCAGTCAAAACATTTTTCTTTAATCCGTAAGTGACAACAGGAACAGAATCGACAGCAATCACGACCAACAACAACAATAACAACAACGGTAATAATATTAACAATGGGCAAAATAATAATAAATATTCACTACAGCAATCTAAATAATGCCCCAAAGGCACTAACCATACCACTGTCATTATCATCTGACGTGGTCAGACACTTCTATTTATTACTATTTACATGAAAATGCCCAAACCTCGACGTACCGCCGAATTATTTCAGTACATGTCCAACCATACAGTTGCTTTTTGACACAATCATGAGAGTGTGGCTGTAAAACGTGATAATGCTGCAACAAGCAGATCAATAGGGTAACGGCTTACACTATTCATCTTCAGAGTAGAATCTAATCAACGTCAGTTAAGGAAGGTATTGTAGCATAGAAGTTGAACAATACTCAAGCTGCCAACAACTTGCAAGAATTTCATTCTTAAACGTACACTCAATGTTATCAATATAATCACAACATATATATATATATTGAAGACTTTATCAAGAATAGGAATGCTGTGTAAAGGTGTTAGAACTTTCTGAAGTAAATGCCATCATATATCCCTGCTGCCTTACTAATAAGTTTCGAGTTAAACAGAAGTAACACGCCAAGGGCTCTACACAGAAAGTAGTTGGGCATCATATCAAGGTTTTGCTGTAACAGCAAAACAGACAGAGCTCTGCGTTGTTGGTCTGATTATAAACACACACACTGAACAACTCAAGTGACCAAGGAATAAGACAAAAGGTTACGAAAGAATGACCTTGATCATTCATTCAACTGGCTGTAGCATCATCGCTATTACCTTAAGGCACAAAGACCACAGTTCACGAACGAAAAATTAGTTCAAACTTCGATCCACGTCATCTCTGAAGCTCAAAAATACGTCCGCTCTCAACAGAACACATCGACATATTATTATTATTATTATTTACACACAGACAACAGACCCCGTCGATATTTTATATTTAAGTCCCAATATAATGCGATAGCCAGTTTTAACGTGATGAAGTCATCCACCCATCAGCTCAAAAGCAAAATAACTTACTACTTAGCTCAATCATATAGGCCAGTATAAGCGTAATTCTAAACAAAGTGCCACTAGATCATAATGCGGATACATGACAGAATTTGAGTACTGTAATCCAAAGCTGACCTAACCATTAAATCTCTAACAGATGTAAGAATTTCTGACAATTGCTAAAGGTATCGGTAGCCATTCTCATAATTATGATGGCAAGAATTCAGCTTGCCTCTTGCGATCCAAGAAGCCATTACTAACACAGCTCGAGTGTCCACTCAAACCCAACTTACGCTATAAAAACCACACAGATAACCGTCAAAAACCGGCAGCTTCAATTGTTCATCTAGTCTCTTATTATATGTAGGTAAGTACCAAACTCAGAAATTCAAATCAAATTTTAAGATGAAGTGCAAACATGCAATTCTAAACTGTAAAGTCAGTTGAAAAATGACAATTTCGCATCTTCTGTATTAAGCAGAATATGAAATGGTTTAATTTTTACGTCAAGTGTACAAATTTCCCCCATCGCATTAGACTCGTCCAACCCCTCGAGACAAATCTGACAAGCACAATTCGGAATTACATGCAACAGCTGCACATCAGCAGTGACCCAACAACAACACACTCCATTATTACCGCATGATCAACATTTCATGTTGAAATGGAATTTAGAACTAGATTTACCGTAGTCACATTAAGTCGTGATCGTCGCTCTACAGGAGGACAGTCGATCGTAACAGAATCAGAACCGCTTTCTGATTCCACCACCCAAATTAAGGAATGGAAAAACTATTTAACAATCAAATTTTACCGCACAGTTTCAACGCAGCAAACCTGAATGACCATCTCTAAACCCCGTATCTGTATTCACTTCGGTTTGGTCCAGTCTTATTCTTTACCAGCTCGATACAGATACGCTTTGATCCAGGCCAACAAGACCTCACTCAGCAGGAGTCTGCTTCTTTAACAACGACAATATTATACATCAACATATTTCCTAATCAATCTCAGTTTTGCACTGACAACAAATGCATTTGTATTGTACCTGAATATTATGAACAATCAATCAATCAATCAATAACTGCACATATCAATCAATCAATCAATAACTGCACTACGTATCACACACGACAACGTCAGCGAATTTCTCCAGTGCCGATACATAGACGAAATGCCGCACGATAAGCCATGCAGAGACGTGGCCTTCACCAACCATACTGATTAATTCTGAGCTCGGACACATAAAACAAAAGACCGGTTCATGCGCAAACTACGTTCTACCAACCGGTTGCAAGAACAACGCGAATACTAATAACTCGTCATAAATATTCATTACTGACTTTGTGAATATAAATGTTCATCTTGAATATTTGAAATGCACGTGTCGAATACTCAGAAATCGTATCGGTTCACAAGAAGAACAAGAACAGAGATCTAGAGGAGTGTGTACGGCGCGGAGGAGAACCAGTCTGTCAATTCCAAGCGACAGCGAACTGGTTAACGGCCACTTCTCTCAAAGTCGCTTACTCACTTCGTGGCAGGCCACCCTTGAAGCACAATTCGGTTGATGATTGATGATCGCCCATAAGATCTAATGTCACTTCTACGTACCATGCTAAATTTTACGATGGAGAGAGTACCAGTAAATCCACTTCTAGTTGGTCGTAAATTTGCATAATGCCATCTAAAGGCACTCCTACTTGGCAGGAATTCAATGTCCTAATGTTTACCTACGCTGACAAATCAACAGTTACAGCATGCCCCAAAGTTTCGCATAAGAAAACTTTAGCCGCCGAAAAATGTTCACCAGCCACATTTCTAGACGACGCTGTTCCCTACTCTAGCAACCCCACCCATGGCTACATCGAATGGATCAAAAGTTCTGCCACGTTCAGCAATCAGTGGTGCTTTTAAACGTCTTGCTCAGAGTGAATCCAAGGTGTAGCGGCAACAGACGAGTTTTCTCCGATCGGAATAGTCATCCGAAATACAACAAAAAACCGCGTGAGACTCGCAGAATCGAGTATATGGTAAGAAAAACTTGCAGATGAAAGAACGTGTTCTACGGAACTTGCAGATGAGAGAACGTGTTCTACGGAACTTGCAGATGAGAGAACGTGTTCTACGGAAGTTGCAGATGAGAGAACGTGTTCTACGGATGGTGAAACCGCGAAACTTAGTAAATTGATCACGACGTAACGATTGCAGATCGAACTGTAGTTCCGTAACTGAAAAAGTCTTCTGTACATCTAACGTTACTCTATGGAAGCATGACCATCTCCTCTACCCGATGCTTGAATCAAAACACGGCACTGCAGCTGTACGTTAGCGTCAGCAATCGTCCACAAATTGCTGTCACCGCAGACCAATCACCGCCGCTACCACCAGATCCAACATCAATTCAAGTTGATCAAATGTACCATACGACCAGAGCTGCCCATTGCGAATCGAGGACTTCAATCGTACAGATGCACATGTTCATCTCACAACGATCCCCACTGATAGAGTCATTAATGCCCGGATTGGTAACGGTCAGAGCACGAACTCTGACCATCTGTCGCTTCTTTCTAATTCAAAGTCAACAAACGCCTTTCTTCGACCGAAACGATCGATGTTCCGTTGGCCGCTGCTAGAAACGACGTTTCTACGGTCACGCTGAACGGCTGTGACAGCGGTCTGGATTAACTGCAGGTTGTACGTTTGATCAGTGGTTAGCTGTTTAGTTACGCTACACATGGAATCTATTTAAAATGCAGCTCTTTTATCAGCTCAGCAGTTCTTTTCGACGATTTCTCAGCTTTGTGATTCCTGCACAACAAGAAGTAAAAATAATTAACTTCTACTACACATTTACGACTGCATTTCAAAACGAACCATTATTATTAAATAAATTTGTAACACGTGCAAGGTCATACTGAAATGTGAATCTGAGGCATGGATAGATAGTCAGCCGCCAGAGGAAGATGTAATGCAGTTAGAGATACATGTGTTTGAAAGTCAAGAAGAAATAGTGAGTCTTGAACCGCTTTTGAAGGAAGGAAGTGAAGCTCTACAAAAAGACAGTGGAAGCTGATTCCATTCTCTGGGTCTCTGGGTGTAGAGGCAAGGAATGCACATGAGTCCATAACTGTTCTGCATCGGGGTTCAGCTAAAAGACTTGAGCATAGCTTGAGTAGGATTTGAAATTTACACATCAATCAGGTGTCCTGACTAATTTTTGACAAACTTGTCCAGTAAACTACCTTTCTTAAGTATGTTATAGTTGAGAAGATTCATAGCAAGTCAAAAGAAATTGAGAGCCCAAGGAAGGAAGGGAAAATTCTTAAGAAAGATAAACATCTATAAAGAATACGAAGATATTCACACAACAAATAGTGGACTGACTCTGATTTTTCGTAAAATGTGTTAAATTTATTATCTGCGTTGGGAGTATATATACTAGGGACAAGAACACACATTGTATGCAAAAATAAATTCACAGACCAAGCAAGGAAGAAATCTTTAGAAAGATAAAAACCTACAAAGATCATTAAGTAAGAAAACTTGAGCAGACAAATAACAAACTTCAACCTGCAAAAAAGTCAAGCAATAATTGTACACCAACCTACCTCTCGCACTAAGCAGAGAATTTCTTCAGAAAGACGGGATATTTGAGTGAGACATTCAGCATCTCGTTGTGCTCGGAAAGCGACTGGTGTCTGTAATGTCGGACGAGATCGCGTAGCGTCTGGTGAACGTAGAATGGCTCTGAGAAACCGAAACCAGTTTCACGTCGATCGATCTTGCAATGGACGACACCATTCCCAACACTAGAGTGGTGAACAAACAAAGCATTCCCAACACTAGAGTGGCGAACAAGCAAAGCATTCCCAACACTAGAGTTAACACTAGAGTTGTGGTGAACAAGCAAAGCAACAAATCTACTGAAACATATAATTACTGACACTATAAAAGTAGTGCACAGAAGTTTACGCAGAGAAATTATCAAGGAAGAAAATCGCCGATTCATGTCAGTTTATGATAATAAATATCATCTTAATATAATCCATTGCAGCAATATCACATGATGCAAAGCACCGGTTGACAGTAATTTTAAATTAAATAGCAGTCGGACATTATGGTCTAGTCCATAAAAGAACCTTGGTCAGGGAAATATCGTCAGAGAAGACACAAATATTTAATGCAGCACCAACTCGCATCCAAAGAAAAACAAACACAAACTGCTCAACATTTATCTTAAACATTAAAATTATTCTGACAACTCCAAATAACTGCCATTCATAGAGTCCTGAAAGCACTACTTCTTCTTTTGCTCTCTGCCCTCGTGCAGGTCCGTACGTCCAACACTGCCACTCATCTCTATTTTGTGCCTCTCTCTTCAGTCCCCTGTAGCCTTCCTTTATCATCATTCAGTCCAGTTCCTGGTCCTCCCCGAGTCTTTCCCCCTCCATTCTCCACTCTACAATGTCTCTTATTATGGTGTCACCCCTCATGATGTGAGTAAGCACCGAAGAATTGATGTCAGTTTATGATATTGCACCGCATAGTGGATACTCTAGTCCTCGAGAATGCCAATGTCGTTCAACTTCTTTCATACTATTTAGCCTAAACTATGAGTGTAGCAAGAAATGCATAAAATGCTCAGGAATAGTCAGATCTTTCAGCTGACCAACGGTCAAAAGTAGTACCATAAGAAAGTAAACCTACACAATGGAAAGGGCGAAGGAGCGTGGATCGCTGCTTGGTCGGATGAGAAAGGTGCCGTCTCCCTGTCCGTCGAGAAGTTCTTCCGCTTCCGTTCGGTTACACGTCACGAGCCACGTCTTCTCGTTGTCGTGACCGGAGAACGAACCACCTCTCTGACGATTATTCTCCGCAGCGCCTGCAGCCTCCCACGGCGCGTCAACCAGCAGAGGGCTCTCACCTCTCTCCTGCAGCCACCTGGTGACAGATGACAGACACTCGTGTAGGCACTTTTTCCAGTAGCTTCATCACATGGACAAAACGTTTAGAATATTCTTCTTATTCTTGCAAATATTATCCACGACTCCAACTCATAAACACGAGTTAAAACATTGCTGCAGTCACAAAACATGCTACTCCTTTTCTTACTTCAGAGAAGCATACTTCATTTCAAAAGGTTAAGATTCCAACCATTACCATGACCGGTAAGAAATGCAATTTTAGAGAACAAGTGTCACAAATCAGTTGCATTAACCTCAAAATCAGAGCAAAGGAAGACGAGCAAATGAAAAATGGAAAAAGATCACATAAACACAGTTGTTTTAATAGTCTAATTATGATGAAAAAACAAACCAAAATCAAATGCTAAAACAATGCAGCTCATCAATAAAGTGATAAAAATCATTTAAAAACTCAACAATCATCGTCAACTTCTAATTAAACTTAACAATGCAAAGATCGACGACAGCTCACTTGTTGCACAGATCCGACTCCTTTCGAAGAGCCGCAACTTCTGGTTTGAGGATATTCATTTTGGCCGTGTAATCCCGGCTGACAGCTGCTCGCTCCTTCAGATCAAACTCAAGGTTTTCACGGCTTTCAGTCACCGCATCAAGTCGTGTCTTCAACGACTTAATCGTATCAACCACTCGGCCGCTAAAAGAACACAATGACGTCGATTAAAGACAGTGAAACAGGTAAAGACAAACAGGGACGAAGACAGGTACATCAAACTGACGAAGATGCAAAACAACAGAAACAATACAAATCCAACTTAAGAAGTTCTGTGGTAATGCTCTGGGTTCCAGTCAACCTTTGGTTATGCTAAGCAGTCCCAGGTAAGCGAACAATAAGGCGAAATTGTGAGGTTCAAATCCAAGAGACTAAATCAAAGATGAAGAAAGTGAACAGGAATGCCAAAATAAATCTAAGGAAATGACACAGATGTGCCACACAGATACAGAGATACCGAACCGTATAGTGGAGACTCTAGTCCTCGAGAATGGCAATGTCATTCAACTTCTTTCATACCATTTAGGCTAAACTAAGTGTGTAGAAAGAAAGGCATAAATAGCTGAGGAATAGTCAGATCATTCAGCTGATCAGTTATAAGTCACAGCAAACTGCAATCAGTCAATCAGTCAAATCTTTCAAACTCATTGTTACAATTAAAAATTCGAACATCAAAACGACAGAATAGATCCCCCTGTGACAGAGGCAAAACACAGATCCTTTGTGGGTCAGATCAATGACCTAACATTACAAGTCCAACAACAGAGCATGTATGAATCCTTGTTCGTTAGAAACTGGGGCAACACACTGACTGAACACACACACACATACAAACAAATACACATACAAATGAATACACACACACGCAAACACACACACACACCCCAAACAGAAGAAGCCACCAAATGCAGCATAACCTATACAAGATGCCCTGCAGAACAAGAACCTAGCGAGTGGAGGAGTTGGTGCTTACTTCTGCAGGCCTTGTCCTTCGACCTGGATCTGGTAATCCCTGTACAGTCGGATCTGTTCTTCCAGAACAATGGCCATCTCCTTGAGTGCTTCCAGTGCCAGATGCTTCAGTTGCAACTCCTGTTCAGAACAAAAGACAATTTAAGTCCTTTCTCTCTTACTCAACTGCTTACCACAAAAGGAAAAATTTCATTGTTCTTCTGCTTAGGCTATCTACTACAAAAAAGTGTCATTGTTCTTAGGCTAACTACTATAAAAAAATTTCATTGTTCTTCCGCTTAAGCTATCAATTCAACTGCTTCGCAATGGCAACAGGAGGAGAATGAAAAGTGAAGTACAATACCAATGATTATCTCCTGATCTAATCTACTCCAATCTACGCTAAATCAATCACATTAATATCCACTATGATCTTAGAACTTCTTAGTATCAATAAACTACAAACTCTATTTGATGAACAGGTAGTTTACCTGAGAAATGGTCAAATGTTCGTCCGTCAGAGCATTGTAGATGTGTGACTTTCTCAAATAGTCTTTGTGTATTTCAACAATAAAACTTCTACAGTTAGCATCCGAACTAGAAGCTTCACCCTAAACAACAGAAAACAATAAATACCCTTACACATTATCTCTTCATCAAGCATTCTTGCAAATAACACCAACAACTCCAAGTACTTAATAAACACAAGCATTGTTTTACGCACAAAACATGTTACTTTAACGAAGTTTACTCAAAATTAACAGGTTTTGAATTGCAGTGGTCGTAGCAGGTTGTCATAAAAATACAGGACATTTTACAGGACACAAAAATTAAAAATACAGGACATTTTACAGGACACAAAAAATAAAAATACAGGACATTTTACAGGACAATTGTAATAAAAGATTTGCTTTCCTTCTACCATATAGTGGCAGTCAGTCAGTAGCGTTTCCTTATCGTAACAATACTGCAATACATTAGTTCTGCTAGTTGAAATTGTTTTTTAAAAATTGTTTTCGAGTTTCGATGTTGGCTATACTGACAGTAAATGTTTTAAAAAAAATTACTGACCCTAGTTTGGAGAATCTTCTAGATGTCTTGTGATAGGCACTGTTGCTAACTACTGGGTATAGTGAAGAATGCATTTAATATTGTTCTTATTATTGCAAATAAATTAACAAGCTTCTGATGATTAGTTACAAAGTATAGCAACAGTTGTGACAACTTGACATTGGCATTCTGGTAAGTTTCCAAATGTTGCCATTGATGTTGTTGACTGCAGAGTATGAATTAATTTAGCACATTATACACACATATGTGTCACAATCCATGAAAAGGTACCAAGTCTTAGTAATGGAGTTAGAGCTACCACAACATAGGTTAATTATTACTGGACAGAATTTTAAAAAAATTGAAGTTAATATCTTCTCATTTCCCAAAGATATCAGGATTCACACGACATATGAATTAATCGTTAAAAAAGTAAAATTCTATTTGAAACCCATAGCTCAATAATCCATGAAAAGGTACCAAGTCTTAGTAATGGAGTTAGAGCTACCACAACATAGGTTAATTATTACTGGACAGAATTTTAAAAAAATTGAAGTTAATATCTTCTCATTTCCCAAAGATATCAGGATTCACACGACATATGAATTAATCGTTAAAAAAAGTAAAATTCTATTTGAAACCCATAGCTCAATAATCCATGAAAAGGTACCAAGTCTTAGTAATGGAGTTAGAGCTACCACAACATAGGTTAATTATTACTGGACAGAATAAAAAAATGAAGTTAATATCTTCTCATTTCCCGAAGATATCAGGATTCACACGACATATGAATTAATCGTTACGAAAAGTAAAAAATAGACCCCAACGTCCTTTCAGGCTGGTTTCTGACGAAACTGTGAACTAAGACTTGGTACCTTTTCTTGGATTGTGACACACATATACACACATACATACACATACGTACACACATACCTTTATACTGCGGCAGAGAGGATACTTGAGGATTGTGTCGAGACTGCGGTTGTACTGAGCCATCGAGTGATGTTGGTAGTGCTGAACGAGCTCCATCATCGACACAAACGTCAGTGGAGGTGCAAACCCAAACTTCCCGTCTTCGTAAAGAACCTTGATCAGTTTGTTACTGCCGTCTTTCCTCAGCGTCAACGTGTAGTTGTCCTTGAGTTTGGACGATGCGTTGCGCACGAGGAACGTGCCATCGGGTGCATCGTGCATTCGCTCGTTCACTTCCTCCCTACAACGCACAAATGCACACGCACAACTGCATAAAACTATTCTACAAAATTTAAAACTAATTTTTAAAACTGGCTGCATCTCTTCAGCACAAGACACTTCCTGCCAGTTACGCTAAATGGGACACACTGAAAGCCTAAATAAAACGTGGGTATCTATGGAAACCATACGGGGATACATACCTGTTTTTATAATTTCATAAGCTTATAGGTACGATATATTTTTATGTAAAGATTTGCTCTATTTTATCATCATTTCATTATACATTGCCCGCATGGTGGCACCATTAATGCTTAATTCCTCAAAACCTTCATTCTTTCCTATCTATATTGGCTCTCTCTTCACAGCACTTGGGATTTCTCAAGACTCTCGCCAAAGAACTTCCACATCATCCGTGCCATTTTTTAGATGAATATTTGTCGGACACTGTCCAACACCAGTCACTAATGCTCAAGATTGCATTACTTACAATTAAAAAAAAATTAAAATTCACTTGCTGGTCCTCATGAGGCAATCACAACTTTTTGAACTTCTACAGCATTCAGCAGCAAATGCATTACACAGTCGCTAAACCTCTCTTCCGACACCGTGAATTTTTCCAGTTTCAAACAAACAGAATCTTCCTAACAACTGTTCCTCTAAGATGTACTGCATCATGCAAGGTGGTACTGACCGTGAAATATCGCCCCAGTACCACAGCTGGTCTTCGATTCTGTTGCTCATCGCAAGACTGGCGGAGGAGCTACTAGACGACGCAACTGCGGCTGGAAGTTGAAAGCTACCGCGTGACATCTTGCAGATCTTTGGAGGCTGAGATGCTAAACGCAAAACAAAACACAAAGATAAAGCAACGGGCATAATTTACAGAATGAAATGGGAATAGAAGACACCAACTCAGAGTTTGCTAACATTACAGAATATAAATTCTACCGAAAGCGACAGTTATATTAACAGAAGAATTAATTATGGACTAGCTGTTTAAATATAAATGCAGCGGTAAAATATTTTTAGAACACCTTAAAGAGAAAGTTCTGAGTCAAACCGATAAAATGAAAATATTACAAAAATCTATACAGAAAGAGCAGAATAGCAAATAATAAGCAAGTTTTTATAATCAGTATTATAGGGTAGTTTAAAAATAGCAGTGAAAGAGTACATACCCGATGCAGAAAAGCATTCGGGCAGCTTCTCACCCCATAAGTTCCCTCTCAACAGCAACTCCATGATGCGGATGTGATGCTCTGTATTTCGCACCAGATCACTAATAAGAAACAGATGAATGCTATTTAAGTCAGATGATGTGCATATGTGAAACGGAACAACGCTTATCATAATTCGTAGACAAATTACAGAACGTTTCTGTTACGCACTTTACAACTTCAACAGCAAGATTTCAGACAGAGGAGTCATGAACAGTCAAGGAGTCATGAACAGTCAAGGAGTCATGAACAGTCAAGTAGTCACAGTCAAGGAGTCATGAACAGTCAAGGAGTCATGAATAGTCAATGAGTCATGAACAGTCAAGGAGTCAGAACAGATAAGGAGCCGGAGTCATGAACATTGAACAGTCAAGGAGTCATGAACAGTAGTCAAGAAGTCATTAAAAATAGTCAGCAAGGCACACAAACAGTCAAGGAAACAGTAGTAATAGCCAATGAATCATGAACCATAAACAGTCAAAGCGTCATAAACAATGACCAAAGGCACCATAACAATAGCAACGAGTCACTCACAACAGTCTAAGCATCATGAACGATACCCAAAGAGCCACAACAACAGTCAAAGAGTGGTGAACAACAGGCACAGCTTCCTACCTGGTGTTTTGCCAAGATGGACGCAGTAGAATGTGGCAGAAGACGTGGCAGATCTTGGAAAGTGGATCCGTGTGATTGTACTCATCCTGCAGTTGACAGACGCGACAAAGATGCTGCAGCAGGTAGCTGAGCGTCGCACGGTGATGGTCCGGCAGCTTCTGGATCAGATCGCAGAGAACAATCGTCGCTCGCTCATCGTCCGCAATTTCTGAAACAATGCAACAAAGCTCTGATAAAATATCGCAAAGAAACTACCGCATAGATTCTTTCTAACGAAAAACATCGTCTAACAACAATACCAGCATCATTATATAATATATTCATTCATTCATTCAAGAATTTATATAGAGCTTCTTCAAGGGGACTACTCAGAAGCGCTCCCGACTCTAGCACGGCAAAAAACGGACAATTTGGAGTTTAATAAAAAATGTTTCAGTAATAACCCCAGTCAGTAGACGTAGCTCCTTTGGGAGCCCATTCCAGACAACTGGGGCGATCACAGAAAAGGCTCTATTCTGCATCGTTGCAGTTCGTGCAAATGGGACCAAGAGCAATTCCTTCTGTGCAACAATAAGTTATTACTGAACAACAATGCAACCCAAGGAAATTTCCAAATGGAAACCGAATAAATAATTAACTAATAATTTATAACAGAATTATAAAAATGGCTTTTGCTATGCACAATGGAATGTCTATCATAATGCCTTAAAAACCATGTAGGCCAAGTTTCATAAAGATAAGCACCTCTGATTGCATTCCATTGTGAGATACATGCTATAAATCTGTAATACAATACAATACAGAAAACAGTAAAATTATAATACAATACAGAAAATAGCAAAATTATAATTATCATTCAAAACTAAATAGGAATCACACTTTGGGAGAGGGGGACAATGAGGCTGCAAATGGAATGAAATTCAAGTCAATAGATAGCTAAGATACATTACTATTGCAGTGGTGGCTTTTCGTACTCTACCATGCACCGCCATCCACAAAACATTGCACCAAAACATAGCCAAGTTTCCCCAAATATCTAACACGGTCAGCAGATGCTTTTCAGACTTACTTGCGGCTTCAATGAAGTCGGGGTAGGACTCGTCCAATATCACCGGTTTCGGAAGTTCTCGAAGAAATCGTTTCAGCGTTCCCGCTATGCAGGTCATGTCGAATGATCTAAGTGAGTTCTCTTCGATAATGCCATCTAGCGACAAACAAAAAAGCACACATAAGATGAAACCATCCTACTATCACGTGACACACACACGCACACTCGGCTACCACAAAAATGCACAGATGACATAAAAAACAGGCAGATGGAAAAAAAATTAAATGACAAAGCTTACTGACAGTGAAACAAATGCTTCTATTGTACCTCAGCGTTTGCTAGGAACGTCACTGACAACAATTTAAATAAAATGAGCTAAAAAAACCTGACCAACTTCCACAACAATATTCATAGACAACAGTAGACTTGGACACTATTTATAGTCAACTGATGACATCTAAATTAAGATCCATTTTTCCTATATTTTTCTGTCTTACAACATGACACTGCGCCAACCAGTCAGAACCCCGAAGTCTTAGGAACAACGAGAAGACTGGACAATGTTGAGGTAAAAATAGAAATCATGCAGTGGACAGCTATCCGTTACAAGTTCAACAATAAGGCATCTAACACACACAGCGTGCATATATAACTATACATATAATTATATATATACATTATATAAATACATACATTCATATAAATATATACATTATATAAATATATACATTTATATAAATATATACATTATGTATATGTATATATGTATATTACATAAACATGTTTGATCGTTGTATAGTATTTATTAATGATTTTTCAACATCAAGAAGACCGACCTGAATTTAATGCCACCTTTAGCCGGTTGATTTCCTCGTTAGACGATGACCGGTGATACGTTTCAAAAAGGTTTGCACCTGCATAATCATGAACACAGCAAGTCTCATTATCACTAAGTGGTCGTGCGGAACAACCATTTATTACAAAGTCAGAAGTTTGAATCCCACTGGTTCACGCAAATTCATCAATCCACTGTAACGCAATGCAAACTGAGCAGGAAAGATTTCTCACTCATCACTTGCAATATAAACAAATGCATGTGCTACATAGAGTTCAAATACCTGAAGCCTGTTGTTACGAGTCTCTGGAGGATGTGAACAGATAAGAAGTGAACAGATAATAAATAAACTATAAATTGACCACAGGCCAGTCTATCTTCACCATGCCTGCAGTTATGCAAGTGCATAACACATGTATGGATACCAGCATACGTAAATTTTCTTTCTATCATTTCAGTGCCAAAATATGACACATAAAGTTGGCTCTGACTTTGAATATGTGGCACACCACAACCCCGTCTCTTGTCCCCCACTTATAATGCAAATTCGATTTTTGTGGACCTCCCAGACCAGACCTTCAGCTTAACAGTATCCAATGCATTAAAAACTCCCTAGCTTGTATAGTCCTGCATGTCCCACAAAGAACATGCACGTCCTCCATCCTATTCCATCAGCTGCACTGGCTTCCTGCTAAGTCCAGAATAAAATTTAAATTGCTCTGTTTGACCTATGGAAGCCCTTTGCACCAGCGCCAACTTCATTCACAGCGAAGGCACTTTGCACCACCACTCGCTACCCTCATTCACTGTGAATTCTTTAGATCTCTCCTCTATGCCTGCAATCAGGTTCTGAACTTAGCCACGACCCAGAATAGTCATGGGCTTGCGTGCATTCCACTGCACAAGGAATGGAATCGACTACCGTACTCTGTAGTTCAAATTCACTTCCTTCCTACCTCTCCTGGCGGCCAACTATCTGCACCTCAGATTCCCATTTCGGTGCGACCTTATACAAAGTTTAATCGATAATAACAACAATGTGTGTATGCACAGCTGGCATTATTTATACAGCACCTTCACACCCGTTCAATTACCCTGTGACAGAGGCATAACATGGATCCTATGTGGGTCAGATCAATGACCTAACATGATGACAAGTCTAAAAACAGAGCATGCTGGGAATCCTGTTGGCTAGAAACTGGAGTACAGCTCGGGGTAAACAATCAACAGAGCAACCAAATTATTAAATTTGTTTGTTTAAGAAATCTCTTCCATAGCTGGAGAGATCGTTACCAGTTGTGGTGCCACATTTATTTCTCATTGTAATGTAACAGAACATTGCTTAGCAAGCACTAATAGCCATGCACAAATGATGAACTAGACTTGATGTGACGGAAAACGAGTGCAATATAAATCCAGATGAGCCTAAACCAAAACTGTGTCACCTGAATCCAAATCTCCAAAACAAAAGTAAAACCACAACAACCGAAAAAGAATTTAAAAACGTATAAACAGCTGCATGAGCTGTAGGAGGTACAGATATCATCAGATGGTTCGACAAAACAGCAGACTGCCAGCTGATAGCATAACAATTAACTTCTTTGTTCTCATCAATCACTGTCATTTTCAATATATATTTATCACCAAGTATGAATTGCAGATATGCAAAAACAAGCACGTCTCAGTGCATCATGATAATACCTGATCCTCTGTACATGAATATATATATATATATATATATATATAAGGTAGGTATGCATAGATATCTCTGTCAATATGCATATATATATAATATATATATATATATATTCATGTACAGATATATTTATTTATATATATATATTATATATATATATGCATATTGACAGATATTTATGCATACCTACAATATACAATATATAATATAATCTTTTGCGATCGATATAATAACACACATCATTAAACCACAAATTTTAATGTTTGAGCCCAATGCATCAAACTCTTGACAAACACCACTCGACTGAATTTACATCGTGTACATCAGTTCGTATGACCAACCTGTTTCTCGCGTTCGTTTCTCCAGTTCTGTTGTGCATTGTATGACGACAGATGGAGCTTGTAACTTGTCGGACAATTGAAAAAGTTCTTCCAGCGCTAAACCGAATTCGGTTCCTGGAAAAGTACGACAATGCATTGGATTAGAAGCCAGTTTACATTTTTCCTAATACCTTCGAGAATTATTCATCATACATCATTGTATTTGATTGTAAATTGTATCTGACCATCTATAAAGTTCTTCTCGCATTAAACACGAAGCATAAAATGTGCTAAAAATTCTTATCACCTTAATGATGAGCTGCACTAGTTCCAAGTCACCTTAGTACACTCTTGTAGTTAAACTGCCAAAGAGTCCAGGTAAAAAAGCAATTGCAATTGCGAAAAGCAATTGTTGCTCCATTACTTCTATGCCTTTATACATACTCATCACAAGTGTAGGCTGACATAACTATTGGTACAGAACACATCATGACGAAAACTATCGCCAACTATTATATATGTAGTGATCCCAATTCAAAATCAGTTATTAAACTCGTATCATTCATTTTTGTAAAGTCAAGTCTACTTAATTCAGGGTTGCAGGTTCGAATCCACCTCAAGTCGCCATGTAGGGACCTTGAGCAAGATCTTCACTTGCAATTGCTCAGAGCTTCGGCATGAAACTCCAATGCAGTGTCCGCGCTGTAGTCGGAAGCACCTCTGACTAATGAGCTTGAAGGGGCGCTATAACAAGTGCACACACAAACAATACTTCACTTGCTGTGGCATTTGCACTTAACCACAACAGTATAAAATTACCATCACTTCTACACCCGTTAAAGAAACTACGACAATCAAGTACGGAAATAAATAAATAAATGGCTGACCAGATATGGAACTGAAGCGCCGAACTCGTGCGATACGACTCGCGTCACACTTTGGCAAGTTGCCAATCGACGAACATTTGCGATGACAGCAAAGGCCGCACGCTGTAAAATCACAAACATAAACTGTACGATTGTCAGTGACAGATCCCAACGCAAAAAGCTGTTTTACGCCGTTACTCACGCCAAGACGATGGATACGCAAAAGGGTAGAAGAAATAACGAGATAAAAAACAACGGCATGCAAGGGAAATTGCTCGATAAAAGCAACGAGCAAAACAACTCAATTAAGTTCAACGCTCCCACACGAATGCCCTGATGACTCATTATATCTGTTTCACCACGAATATAGCCTGCTGAACAGTTTTTAGTGCCGTCATCAAAACATTCTGCGACCGGAATGGTTGTCCGCCAACAGCTTCGAGTGGACCAGTTTCCATGCGATAGTCAAACCTCAAACCTTGACACCTATTTACACCATCTATATGTTGGGAAAAACTGGACCTGGTGGAGCAAGGGTAGAGAAGGGGTTCGAATGGTATCAACAGAATGTCTCTACTATTGTCATCTTCCATTTGCATGGGACTACTGGACGATGAGACAATCGTTGCTATTGACAGTAGGGCATAGCCGGGTGCTGACCCGGTTAACACAACGTTGCTACTGACAGTAGGGCATAGCCGCGTGCTGACCCGGTTAACACATCGTTGCTGTCATATAGGCATAGCCACGTGCTGACCCGGTTAACACATCGTTGCCATTAGATCACATCACATATCTTTGTTTCCAATCTTAGATTCCACATGCCACTTGCTGTCGTAACAACACTAGTTAGAAATATTTTGGTCAACAGGTTCCTAGTGTCTGCGATCCTACCACTGTAGACTCTTCCAGTTACCTGAGCAATATCCTGCTCCTAAAGACATCATCATCATCATTCAGGTTTCCTGGCATGGCATTATATACATGTCCTTAGTAAATATGTACTGTAGGCATGTAGGTATGTATGCATGTATGTATGCAAATAGAGTGAGCAGAATTAATTAATGTTAGACTTTCAATTAGTTAATGTAAGTTCATTGGAGTACACAAATGACACCTACTCTGACACTGGTAGCCCTGGTGAGCAAGGCCCCACAGAAACTGGTTGCATAAGTGACATCGCTGGATCGACGAGAAGTGATAGTCTGTTAGCCGGTGATCAGTCGTCATGGAGATACTGTTAGACCTAACAACGGACATTTCTTCGCTTGTCGATTGCTAGAAAAAATGAACATGGCGATCAATTCCAGGGATAATACAATTCAAATCAAAGCTAACAATGACTTGTTCAAACAATAATAAGAGTCCAAGTCGAAAAATTTTCTTACCAATGTTTCAATGTTTACCTGAAAACCACACTGCATTGCAGTGCATTTTATATTATAACGACCCAATACAAGTGCGTGTCTAATTAAGCCCAGCCAGGTGCTTTCTTAATTAAGCCCTGCTGACAACCGAAATTAGCCTCTTCAAAGCAGAAGCTAGAACAACATTCTAGGAATATATTATCAGGTGGGTCATTCCGTGCCAGATCAACCGATGCCTCCCACTCTCCGATCCAGATTTTCTTGATATTTTCACCAAAAATCAATTATCATCTGGTATGAAGAACTGGAAAGTTTCAGGTGTCCTGAGTGAAAACTGACCGAGTTATGGGGTACTCAAGTTGGTGGGGGTAGGCCGAAAATTGAACGCGAATTTGCGTTTGCGAATTTCTTCCATTTTCAGACGTCAATAACTTTTGATGTAGAGCAGCTAAAGACATCTGGTTTTCAGTTTTCAGATCTGTGCATAGCATGGATTGGCAAGGTCAAGTAATATTTGCTGTCTTTGATATGACGAATTAATAATAATTTTTGAAAAGTGTCGAAATATTTCTTGCCGAGCCCATTTTTTTCATGTTTGCAGACACACTACACTGGCAGCATATGCAAGAAAGGAATAATTTTTGTGTGGTTTTATTCAGCTATTAGTGGAGTCTTAATTGTGTAATTTATTTGTGTCTTGGTTGAAAGGATATGCTGTAGCACTTTGCCAAAAACCCTTCATCTCCGTGACAGTGGTCACTTTCAACTGACCAAATGGGCGTGTGGATCACCTCCAAAACAAGTCAAACGCATATCATTGGAAAGCTTGAAGAAAAACCTTTTTACTGATACCAATCTCTTTTTGGTGCTCCTAAGAATAAGCTATTAAACTATTTTTTCAAAAGTCGTGATTTTTCATGCGAATTTGCGCATTCAAATTTTTCCCCCATTTTCAGACGTCAATAACTTTTGATGTAGAGCAGCTAAAGACATTTGGTTTTCAGTTTACATTTCTGTGCATAGCATGGATTGGCAAGGTCAAGTAATATTTGCTGTCTTTGGTATGAGGAATTAATAAAAAAAAATGAAAAGTGTCGAAATATTTCTTGCCGAACCCATTTTTGTCATGTTTGCAGACACACTACACTGGCAGCATATGCAAGAAAGGAATAATTTTTGTGTGGTTTTATTCAGCTATTAGTGGAGTCTTAATTGTGCAATTTATTTGTGTCTGGGTTGCAAGGAAATGCTGTAGCACTTTGCCAAAAACCTTTCATCTCCGCGACAGTGGTCACTTTCAACTGACCAAATGGGTGTGTGGACCACTGCTAAACAAGTCAAATGCACATCATTGGAAAGCCTGAAGAAAAACCTTTTTACTGATACCAATCTCTTGTTGGTGCTCCTTAGAATAAGTTGTTAAACTTTTTTTCAAAATCCGTGATTTTTAATGCGAATTTGCGCATTCAAATTTTTCCCCCATTTTCAGACGTCAATAACTTTTGATGTAGAGCAGCTAAAGACATTTGGTTTTCAGTTTACAGTTCTGTGCATAGCATGGATTGGCAAGGTCAAGTAATATTTGCTGTCTTTGGTATGAGGAATTAATAAAAAAAAATGAAAAGTGTCGAAATATTTCTTGCCGAGCCCATTTTTGTCATGTTTGCAGACTCACTACACAGGCAGAATATGCAAGAAAGGAATAATTTTTGTGTGGTTTTATTCAGCTATTAGTGGAGTCTTAATTGTGCAATTTATTTGTGTTTGGGTTGCAAGGAAATGCTGTAGCACTTTGCCAAAAACCTTTAATCTCCGTGACAGTGGTCACATTCAACTGACCAAATGGGCGTGTGGACCACCTGCTAACAAGTCAAATGCACATAATATGAAAGCTAGAAGATTGACCTTTCTTATGATACCAATCTCTTGCAGGTGTCCCAAATGCCATTTGGTCAGTTGAATCTGACCCCTGTCGCGGAGATGAAGGGTTTTTGGCAAAGTGCTACAGCATTTCATTTCAACCAAGACACAAATAAATTGCACAATTAAGACTCCACTAATAGCTGAATAAAACCACACAAAAATTATTCCTTTCTTGCATATGCTGCCAGTGTAGTGTGTCTGCAAACATGACAAAAATGGGTTCGGCAAGAAATATTTCGACACTTTTCAAAAATTATTATTAATTCCTCATATCAAAGACAGCAAATATTACTTGACCTTGCCAATCCATGCTATGCACAGATCTGAAAACTGAAAACCAGATGTCTTTAGCTGCTCTACATCAAAAGTTATTGACGTCTGAAAATGGGGGAAAATTTTTAAAACGCAAATTCGCATGAAAAATTACGACTTTTGAAAAAATAGTTTAATAGCTTATTCTTAGGAGCACCAAAAAGAGATTGGTATCAGTAAAAAGGTTTTTCTTCAAGCTTTCCAATGATATGCGTTTGACTTGTTTTGGAGGTGATCCACACGCCCATTTGGTCAGTTGAAAGTGACCACTGTCACGGAGATGAAGGGTTTTTGGCAAAGTGCTACAGCATATCCTTTCAACCAAGACACAAATAAATTACACAATTAAGACTCCACTAATAGCTGAATAAAACCACACAAAAATTATTCCTTTCTTGCATATGCTGCCAGTGTAGTGTGTCTGCAAACATGACAAAAATGGGCTCGGCAAGAAATATTTCGACACTTTTCAAAAATTATTATTAATTCGTCATATCAAAGACAGCAAATATTACTTGACCTTGCCAATCCATGCTATGCACAGATCTGAAAACTGAAAACCAGATGTCTTTAGCTGCTCTACATCAAAAGTTATTGACGTCTGAAAATGGGGGAAAATTTTTAAAACGCAAATTCGCATGAAAAATCATGACTTTTGAAAAATTAGTTTAATAGCTTATTCTTAGGAGCACCAAAAAGAGATTGGTATCAGTAAAAAGGTTTTTCTTCAAGCTTTCCAATGATATGCGTTTGACTTGTTTTGGAGGTGATCCACACGCCCATTTGGTCAGTTGAAAGTGACCACTGTCACGGAGATGAAGGGTTTTTGGCAAAGTGCTACAGCATATCCTTTCAACCAAGACACAAATAAATTACACAATTAAGACTCCACTAATAGCTGAATAAAACCACACAAAAATTATTCCTTTCTTGCATATGCTGCCAGTGTAGTGTGTCTGCAAACATGAAAAAAATGGGCTCGGCAAGAAATATTTCGACACTTTTCAAAAATTATTATTAATTCGTCATATCAAAGACAGCAAATATTACTTGGCCTTGCCAATCCATGCTATGCACAGATCTGAAAACTGAAAACCAGATGTCTTTAGCTGCTCTACATCAAAAGTTATTGACGTCTGAAAATGGAAGAAATTCGCAAACGCAAATTTGCGTTCAATTTTCGGCCTACCCCCACCAACTTGAGTACCCCAAAACTCGGTCAGTTTTCACTCAGGACACCTGAAACTTTCCAGTTCTTCATACCAGATGATAATTGATTTTTGGTGAAAATATCAAGAAAATCTGGATCGGAGAGTGGGGAAAAGTTGGAAATTTGGTTGATTTGGCACGGAATGACCCAGGTAATAAGCCACAGCCAAATATTATTATTAGGATAAATGGTAGCCAAACAAATGCTTACAGAAAGCCTTCACTCAAAACACAATTTTACAGACACGTAGTTTCAAACCACAACTCAACAGATCAAACTCTCACACAATAATACATGAGTAGCTTTAAAGTGTATTTTAAGAATCCCCCCAATGCTTCAAAAGATTCTAAAAAGGACTTTGGGTACATAACTGCTATCCTATATGTTTACAAGAAATGACAGCATTTACAGCTGCTCGTAATTACATTACTTTACAGTGTTCGGAAACCATACCCTGCTCACAGCAACATAGCGTAATGAAATGGGAAAACTTTACCATAGAACACACTCAAGGACCATTCATCAAACCACTCCAAGGTCATGATGTCCAGCTACTGATAAAAGGCACAATTTTTCAAAGCTGTGCCATATTACATTACAATATTATTACATTATATCAACTGATGATGTCTTGTAAAAAAAAGAACTCACTGTTTGGACTGACTGTAGACGTAGTTCATCAACACACAGTTTGATTGCTTTCTTATGAAAGTCAGTTTCGATCTTCATTTCCTGTCCAAAGAAAATTGGTATCGCGTGAAATTGAAATCTCCTAAATGCTGCACGCGTACATGCAAATGATGAAACCAAGACGAACCCAGACTGAATTAATGAAACACGAGATATTAAAGGCCAGGAGGTCATTTCCTTCAGACACAAATTGAAGAAGACTCGACTTTACATAAACGACCACACGGTGCGGATCGATTCAGACGAATGACAGGGAACCAGAGTAAAAATTCTGTTCTCGTTGAATTTCATATCACTCATTGGACAATAGGAGATGCATCATTGTAATGGCTGCATTGTCTTCTGAGCAACAAATGACGCATGCACGTTAAAAAGTGCCATGACTACTGAAATAATACACTGCAAAATTGCAAACACACTAAGTTACAATCACTATTGTTACAAGTAAAAAAAACCAGCAGCTCATAGCAGTAGCAGAAATGACCTGTAGTGGAAAAGCAATCCACTAAAGTATTCACAGAGTTCAAATCCAACAATGCCATAAACGAGTAAATCGGGTCGTTTTATTGTTCTTATCAAGCCTCATCTAAGCTGTAGGTTCCGGAGCATTGACCAGCCAAGACTGTATCTCTCCAGAAGATCTATAGAGCTGCATAAAACTAAGCTATTTCTCAACCCTCTACAGTTTACCTATCTAATATAAAGTACCAATGTCTGGATGTTGGTAGCATTTGGTTCAGATGACCAGTCAAGTGTATTAGAGCAACCAAAATCCCAGAGCTGCTTTATTATACGAGACACAGTAAAGTAAAACAAGCTGTAAATTTAATCTGCCACTCCAGGGCATGGGTAAATTCTTAACCATGACCAGTACTGCAGAACGATGGAAAGGAATTGGAAGGAGCTTAAAATTAACTGGTATGGTCACTTCTCTACATCCACCCCGTTCCTTTAACTGGCATGATCACCTCGTCAAGCGATCTAGGACCACCATGGCTAAAACGCTAGCCTTTGCTCTCATTGGCTCCGTGGAACCAGCTTTCACCTTCGATGCATTCCTTCTTATTAACTAGTGGGTCGAGTGCCTCTTTTCGCTGTCTCAAGACCATTTTTTCTCTCCTGTTTTAATGCACTGGGATTGTGCACTGTGAGAGGCGCTATATAAATTTATAGATACAATACAATGCAATACAATGTGACAGAGGTCTGCTTTGATCCATTACCTTGACTGCTTCGTCCTTGGGGTCACGCACCACCGTCTCTGTCCCTCCTCCGACTCCTACGCTTCCTACTCCACTTCCTCCTCCGCCGCTGACTTTCTGTCCTTTGAAGTCTGAGTTGTATCGAAACAGGTTAATGGCAGCCATCCATTCTATGACCAACAGTTACCGCCGATCTCGATCTCGTCTGCTCTTACTAACCTGCAATGACACACAACACGCCACAATTACTTAACCTCTACAGTGGAAACCTCTTCTTACAGGTTAAGCGGATCAGCACATGTCATACTAAGCATTGCAGCAGGATTTGCAGCAGGAAATAAATAACCAGTTAGACATTTCCCACTGAATCCGAATTGACTATTTGCCAGATTTGGGTACAAACCGAGTACCATATAATATATGGTTCACACAAAAAAATCCACATTTTCATGCAATTAAGAAAAATTAGCAAAATAAATTTTTTAGGGGTGGACTCGCAATAAATAGTTAATACATTTTTGACATAACTAATCAGTGAAAGGAAGTCTGGACTCTTGTTGTTTGTCAGGTTATGCCTTAATTCACAGGATGGACATGTCGGTTAAAGGCCGGACCATTACCAAAAAGACACCCATTACCAAAAAGACACTGTAGAAGACAGTCAGAAACCAGTTTCGAGTTGAGCCATTTCTGTTCATCAAGGGTGGAAGCTGGAAGGGTGGGGGCATATCTCAAGTCAAGACCAATCTGGAAGGGTAGGGCATATCTCAACCCAAGGCCAAGCTGGAAGGGCAGGGCATATCTCAAGCCAAGGCCAAGCTGGAAGGGCAGGGCATATCTCAAGGCAAGACCAAACCGGAAGGGTAGGGCACATCTCAAGCCAACACCAAGCTGGAAGGGTAGGACATAGCTCAAAGCAAGACCAGTGATCAATACTCAGACTGAATTTCACATTCAAATTACCTGTCAACCCAATTTCACCATATGTCACTGAACAATCGATCGGCATATAAGGTCAGGCACAAGCAGGTCACAGCCGCCGTCTAGGCTCTGGCGCCCGCGGTCTACTTAAGCTCAGGCATTTTTATGGACCAAACAGCAAAACACTATTCATCGACTTCACGCAGTGTGACATTCTGACAACGCTTGATTGCCCCGAGACCGTGAACGAACAACGCTTTGGAAAAGTTTCTCCTCTGGTCGTAAATCAACCAGAATTCAGCCACCGACGATAAAATGCAGACGCCGCTTCGCAACTGCAGTAAATCGGTCACTGCTCGCACTTTGGCAGTACCAGTCCGAAGCCTGGGAGAAAGGGAGGGCGACACCACCTATCCTTGATGTGACGCAGAGCTGTTAAACAGCGCAAGGCCGCAACTGCAGTGAAGCCTTCCTTCCATGCAGCTCAGGGTCGGAACATTAAGTTGGCGCATTAAGTCTCGTGGTCAATGTACGTCAAGCGATCCAACACATCATCGTTAGTTCCTAGTGCCAGACATATGACGACGATGGCGATGGGTACAAATAAATGCCCTAGATTGTCGCAAGTTAGACTACCAGACAGTCGAGAAGCTACAACGTACCTTGCAACTTACAACTGCTTATTCTTCAATGACGCTGACTTCTACTTTCGTCGAGTCAAGATGAAATGCAAGAGTGCCACGACTTTGATATAGGTGAGCACTAAAAACAGAAGAACAACAAAATCACATCAGAATGCACTGAGTCATACCAGAAGAAACTTGTAAAATATAAATATATCCTCTTAATTCAAACAGACAAACAGCAGTATATGATTTACGTGAAATAGTTGGATCACAAGTTAAACAAGAGTTGATACTTTGTAACTGTATGGCATCGTGCAACGTGTCAATCCGTCCTACTGCTTCAGATTTCCCCTTTAATTGCCCTTAAGGAGTGGAACGCCAACCCACGGCATCCTTCTGTTATGTGCAAATATTACCATTCGACCAATAGCCCCTCCCACTTTGCTGCCTCATTTATACCAAAGCGATAGCAAATACAGCTGGCTGACGAAAGCAGCAAAAAAACGCACACTAGCATAGACAGGTCACAAAGACAAGAAAAAACCTTAATTACAGTTAGAATCTACATAACGATATAATGTCAAAAGAGAAAAAACAATGCAAACAAAACTGAGAGTATATTGACAAAGTTATGCATGTGAGCAAACATCAGACGGTCAAAAATAAAGTCAAATACAGACATGAAACCAAATATGAAGACTAAACTGCATTTACCTATAGATATACGACTGTATATGTCAATCTAAAACTAGTCAACAAACCAGCTCAAGTTAAGTATCCACCTGCAGTTTGTTATTGAGTAAAAGCCATGACTTTCAGCACTTGGTCAGCCATAACTGCTTACTGCACTGAGTGCACTCTTTACCTTCAAGCAAACTTCACCTAATCACATCTGTACCACTCTCGGCCTGCAGCACGTGCAGCAACGCACCGATGTGAAAAAATGTACCCGAAATCTGGACATTGCATCAGACTTGAGCCGCAAAACAAGTGTTCAAAGCTACTGCAAAGTCTGGGAGTTCTTGGTTTAACCGGGGTTGCTAGAGCCCAATGAAACTACCAGGAACACCCAAAAATTCCAATCACCATTTCCACAGCCTTAAGACATCAACAGATCAATCTATATTAACCCAGCGGTATCAGTATTTATATCACAAACAAGAGAAAACTGATCACACTGTAAGAAAAATACTGCAGATATAAAACACGTAGAAGTTCTACGAGTACAAATCTAGTCGTGTCTATGCTTTGCACAAAAACTCTGACACAACTGAAATTAGAATGTCCTCATCTGAAAATAACATACTTAAACTTTCACCAAAGCGAAGCTATACACCCAAATCAAACAAGGGTAAACTTAGCCCAGCCTGCACAAACAAGAGGAAGGGAGTCCAAATGTCAATAACCAGGTCAACAACATTGCCAAACTTAAAACCATTCCTTATCTGATGTGCTCCTAAAGGCAGTAACTAAAGATTCTCTTTGAACTTCAGTACACATTGGATGGCAGTTCAGGCTTTGTATTACAACTAGGCCAAGTTGCTAATTAATTAACCTTTCAGCAAAATCTCTTATAAAAGAAGTAAGTTAAGTACCATAGTGCTTGCAGACTCAACTGCCCTTGTATATAATTGATTCTTAACAAACAAACAACATTAGAGGATAATTTATTAAAATTGCCCAAGGAACGTGCTTCTTAAAACTGATACATGTATAAAACTAACCGGGCAAAACATGTAGTGTGAATAAAAGATGGAGCAACCAGACTCTGCATATAGAAATGAAGCTTTGTGAATAACATGAATTAGAAATGAATGGAAACAACACGGATAATTCATTACTGGACCATTTCCCAACTCAAACAGAAAACTATGTAACAATATTCCACTTGATCACATAAAATAATTTAAACTTTCCTATATAACTTGTTGACTAGTTGCTTCAGACCTACAACATGGACAATGTATGCAACGGACACAACAATGATGAAGACAATAAAGTAAATATTAAAAATGGTGACAATGAAAGAACTTAGTAGCACAATTATGACGATGATGACAATGATGACGCAAATGAAAATAAACAAGCGGTGAAACTAATGGTGACAGCACAGGATGTCAAAATCAACAAGAAAACTGAGTTAACCAGTGGCAAGTCTTTCAACGTAATATATGAAAAATGCTCTCTTCATCATTATTGCAAGTCTTTCAACGTAATAATTATATGAAAAATTGCTCTCTTTACACACATCCAGACATAATTATTTGGCCAAGCTGTAAACTGGGTCAAAGCACTAAGAAAAAAAGAAGTCAACGGCCGATGTTCAGAACTTTTTTCCACCACGTGCACCAACCCCCTCCAACCTCCCACCCCCCCCAACCAGCCAGAGTCATCGAACGGCAGCCAGCCGTCAGTTCTGATCTATATCAGGAGCAGATGTGTCGACCGCATGAGGGAGACACACACACACACACACACACAGGCTTATGAGAAAATCAATACAGAAAGCATTAGCCTCCAAAGAACACGTGGAACGGTTCACAAGAGGGAAGAAGGACCAAGACACCACCTGGTCGGCAAAACCATGCCCATAACAGCAGTCATTTCCGGTCAGTTTCACAAGTGAACCCTGGCCTCAAACAGACTGGTGGTAAAAACAGAATAGGAGAGTATTAAAGAAACTAGTCGAGGGCAGGGAACAGCTTTCAATCTTCATTCGGACAAAAAGACACAAACAGGACGCGTTGTGCTTTTCCACGCAACCACCACCGCTGCGGCGGCGCTTACTATCTTGGCAGCAATAAAAGACACAGAAACCGAAGCGGCGAACTGGGCCAACGACGCAAGCTGATAAGACAAGGAACGAAAAAAGGCTTTTCTCAGCGGAGTGCCACTGCTGGAAAGGCCGGAAGTGCTGCGCCGCCGCCGACAGAATGGCGCCCTGCCATTCCAAGCTCATGCTGGCGCCGTCTCGAATATCCAAGGGCAAATAGGCCAACGACAAATGATCCTGTACGACCAAACCGACACATATGCCTTTACTACCACACAGACATTTAAAAAGTATCCACACACACACAGTAGACACAAAAGCATATATATATATATAATATATATATATACATACATATGCATGCAGACCTGTGCCTATGTAAACATACACTTCACTTACACACACGCTAGCGTGATAAACTGCTTCTGTGGTTTAAGGTTTGCTCTGATCTTCCTGCGACCCAAATTCCTAAATATTCCATAATCCCACGCTGATCTAATCCACATAACAACGTCAAAGCAACACAGCAACAATCCTCCACTGGGGGATTAGTCAGTTACTTGGCCAGTCATCGATCTGGTCACCAGTCAGAGGCTAAGTTGAGAAGCCAGTCAAATGTGAGGATGAAGAGACGCACAAGAATGGACAGCAATGATAACAAAGAGACAAAAGAACATTCACTAAAAACAAGGTCTGGAAGAGGCAAAGCTATGTTGGTCAGATATGTAAGCACCAGACTTAGCTTCCATTCATGCCACGTGGTAGGTCAGTCGTCTTTATCCATCAAAATCGAGTCCACACTGACTTTACAGTTCATACACTAGTTGCAGCTCCTCACAATTTCATCACCACTTGAAAAAGATCCGGGTGAAGATCTGAACCTACAACCTATATTCAACAGTACAGATTCTCAACGCTGCATGCGGAGATATGCAGGCGCTCTGCTTATTCCACAGCTCAGTTCATTCAGTCCATTGCGCAGCCTCCTTCTGTGCATGACCTTTGTCTTGCAACACTCGTCCACAGCACATATGCCGTGGACGATGTTGCATACCCAGCATACAATACAACAGGACTGAATCACCAATCGCAGCTCTAATAAATGGCATAAAATTAAGGTAAACTTAGGTTTTTAACTAGAACTGTTGCATAAATTTGCAGCACAATTATTTCAACACGTATCTCTACAGAGATTCCACGACTCAAATAGTCCAGGAGGAGCTGAAAGGAAACTTATTTCAGCGCAATTATTATAGCCAGCAAAACATACGAGCAGAAATACTACAATCCTAACTGGTTGAGCAATGAAAAATTCTGTCTTGTCAAAACAAGACCCTTCCCGCAATTACAGAAAAACATCAACCCTGTAATTAGAGTCTCAGTGGGTATAAATGATAAACAAGGCCACACAAACTTATCTTCCTACATGGCAAGTCAAGCATGGAAACAGGTAGCTAAGGGTTAGTTATGAAAGTGAAGTTTTATGTTTTAAAGTTTAATGCAAAATCTTCAGGAAATTAAAAGCAGGGTGGCAACGTCTGACCCACACGGACAACGATGATAGCAAAAATATCTCAGACAATGGCATATGACACGGCACGCACGGGCTTATTTGGCAAGAACAGCTCACACTCAGCTGGATAAATACATTTGCAAAAATTCTGTACAGAGCTATTTATCAAAAACTGGGTCAAATGCTTGTAGAATTCCTTTGTCAAATATTGGCACCTCGGGCCTACCATTGTTCAAGCATAGAATATCGTGCCCCCCACGGACTGCTTTATGGGTCAGTCCATGTGAAATCACCAAGGGCTTGTTGCTGACCTATCTCAGATTTGGCTGTAATTTTGCTATTTTGAAGTTTGATATGTTTGTACATCATATGCAAATTTTTAGAAGCCCAGCACGAAGTCCCTGTATTCTATGGCTGACGGACATAGGGGGGGTGCAGAGCACTCGCGAGATGTATGCATGTGGTGGCTAGTTCAGAGGTCAATATCTGAGGAATGGATGTACACAGGAATGCACAATTTTCGTATTTTATGCAACTTTTGGTGGACTTTCTGATTCTGTAAATCATTCAAAACTGGAATTAGTAGTTTTTCACTAATATGAGTGCAAAACTGACGAAAAACTCAGTTGTGAGTTGAATTTTACAATATTCATGGCAATGTAGCAATGAAGATCATTAAAGCAGTTGCAAATAGTTTACATTTCTATTATCTGCATATAGTTTACTCTTTATGTAACAAATCTTAGCCTCTCTACTTTGCGTTGTCATGGCGATACGAGTCTTCAAAGTTGGTCCGCCCAGTAAACTACCTCATGTTTGGCTGCAGATATTCGCATGTGGGATAACTGATAGAACAATGCTTTTGATTTAGTGTTGTAGAGCTTGAACAGACCTTTCCAACGATATGTAAACAGCTTTACACATCAGAGTCCATCACATGATTGTAAGTGGTCGAAGTGACGCTATATTGTAGCATTTGCGACCTTTTTGGACTTTGTTGACATGTTCAGGGGCTAGTATCTCATGAATGGATGCACATAGGCTTGCAGAATTTGGTGATTCTGTACAACTTTTTGTGGACTTTCTGTTCATGTAAACCATTCTGAGCTTAAACAAAAAGTTTTTCACTAATATGGGTGCAAAACTGACGAAAAACTCAGTTGCATGTTTCAATCGACAATATTGAGTTTTTCGACAGTTTTGCATCAATATGAATGGGAAACTATATGATTCAACTCAGAATGCTTTACAGAATCAGAAAGTACACAAAACGTTGTACAGAATCACCAAATTCTGCAAGCCTATGTGCATCCTTTCACGAGATACTAGCCCCTGAACATGTCAACAAAGTCCAAAAAGGTCGCGAATGCTACAATATAGCATCACTTCGGACCACTTACAATCATGTGATGGACTCTGATGTGTAAAGCTTTTTGCATATCATTGGAAAGGTCTGTTCAAGCTCTACAACACTAAGTCAAAAGCATTGTTCTATCAGTTATCCCACATGCGAATATCTGCAGCCAAACATGAGGTAGATTACTGGGTGGGCCGCCTTTGAAGACTCTTAACGCCACAAAAACGCAAAGTAGAGATGCTGAGATTGGATACGTAAAGAGTGATCTATATGCAGATAATGGAAATGTAAACTATTTACAATAACTGCTGTGGTCAAAGGTGCTATAATGCCTTGAACATAGCCGATCGAAGCTTGCAACTGAGTTTTTCGTCAGTTTTGCACCCATATTAGTGAAAAACTTTTTGTTTAAGCTCAGAATGGTTTACATGAACAGAAAGTCCACAAAAAGTTGTACAGAATCACCAAATTCTGCAAGCCTATGTGCATCCATTCATGAGATACTAGCCCCTGAACATGTCAACAAAGTCCAAAAAGGTCGCAAATGCTACAATATAGCGTCACTTCGACCACTTACAATCATGTGATGGACTCTGATGTGTAAAGCTGTTTACATATCGTTGGAAAGGTCTGTTCAAGCTCTACAACACTAAATCAAAAGCATTGTTCTATCAGTTATCCCACATGCGAATATCTGCAGCCAAACATGAGGTAGTTTACTGGGCGGACCAACTTTGAAGACTCGTATCGCCATGACAACGCAAAGTAGAGAGGCTAAGATTTGTTACATAAAGAGTAAACTATATGCAGATAATAGAAATGTAAACTATTTGCAACTGCTTTAATGATCTTCATTGCTACATTGCCATGAATATTGTAAAATTCAACTCACAACTGAGTTTTTCGTCAGTTTTGCACTCATATTAGTGAAAAACTACTAATTCCAGTTTTGAATGATTTACAGAATCAGAAAGTCCACCAAAAGTTGCATAAAATACGAAAATTGTGCATTCCTGTGTACATCCATTCCTCAGATATTGACCTCTGAACTAGCCACCACATGCATACATCTCGCGAGTGCTCTGCACCCCCCCTATGTCCGTCAGCCATAGAATACAGGGACTTCGTGCTGGGCTTCTAAAAATTTGCATATGATGTACAAACATATCAAACTTCAAAATAGCAAAATTACAGCCAAATCTGAGATAGGTCAGCAACAAGGTATGTCTCATATTTGATGATTTCACATGGACTGACCCTTATGTGGGCCAGACTACACTGTATGCTGTTGGCCGCAGATCTGGGACTCATCATATTAACGATAAACACATAATTTATATCCTGCATTTCTTCCCTCCAGGACATTTATTTACCTGGTCCTGGAAATATAACCTAGGGTCCCATCTACCTAGATAGGCTCGACCTGGTTTCTCTAATACTTAACAGTGGCTTTGCAAGGCGCTCATGGCTATGTTACAGCGCCATATAAATTGTCTTAATTATTAATATTATTATGACAACCACTTCACATGAAGCAAACAACGACAGAAATCATTCACTAGATTGTGATTGCCAATGACTACAGCTTACATTACAACTCACAACAGCCATGCTACAGAAGTTCTTACAGTACATAAGAACTATAACAGATCAGATCATACCACTTTATCACGGTATCTAGAGATAATCCTTTCTTAGCTGTCAAGTGTTACGTGAAGCCTGATTATCTTCTGATAATAATACACCTTTGCGTAAGTACCAACATACAATGTGTTCAGACAGCTAAGAAAATTGGTGCAAAGATATCTTAAAAAGACTACTTAAAGCGTAAAAACTAATATTTTAGTAGGGCTGGTACTGGTTAAAAAAGAATTCTAATCAATCTCCCGAACAATCGATTAATTTTGGTCTACGCTACGTAAGTGTGATCAATGTCAAACATGTAGTCTCACTGTGGGTTAGTCATCAGTTTTTCTGTGTAGAATTGTTTTTAATTGAGCTATTTATTTAAATTAAAACAATGCTCAAGTCTGTCGCCACCATGGATATTTCCATCAGCATTAATTTTTTTTTAAAGTATGCTTAATGATGCTTAATTTCCAAATCATAAGTTTTACATCGCCATTGTTCACCATTTTATTTACTCCAAAAATGGCATTTTAATAGCATAAAAAAAGTTAAAACAATTAATCTGAAATAAATCGAACAATTTAAAAAATTGACCAATTAAAAATTTTAACGATCAATTGATTAATCGATCGTTAAAATCTGCAGCTCTACTACGATTGAGAAATAGAAATACTACATGCAAACACTGTTGCAGACAATCAGATAAACCGGGCAATGTACACGCAGACATCCGAGGATACGGATCTTCTATTTCCACTAATTCACTGAGCACTCTCACGCCTCATGTTCAACTTCACATTAAATTTTCACAATCATAAACGTTCAAAAAAAAAGCATACGCAAGTTTAATGACCGAGATAAGCGCGACAGAACGGATATTACATTAGCAACAGATGATTCGTTTCACAGAAAGAAGTAAGAGCAACAATGGCCCAGTTAGTCATGAGATCATAGTACAATGTTTATAGGAAACAGCAGAAATCAATTCACTGAAAAATGAACAGGGTCAAGGCAATAAAAAAACTTCTCCATTTGCATATTAGGCATCTATCTATCAGTCTACCAGGGGCCCAGCAAATACCTGTCAAGGGGCTCTTGACTAGAGACTGTTTAAACAAAGACAACTTGATATATATAAAAATTATGTGTATATATATATATATGACAGAGCAAAGTTCGAGTATCATCTCATCTCCAGTCAAGTAACTTTTGGAACCAGGCCAAAGATTAAACTGCTTCTTGCATTCACTGATTCATGATTAGCACAAGTTGGCAATTTAAAGATTGGTGCAATAATATATCACAATATATGGAACACTCTATGTTTTACAACTATACAATATACATCACCTGTAACTAATATATATATATATATATAATCATACAAATATATACACAGTACACAGACAAATGTATTTGCAAGCACACTGCATGGCACACTTGATATGACACAGGGTAGGCACAGTACTTAAGCAATATACATCCATGTTAGTACAATGGCTGGAGACTAAATATCATTTGTTCAAGAATTAACCTGAAGGTCCCTCCTATAAAGGCTCTAAACTTAGAACTACACCTTTTCATGTCACCCTGGTACTCATTCAGCCCTCCTGCTTGGACAAATGAGTTACCAACACAAGTTGAGAGTCACAACAGGTGGCCTCCTTCTGTAGGACAGAGCTGTGGTTTCTCTTGAAGCAGCCTGGCAGGCCCACTACTTCCATACAGACACACAACCATGTACATACACAAGCACATGTATGTATGTGCATGTGTGTACGTATGTGTGTATGTATGTATGTATATATGTATATGTCATAGCACCCTTTCAAGATTAATACTCTGAGGTGCTCCTGACTACAGCGCGAACACAGATCCGGAGTCTCACGCCGAAGCACATGAGCAATTGCGAATGAAGGACATGCTAAGGTTCCTTACGCCACGACTTGAGGCGGATCCATTGATCCTTAACCATCCGGCTGCAAGGCAACGAACATACCCACCATGCCCCACATATATAATTATATACATATGTACAATGTAATATACATATGTACAATGTACATATATTTGTACAAATTTGATTTTAAATATCTGTATAACAATCCAGTTCTGTGCATAAACAGATTCGGGCATGGCACCTCGATGGAATAATTTGTTACTTTAGAGCCATCAGCAGTAATTGATCAGCAGATTAAACTGTCAACTAAGAACTTCAATATTGGGGTATGTGACAGCTATTGACAGCTACATTTATATTGGAGATATAGATAAATTCTGAAAGACATAAATTGTCTCATGTCAGCACACTCACAGTCCACTGGCATCTAATCACTCAAAAGTCCTGACTAATGTCGGGTTTAAAGTGGTTGTGCTATACCACTAGACATCTGATGACAATGTTCAGCATTCTTGCTACAACAGAGTCTCTGCTTCTTGTATGCAGTATACACAATAACTCGCTAACAACTGTCACCTTTAATCAGTCTTCAATTCAAATCTGGCTACGGACTAATAGTTTTAGCACATAAATCATATGGCAAGGCTGCTAATAAACAGCAAATTTTAATTAGGATAAATTTATAGCTAGCACCATCTGTGTCAAGCCACTTCCAATGTCAGTGCAAATGTTAAGAGTTATATAGTACATTTTAACGGGTTTTAAACATGAAGGCTTTTGGCTTCCTTAATAGCTACAGGCAACTGTTCTAGGCAAGCCAACCAGCAGACCAAAAAGCCCCATCACCCATTTTAGCCCCAATTGCTGGGATGCTGCTAACAGATCCTTATAGATATATAGTCCCCTACAAAGAACTGAAAAAGATGACATCATGGCATTGTGAATGATAAACGACAAATTGAGCCAGTCAAAAAGCATCAAATATACACCACGAACTCATAAATTTAATTTACAACCTTAGCTAAGGTACATGAAGATAAATCACGTATTATAATTTTAGCATTTATAAAAAAATTTAGAGTGAAATACACCGAGCTCATGCAACAACTTTTACAGCAGAGGTTGTACAATAGTTGATCAGTCACAAGACAAATATATAGGGGGGGCCATTTTCAATACATGAACACATATTATTCCATAAAGAAAAAACTGCAAAGCTAGAAATACATACAACTTTCTCTTAATTCAGTTTCCCACCCCATACAATCTTGCAACGCCGGTTTAGCCTAAAAGTTTTCTGTAACGCACAGGTTAATGTGTCAGAGTCCGATACCGTACATCAAAATCCAATGGTCGTATATAAAATAATCCAGCCATACTCGAATGCGTTGCTCCAGTTTTACAACATACCACACAAAAACGACCAGAATACAAAACACCTGAGACGTTCTTAAAACACTGAGACCTTGCATCAGGCGTAGAAAACTAACTGAACAAAGTAGGTCACAGCTTCAGGCATGAAAGCAGCACTTCCACAAACTATCAGGTTTAAAAGACGCTAGAGAAGAATGTGGATGCGAAATTCACGATTTCACCAACTGGGCAATGCATCACCCTCATTTTATCCCCAATCCATGTCCTTGAATCCACATCTGGTTCTATTCAAGGCCGGATGTTTGCCCAAGTAGACCCATGTCTCTATTCACAGCTTTCAAGACCGACTCCGACCTTTTTTAAATACTCAGCTTTCTCAATCACGATTATAATCTCATCTTAAAAACAACTGAAAAATAACCTATTACATATAACGTCAAACAAACGAGCAACTTTTATTTAAAAAACATCGATCCGTGATTTACCTGTTCCGGAAAGAATTCTAAAAAATCGAGAAACGATCTAGAATTTTCAAAGCGCAACCACAGTCGAGCGTTACAGATCGCCAAAAAAGAAGAACTTCGTATTCCACAAAACCAACTGAATTGAATGGGAAACGATTTCGAGAACACACAGACGCCGTCGGTTAATACTCCTCGATCGTCTGAACTGATAACAGGTACAACAACGACGAAGACAACGACGACGACACGATGATATGAGCTTCGAAAGCCCAGTAAGTCTGCGCTTAACGGGGCCGAGCAGAAGAAGCCCCTCTTTCTCTAGTATGCTCTGAAAATGGCTCCACGCGCTAACCCACAACGGCTATATTATCACGCCACACCACGGAAGGGTGAGGCTGTGTCCGTCTCTCTCACTCTCCTTCTATCCCACTCCGTGCGTCTCCCTGTATCTCTGTATCTCTCTCTGAGGCCACTTTGGTTGGCTGTCGATCAACGCGCCCTATAATAAACCACGCCCACTTGCGTGATACACGTTCGCACGGGCTCAGCGCAATATTCTAACGTCGTCGTCGGGCCTTGAACCTGGACTAGTTATAGCAATAACCTTGGAGCCTCGCAGGCCTCAATGCGGCTTTGCACGGCCACGTGCGTACGTCTCTCTCTCTCTCTCTCTCTCTCTCTCTCTCTCTCTCTCTCTCTCTCTCTCTCTCTCTCTCTCTCTCATCCGACCCACCTCCGCTCCTTTCTACCCCTCCTCCGTCATACTACGAGGCCCGACAAGGTAGCCCGTGTGCGATTTGGCCTCGGCCAGTCTGGCCTGACGACGGCGGCTTCAGCGTGATTAATGCGGCGGCGCAGCTCTCCCGGCTTCGACCTCAGCCACGACTCGAATACGCCGCGCATGGAACCAGAGCCCCTCTCCTCACTATTAGCCCCCCACTATTAGCTCCCCCTCCGTCTCGATATTTCTTACTGTTCATCTTACCGGTTTTCGAATTATTAACATACCCAACGGCATAGTGAGCCTTTATATATATATATATATATATATATATATATATATTATATATATATATATATTATATATATATATATATATTATATTATATATATTTCATATCAGCGGCACACTGAGCCTTTATATATATATATATAATATATATTTTATATATATTATACAATATATAATTTGTATACAATTATATATACACAATCTAGGTATATCCACACAGGCACACGTTTGTAGCAGCTTGGCATGCACGCGTGTACCAACACACACCACACATATACACATCCATCTACATATCATACACATAGAATTATCCTTGGGAGCGCTATGGGATTAGCGGATTTGGTGCTATTGCTAAAGGCAGGTCGGTGACCATAATGATGATCCATATGTCAAGGACCTCTGGATGTTTTATATAGGAGCCCCATGCATGTGTCTATCGGATGTAGGTCAGAACATCTTAGGACGGCTGGGTCTTACACGGTCTAAATATAAAAATGAGCACAAGCATCAAGTTGCGTGTGTATGTACATATATATATATATATCTGCACCTTGGCACATTTCTTTACCGGTTTTAATACAGGGTTTAATGGTCTGCTTGGTGGCCAGTGTTGCTGTGTGTGTATGGCATTAGTAATGAGACATTGGTGACTCTTCCAGCAAAAGATTGTTATCCGCTTCTTTTGGGTTTAATGCCTATCGACACTCATGAACTGATGCAATATATTATAAAGTGCCTCTCATGTTGCACACCAGTCAGAGGTGCTCCTAATAAAAAATCTTGTGTACGGTAGGTGTATATACATGTCTGTATAACTTGATGCTTGTACACATTCTTATATTTAGACCGTATAAATATACGAACATGACGATCGAAAAAGCTTCTGAATTGAATTGAATTTAAAAAACTTCTCTCACAACTTCAGTTCCAACCATCTTGCCCCACCCCATATTCCCCTCATCAAAACCAGCAAACTGTGCAGCTGACCACGAGTCCTGACCCTTCGTTCTGAACTTTGAACCAACACAGACCTAAAAAGTACCCATCGTGAATAACCGGGCACCAGAGAATTTCCTTTCACCTGGCACTCTAGAAGTATCAATATACAATACATATTACAGTGGTTCCCAACCTTTTTTGACTTGAGGGCCACTTTTTCTAAGTTGGAGGACACGAGGGCCACTTTTTCTTAGTTGAAGGACATTATGGGGCCACAAGGTTAAAATCGTATTAACTAAAAGCATATAAAATTGTTATAATTGATTCAAAATAATTATTAATGTTTGATGTTATTTTTAACATCAAACATTATAATTATTTTGATTTACATAAAATATTTATTTACATAAAATGATTTGTAATAGAAAATAATAATGTGTTCTATCATGTCCAAATTGTTAATTTTTTTATATATGTTTGATAATTCTTTGAGAGATGAGGGCCATTTTCTGAGGCCTGGCGGGCCACTTTTGGCCCGCGGGCCACGGGTTGGGAACCGCTGATCAATATATTATAACCTTTTCTACAGTCTTCTCTTACTCATTCATTGATTGATCGAAAGAACGAAAGGCTCGAGACATGTGGTTAGCCAAGAACCTCTGGATATATTAATCATCTATTGTATAGGAGACCTTGGGTTAGACTCAAGGACACATACGCAACACTAATAGAACCAAGACATCTTAAAGTGAATTCAGGCCACAATGCATACATGGCTAGCAACAAAAGCCCTCATATCTATTGTAAACTTACTTAGAGTAATGTTTCGTGCCTCAGATTCACACTTTGGTGTGACCTTGCGAGCACAAGAAATTTATGTAATAATAATAATAATAATAATAATAATAATAATAATAATAATAATAATAATAGTAATAATAATAGAGCGGGGGCGAGTTTCAGACAAAGCACTATAGGTTGAACACGGACCTAATTTATGCAAACCTAATAATTAGGGAAATGGATTGTTGAAACGTCAGAAAGATAATAGGGTGTTAATACAAACCCTGTTACAAAATGTCTCACAAGACCTGCTCTGCCTGTCACTGAGTTCCGAGTTCCGCTTCAGCACATGACCTCCTCCTCCACCTTCTTCGTTAACCATTTGCTCATCAACATTCCACCAGCACACTGGAACTGGAGATCAAAGAAAATGGGATCCCGATCAGATTCCCAAATGACAACATGGGAACATGCCAACAGGTCGCCTGCACCCGGACCACATGACACATGGTGCTGCTGCACATCCTGTCTCTTTTTTAAGGCTATGTACAGTGCAATTACAGGATGAATCAGTCGTTACGTCGAAGTCTTTACTCAATGTGAGTAAATTAGCCTACACTACGGTCTCCACCCAGTGAAAACACTCGATACAATCAAACCGATTGCTGTGAAGCTTCCTATATCCTGTACAGATTAGAGAGACAGACAGCTGCGATACAAGTGGGGTGCGGTGGTGTAGTGGTGGCGTCGTTGCCTTGAAGCCGGAAGGTTCGAGGTTCGAATCCACCTCAAGTCGCCGCATAGGGACCTTGGGCAAGTCCTTCACTCGCAATTGCTCAGCGCTTCGGCATGAAACCCCGATGCAGTGTCCGCTCTGCAGTCGGGAGCGCCTCTGAGTAGAGAGCTTGAAGGGACGCTATAACAAGTGTGAATACAAACAAACAAAATACATACATAAATACATACATACCATAGATACATACAATACATACAAATATACATACATACATACAAATATACATACATGCAATACATACATACATACATACATACATACATACATACATACATACATACATACATACATACATACAATACATACATACATACATACAAATATACATACATACAAAATTACAAATACACACAAATCAAGCTCTCTTCAGCTGAAATGTATACCTTTCTCATCTCCTATAAACAAGTGCAGCAACACTTACCAAGATGTTGCACATGTATTAAACTTCCACCTGGCACAGGACAAGTACGGATGGGGAAAAGAAGAAAAAGCTGACACTGGACATATATGAGCACATATATGAGGGAGTCATGGTGTATGATGAAATGATGATGAATGATGATGATGATGGACATGTACATTGGTGGAACTATGGTGCCTTTTTGGCTGTGCTTCATCCTAATTGTCTGATCTTTGATGATTCTATCTCTAGCCTTTTGATATACATCCTGTTGAACAGGCAAATGGGAGTGCTTCTGGCACCACAAGCTCACACTTCTATTACACATTGTGGGGCGCGGTGGTGTAGTGGTGGCGTCGTTGCCTTGAAGCCGGAAGGTTTGAGGTTCGAATCCACCTCAAGTCACCGCGTAGGGACCTTGGGCAAGTCCTTCACTCGCATTTGCTCAGCGCTTCGGCGTCAAACTCCGATGCAGTGTCCGCGCTGTAGTCGGGAGCGCCTCTGAGTAGAGAGCGTGAAGGGGCGCTATAACAAGTGCGCAAACAAACAAACAAACATTGGCAGGCCTATTCAAGTGTGGCCCTTCTTCTGGAATGCCCTTCTACTAACCCTGTGCCTGCCGCTGCCACCCTTTAGAATTCCTCAAATCGTAGATTTTTAGCAGTGTGGCTGGGCTCGGAGCATCTCCAAGCAGGCCTTTCAAAGCAGTGCTATATAAATTATCAGAATGATTGAAAATCGATGAATTGGAAATGCATTTAACTGCCTTACAGCTAAAACTCTTCCACTGATCTTATAATTATTTGCCTCGACTTTTTAAAGTAGCAACACTGATCCTGTCTTTCTGGACGGCTGGCTAATTTTCAGCATTTTATCAGACATACCAATAAATTCACTACGAACCCTTCTAAATTTCTGCTTTAATCAATCTTTAAAAAATTTCCACGATGTGTTGTTATCGTCAAAACACTAATTAGCAGAGTCTACTCGAATTCAGCATGGCTGGTAAAATGAGCAGTGTGTGTTTATTCCAGCGTATACAAAGAAACAGAGAATAACAACAACTTCCCCAATTCACATCAGGTGGAGTCTTATTTCTTCCCACATCAAAGACTGAAAATTACGTGATTAGAATAGACAAAAGAAAAAGACTATTCCATTCATTTATTGTAACCATCAACCATAAACAATAGACATAGTATAACATGGAATGCCACACATAACTAAACCCACCAGCTGCATATGAGGGCTTCGACCTCCTTGTTTCTCACACCTCTCCCCCCCCACAACCATCGCAACCTTCCAGGGACTGTCGCTGTCGCGCAGAGCGATTCGTTCCTTCAAATATTGACAGTTATGATGCACTGGATAACTTATCCGTCCTTCTGCCGCACACAAAAAACGCGGCCGACTGAACTGCAAATGACTCAGCAGCACTAGAAAGACTTGAAAAGACGTCAATTGTCGTTGAATTGTGGATCTTCTGGACCAAAGTTTACCAATGAAATGTGTGTTTGCAGTTTGCACAGTGCCTGTGGAAATTTCCCAGAAAGCCAGGCAAAAGTTTGCTCAATCATTCAATCTCGTATTTCACGAAACAGTGCAGCAGATCAGATGCGACCTGTTTGGGTTAGATACCCCCATACATGGGCGCCCACACATAGGGGCAACTTGCTCCCCCTGGAAAATTGGCACCTATGTTTTTAACTACTATTTTTGGGTTTTTAACAAATTTCTTTGCATTGATGCACCAATGATACGAATGATACAGACAGTGAAAGTCAGAAATCTACGTTTAGAGATCTCTATAGAAATAAACATGCTTAATGCTACTAAAAAATTTCGAATTTTTTTTGCCCCCCTGCAAAAATTTCTGCGGGCGCCCATGCCCCCATAAGCATCAAACTGGTTTCAGGGTTACATTTAAAGTTCAACTGGCCGATCTTTGTATACAGCCATGGAACCAGGTTAACTTTAAATGTAGCCATGGCTCATGAAACCAGCTGAACTTTAAATATAGCCATGAAACCAGTTGAACTTTAAATGTAGCCATCAAATCAGTTGAACTGTAAATATAGCCATCAAACCAGTTGAACTTTAAATGTAACCATAAAACCAGTTGAACTTTAACTTTAAATGTAGCCATTGAACTGGTTTCATGGCTACATTTAAAGAACAACTGGTTTTTTTATGGTTGCATTTAAAATACAATTTCTATGCTGTCCAGATTTCCGGAAGATATCTATCCATCCCAAATACCATATTTCACGCTCACCCTTTTCCTTTCTCCCAATCTGTACATATATTCCAGGTTCGGCTGCCTTTAACGGGTCACCTCTTCCTATATCATCTGTCTATCTTTGGCCTGAAGCCCCAAACAGTTGACCTGATTGGTACACCCTAAACATGCCTAGCTGTGCTAATGCTTATCTCCTACGTTCGGCTGTTGTGTTGCCTTTATATCCAGAAGTAAGACCAAAGGCCATCTTTTCAAGATCAACTTTCTTACACTTGCCTCGATTTTTTTACATCTTCAAGGTTCTCTTCTGCCTTCATATGAATCTGTTTCAATCTAACAGGCCAAGCGTCGTCGAAATCTTTGCCCTTGGTCTGGAAGTGCAAGTTCTCGGCCTAAAATACATGGCCCGAGACAGGCACGAAAAATAATGAACAGTATACGCAGTGTTCGCCCACTGTAATGCCACTTCCAACCAAATGAAGCTGCATTTACATAGCAAATAAAGGCACTTGAGTCAGAAACATGTTTCACTATTCATTTCGGCTTCCTATCTTTTCTTATATCGATTCCTTTTATATATGGATTTCAGCAATACATGCAGATTTTTGCAACAAGATAATCCTGCAGCTCTGTTTAAAAACTGTGATCAGATTAAAACTATCGTCTACACATCTACATAACACGAATTATATACAACGCATTTCCAGCCTAGAACAAAAAAATACACACACAGAAATGCAAGTCTGCATACTTTCACACTCATTTATCATTCTCTGTGGGTTTCCATGCCGACGAAAAAATCTTCAACATAAGAGACTGCTGGTCACGTGAGGATGGCTAAAGCGATAATCTTTTTGTCCACTAATATAATCAGAGATGCAACAGTGACTGTGACTACTTTACAAAGTCATTTGCCGGATGAGACAAGGATTGATTCAGGTTCAACAGACGGTTAGTCATGAAAGTCAATCTGCAGAGGAGGGAGGGACATGGGCATAACTATAGTAGCGGGGACCGACGTGTCCGTTAGGTCAGATTAGGCCTCATGAGGGTCGGTTAGGGTTAGGGTTAGTGTCGTCATTCGGTCCCCGATACTACCGCTTTGCAACATGTATACGAACAGCTCCTTTTTTATTTGATCTAGTGTGCTTCTATCAATCTTGCGAAGAGCCGTGAGCTCCCAGTAAAATCAACTGTTGACCCATTATAATACAACTGTATAAATGTTTATTACTAAATAATGGTGACCATTAATTAATGTATAATAATTGATCCATTTAATTACTGATGTAAATAGGGAAACTCTGTTTAGCGCAACCAAATGTTCCTTTAGGTTTAACAATTGACAACCTGCATACGAATTCTTGTAAACTGCTTGCTTGTATTACTATTGTGGTGGTCAATAAAGATTGATTGATTGATCTGCAGCAGTGTGTCAATTTATGATTTCACCCAATAGCATCCCCAGTTCCATTCTCCGTGTACATACCCAAACCCTTGCAGCACAAAAAATAATGACAGAAAGGCTTGGAAAGTCTAAGCAATTCAATACAGAGCCACAGTCTACTACAGCCAAAAAAATTTCTGCAATATTGCTCTTGGCACATACATGCAGACCAGTAGCTCATAGAAACCATTGGAAGAACAGAAGGGTAAAAGGTCAAATCATGAATGTCCATCTTTATACAGACCGCAATACTGGTCAGAACAGCCACGGAGCAAAATAATGCAATGTCTGTGAAGCTGTGGGATGGATGGCAGATGCCCCTATATCATTTTGCAACCAATGTTATTTCCACATGAATTAATTAATTAATTAATTGCACATAATTATGGGGTGCATGTAGTGGGTATGTTCGTTGCCTTGCAGCCAAAGGGTTGCAGGTTCGAATCCACCTCGCCGCATAAGGACCTTGGGCAAGTCCTTCACTCGCAATTGCTCAGCGCTTCGGCGTGAAACTCCGATGCAGTGTCCGCTCTGTAGTCGGGAGCGCCTCTGAGTAGGGAGCTTGAAGGGGTGCTATAACAAGTGCACATACAAACAAACAGACAAAAATGAATAGTGTTGTTGGCATAAAAATACTACTTGACTTGACCACTTATAAGCTATGAGACACATGCATTTAAACTGGTCTTTGTTCTGTAACAAGCCAACTCCGCCACTGGTTGCAATCGGTCAGGGCCAGTCCCAAGCCTGGATAAAGGAGGAGGGCGACACTAATCATCGCTTAAATGGCAGTGCTGCTAAACAGTGATAAGCCTGTAGCAAGCCAGTGCAATGACAATGCATCTTCATTAGTACCACAGGTATTGGATTTGCAAATTTTGTAATTGCAAATTTACATGTGCAACTCAAGTGAAAACAAATCAGATGCACGCAGGATCGGGACAAACAAGCCACGACTGAACAGAATGGTTTTGAAATGCTAATGGAAATAAGACAAAGAAAAGCAATGAGGTAAGATTGCAGTTTGCAAGGCAGCTCATTGCAAAAGGCAACAGCAGACTTCTATTGCACCATATTGAAGATGAAGATTCAGACAATGAAGCCTTTCAGAGGTGCTCCCAGTGTGACCGACACCGAGAGAAAAGGCAAGATTTGAGGTGAGAGAGAGATGAAGAAGGGCAATGATCGGAAAGAAAGGAAGAGCGAACTGATGGTGGAAGTACATTCCATAGAGAGGGACCTACGCAGGTAAAGCAGGAATTGCGCCATGGCAACTCTTATGTGGGGGAACAAAGAGGAAACAAAGCACGAGATCACAAAGACACTTCGGAGCAAGACCCAATTGAGAATTGTTTCTATGATTCATCACAATTAGGTTTTTCGTTCAGCACAACAAACAATGGTATTAAAACAGTGCAATCCATGGATGGCAAAGAAATCCATGAAATGGAGACACTGAAATGGAGAGTTCTCTATTATCATTATAGATGGAGAACAGTATGAAAGGCAATTACACATAAGCACTATGATCTTAGCATTAATCGAGGACGCCGGTATAGTAGCGCGAAGCATTTTCATGTGGATATTCAATGCGTTAATCCATTTTCACATGGATATTCAATGCATTAATCCATTTCACATGAATATCCAATGCATTAATCCATTTTCACGTGGATATTCAATGCAGTTCCTTTCCCCTCTCGTTAAATCGAAGATATGCAATTGAACACAAACCTAGATAAGCCACCAATCAGATAAGCAGCAGCAGCAGCGTGTCCAAATTGCAGCTCTAATTAATGGGAGAAAAAGTCATGCCTGCATAAATGACATTACCATAGTCAACCATGGAACACATTAAATCAATGCTGGAACACATGAAATCAACCCTGGAAAACATTATAGCAACCCTGGAACACATGAAATCAACCCTGGAGCATATTAAGTCAACACTGGAACACATTTAACTCTGGAACACATTAAATTAGCCCTCGACCATATTAAATCAACCCTGGAACAAATTAAATCAACCCTGGAACACATTAAAATCAACCCTGGAACAAATTAAATCAACCCTGGAGCATATTAAATCAACCCTGGAACATATGAAATCAACACTGGAACATATGAAATCAACCCTGAAAAATATTAAATCAACCCTGGACACACATTAAATCAACCCTGAAATATATTAAATCAACCCTGGAACATATGAAATCAACCCTGAAATACATTAAATCAACCCTGAAATATATTAAATCAACCCTGGACACACATTAAAATCAACCCTGGACACACATTAAAATCAACCCTGGAACATATGAAATCAACCCTGAAATACATTAAATCAACCCTGAAATATATTAAATCAACCCTGGACACACATTAAAATCAACCCTGGACACACATTAAAATCAACACTGGAACACATGAAATCAACCCTGGAACACATTAAATCAACCCTGAAATATATTAAATCAACCCTGGACACACATTAAATCAACCCTGAAATATATTAAATCAACCCTGGACACACATTAAATCAACCCTGAAATATATTAAATCAACCCTGGAACATGTAAAATCAGCCCTGGAACACATTAAGTCAACCCTGGAACATATGAAATCAATACTAAAACATATTAAATCAGCCAGGCATATTATATATGACACTTTGCACATGAATCGCAGCAGATTAGGTTTTACATTGGAATTTCTGGTGCAGGTGATGACATTACATTCTTCGCCTACTCAGAAAGGTCAATTTCTGGTCCAAGGTCGCACACAGCTCGTGCCAGACAAACGAGAGTTCTGGAGCATTCGCAATATGTGCAGAAGGGGCCAGAGTGCAACACAGACCAAAGGAGTCCTGAAGTTCCCCTCCATCGTATCACCTTTATGCCACAAATTCTGCACCAGTTGGCCGACATAATTAGCATCAACTGGGCTCCACGTTTTCTGTGAACTCTGCAGTAGCAGCAGGAAGTGACTTGCAAGTGACTAAGCTTTGTGAATTTTTAAGGCCATTTAGTCCCAGAGTAAAATTTACATATATTACTTTACTGCATGTGTTGTATGTATGAATATATATATATTATATATGTATGTTACGGTATGTAGCGTATGAGTGAAATTGCAGGAATATGAATGTTATGTAATGGCTGTAGCCATTATCCCGCCCCTGGTCATCCCCCTCCCAATCTTGCATAGGACAAAGCCCAACTCTGTGCAAGCAGTCTATTTCTTTATTTCATTGATAAAGCCTAATTGTACTTTTGTTTGTTTGCTGTGTCAACTTGTTAGTGCGTTATGTAAAGACCTGTTACTGTCATTTATATGCAAACTTAAAACTTATTACTGTCATTCTGTTATTCAGTTCTAAAGCAAGGACTTGTTAGTGTCACTTATTTTAAGACTTTTCTACATTTTAAGACTTGCTATAATGTTGTTTGCGACTAAAATTAGAGAATTGCAAATGTCTGATTTATTATATTTACAATTAAGACAGCAATATGAACTTCGGACGACTAGTGTAATAATATGTTCTAGTCTATCTATTCTTATATATATGCTTTTGGATGTATAGTCTTAATATCTAAGGCATATATTTGCATAAAAAAACCCACCTTAACATATTCTCACATAAATTTCTGATGTATGATCTCCGTGGTACCATAATCCTGCATGGGATAACGTTAACACTCCAGGGGATAATGTCCGGAGAGAGGAGACTTTTGTCTGGGGAGAGATAATGTCCATTTACCACATGTAATATTTGTCACCAATGCTGTACAATTGAAGGGGCTCCCCAAGGCACATACAAAAGGCAGCACAGGAGAAATAGATGGTTTTGCTGGAGTCCGATGACCATTTAAGATACAGTAAATCCCTGAATGAATTCATGACACAACAATATACACTACCTGAACATAAACCAGATCACAAATTTCTTGGTAACTGGGAAGGATTTATAAACAAAACTTGACCAACTGTCAGCTCCACAATCACAACGAACAGTTTAAAACATTCACATGAGTTGGTTATGCAGGTAACAGAGAATTTTTTAAACCAAATTTCTGATGTGGCAAAGACTTCATAATATCCAGTATACACTCCACTTTAACCACTACACTCGTCACATGCCCCAGACACTGAGAAATCTATGAGGCAGTACACAATACACACAAATAATAGATTGAGCTTGCACCTAAAGTAAGTACACATGCTGCATGTACCAACAGTGGGTCCATAGTAAGTCAATATAACTTTAAACTTGAGACAATTGATAGCTAGATAGATAGACAGATTGTTCTTTATTGGAATGCCAATTGTGAAAGGCATTCACTATTTAGCATATACAGCATTGATAAATTCAATATCTAGGTCAGATAGCCAATCAACATCGTTTTTCCATATTAATATGAGCAGACCTGGGAATGGAAAAACGATTTATCTGCAATGATAGTCGACTTATGGCCTCCTGAACATAGCAGTAAATTAAGACCCAATTTTCGAATCGTGATAAACGGGGTCACCCCAGGTGTCTTCAAAATTCCGTATAAATAAAACCACTGGGCGTATTGCTCTCAACTTTTGCACAGCACGTTCTAATACATTTATACACTTTCTGTGCAAATTTCATCAAAATCTGAGATGGTCGAGTGGGAAGCATTTGTTGAACTGAGTGCAATTACAATCCACAGTATCTTCAAATTCCAAAAGTATGGACTTCCTTTAAACACGCTTATTCATTCACTTAAGCGGTTCACTTCTCTTGGTCTTGTTGATGGACTGTACTACACAGACAACCTCCAGTTCATCACCAACTTCATGCACATAAGAAATTCATTTCCCACACAGTTCCTTGGGCATAATATCACTCTGTCTTTTTTCTACAGTCAGCTACTACTAGCTTTGCGGCTACACGTTTGGCTTTTAATACGGCTTTGTTCGAACTCGCAGATGAGACGACACAATAAATAATTATTGACAAGTACACCTCTTGGCCTCATTCGACAAGTTCACTTCACCTTAGAGACGACGCAGTGACAGCCGCTTTAAATATGACATCACGCTACACTTGATCACCAGTTCAAGTGTACACACACGATACACCACCACCACCGCAGAATAAAGTGGGACAATGGGGCATTTTTTTTCATCGCCAGTTCATTGTTGTCAATTGGAGCACCGTGAAAACAGTGTCAAGACATCATCTATCTTCGTCCGTCCATCCGTCTGTTCGTAGTCTTGACCTCACCTGATAAAATTCGATTCGATATCTAACCGTACGAGATCGAATTTATATCAATTATGATTCAGTGCTGTTTAATCATCTGCAGCTACAGAATAACGCTGTGGACTCCTAACTGAATCACTTCACCCCACGATCGATCACATAACCGTACAAAAGTATTGTCGAAACGGTCACAACAGATTCAACAAATTGAATAAAGCGTCCGTCCAATTTAAGCCGCTTATTCATTTAACCGCCATCCCGATACGCACATGAAAACCGAACTGAATGTGCAATGTATGCAGAGTCTTATCTGGATGGAGAGTCCAGTGTCAGTCCACACTGCATTTAGTTTTTCATCTTTGTTGTATTTAGGATATTAACGGAAAATGATGTTGTTCAGCTCTTTTAAGTATTTGCTGCCATGGTTACTTTCAAAGGTCAAATCTGAGCAGGTTCAATACAATACAATATAACCGCATTTTGATATTGTCATTCTTACACAGCTCAGAAGTGCCCTTGCCTTGACGGCTCATATGCGAGTGAAGGACTTGCATCAAGCTCCCTACACAGTAACCGCGTCGGACGAGCATCAAACCCGTACTCTGCACGTTACAGGTCGAACGTTCTAACTAATAGGTTACCATGCCCCAGATTGAAGCATTGATATCGATAACCAATAGGACACCGTGCCCCAGGTTGAAGCATTTATATCAATAACTGGGCCAATTGTTGTCAAAGGATGAAGCAGACTGAGAAGAAGAAGCGCGGAGTAATCCTTTCAGCTTATACTGAGAAGAAGCAGTCATGAATTAACAATTTCCGTGCCTTCGCATAGTAGGTCAGAAGGACAGTCCTCTACTTTGACCGGCAACCATTATTATTACTGACGGCGGCATACGAAGTCGACCGACGACAATCAGGTCATCGACGTCGATTATATCCGTGGCCACATCCGGGACTCTTGCAGGACAAATTTTGGGCAATTAAATGGATGACGATTAAAAAAAACGTCGAAAATCTGTTCAAAATTATCCTGCCGAATACTCGGATGGATGTTACGTACATCGCCTGTGACGCATCAGAAAGATGGTTTTTTAAATTGGCTGACAGATTGTGGCTTCATATTCCTTTGATATTAATCCCAGATTTAACCGTTTGATCGTCCAACCAATAGTTGTGTACTCGTTCTAACTGAGCTGGCTAAGCGGTGCAGCAGAGCATATCGTGCTTTGGAGCCAGAGGGTTTCAGGTTTGAATCCACCTCAAGTCGCCGCGTAGGGACCTTGGGCAAGTCCCTCACTCACAATTGCTCATGCACTTTGGCGGAAAACTCTGACGCAGTGTCTGTGCTGTAGTCGGGAACGCCTCCGAGTAGCGAGATTGAAGGGGTGCTATAACAAATGCGAGAAATAGATAATAAATCAAATATATCTTGAAATAAATTTCATGGATTTGAACCTAGGTTGAGAGACAAGCATGAACGATGAGGACGACCAGAGTTCACCATTATCATCATTGTGGGGCGCGGTGGTGTAGTGGTGGCGTCGTTGCCTTGAAGCTGGAAGGTTCAAGGTTCGAATCCACCTCAAGTCGCCGTGTAGGGACCTTGGGCAAGTCCTCCCTCGCAATTGCTCAGCGCTTCGGCGTGAAACTCCGATGCAGTGTCCGCGCTGCATTCGGGAGCGCCTCTGAGTAGTGAGCTTGAAGGGGCGCTATAACAAGTGCACATACAAACAAACAAACAGACGGCAGGAAAGTTGGCTGACTCTCACACTGCCAACTGGGTATACAATCAGACTCATTCAAACTGCACAAATCGAAAAATAATGCTGGTAAATTTGAATGGTGGTGTCCAAATGGGCGCATCATCCATGCAGCAGCACACAATATCCAAGAGAAATTTGAAGAGAAGCTGAAATATTGCTTCTTGCTGTGTAACAACACTGTCATTTCATAGATGACTAGTATCGCCCTCCTCCTTTGTCCAGGCTTGGGCCTGGCACTGGCAGAGTGCAACATGTACACGAGCTCTGAAAGAGACATGGACTTTGTAGTATGTATTTATAAGCAGTCTCAAGAAAAGCAAGATTATCAGCAGAATCTGCAGCATGAAGTTAAAGCCACACAATGATCACTAGGACACATGACCCCAATAAACCACTCATGCCGAGCATGACCCAAGCTCTATTTATCTACCCACGCATTCACCCACCATACAGCCCAGCCCAGCCATCCGTCTATTTAGTCCAATTACACATCAATCCGCACACCATATAACCCCCAAATAAATCATAAATCAGTTAATAAATCAGTTAATAAATTAGTTAATACCTGAGCTGGTTGGTCGTCTGCTTTGAAGCTATCCAACGACGATCGTCTGCCCCACTAAACAAGCCAGACGATGACGACATACAATGTCCTCCAGTCGGCCACACAACTGAGTACCGTCCAAGGTAGTAGTGCCTACTTCAACCAGAGCTCAGTTATACTAAATCCTCTCTCTCATTATTCTCGCAATGTTTTATTCTTGACCAACCGTCAAATGCCGACGTATACGTACTCAGTGAACTCGAGCGCTAAACGCCCGGGCGCCAACCGCTAACCAACCAACCGTCCAGACGGACCGGTGACCAATGACCCCAGTGGTATCGACAGACCGACCGACAGACCGACCGACACACGAAAACTAATCACAACGACTCCCATAAAATTCGTCCTCGACTTATCTCGCCTCCCTTCCTTCCTCCTCCTATAACTCCCAAACCCACAGCAGCTAAGCCTCCGCCGCTGCAGCGCCAGCCACACCGTAGTCCCAGGTTACTAAACCAGAGGCGGGCAGAAGGGCAGCAAGCAGGGAGGACAAAACCGATGATTCATCATGTACAGTTTGAAAAAATTTCCACAGCTGCGTTGGCTTTCTCTCGGAGAGTGGTGAAGGGAGGGGGCCTGGCCGACGGACCAGTTGGACCGGCCAGGACAGGGCTGCTTTGTTACACACTTAACTGCAGTAAATCTCTAAAAGCAAGGCGCTTTTTGTTGTAGTAGTAGGCCTAGTATAGTAGTGGTGGTATCTCATGTCCAACAGTCTAAGGACATCTCTCGGCTGTCAGGTCGGTCGATGATACATAGACCTTACTACCTTTATTACTGTAAAGTCTCGTAAATTAAACTGCTATATAGCATATTATGTGTAGTGGGTAGACCGTGAGGACTTAGCAGTATACTGAGGATATTGGAGCGTTGAGATCCGTTAAGAGTGCGTCACTTTGAACCGGTTCTGAGTCACTTGTCAAACAGTTACAGCGACCTTCAGCAAGTCCTTAAAGCATCATAATTGCTCGACATTCATCAATTGATACTTTAGCTAATAGATACCAGTAGATATGCTAAAACACAGTAGCATCAAACAGACACACAGATATGCAACAATTCCTTCCCACACTTCATGGGCACTCTAATAGTGACCAACAATCTAATTACGTACCTTACTCTAGCAGACTACCAGTGCAGCGGGTGATGACTGTCACGTATCTTAGTGTAGTGTGCGATAATCTGAATCAGCATAAAATCAAACTGATCTGACCAGCAACCTACGCACTAACTAAACCGAGACAAAGGAAAGCTGTTCAAAATATGGCCTACGCAAATTCTGCACTCATTTGACAGCTTCGGCTTAAGACACTTGTGATCATAATTTCATCTAACATAACATAACATGTTTTACTTTGGCAATAAACCTAAAATGCAGCAATCACATCAATTTTACAATTCTTAATTAGTTGTCAGTTTACCCAGGAGACCTAAAGGGGCCATAGGTCTCGCAAGCCAGGGTCATCTGACGCTCATGATCTTGTGTATGAATAACCTAGCACAAGCATTAAAAGATTCTATTTCATGGGAAAAGCTGTTAAATTTCAAGGAGTTAACTAAATTATTTCATGGAAAAAAAGGTGCAATATAAATTTCATGGAAAGTCATTAAAATCTCAAGGTACAATTAAATAATACCTCAAATCTACTCTAGCAGCCATTCTAGTATCATGCCTAGAGCTTACACTCCACTTGGGCGTATTCAATATCTTTAGTACCGTACTTTCTCAAAACGGCTCTTCAATTAAAACGGACCAGAGAACATGAGTTATAAACTTTCCAACTCTACTGAAAAGACTGAAAAGAAAGGCCATAATAAGAAGTGCATGCAGTCAGGGTTTCTTAGTCATCAACAGACCAAGGCACTCACATCGCTTTCACGGTCCAGTAAGCAGCTCTGACATATTTTACACATCAATCAACCAACGGCCACCATTCAGTCACCTTTCAGCTTGGCCAACCTCAAACAGACACAGCCACCAAACATCTAGAACATTTTAGTACCATAGCTGCCGACCTTCATAAATTAAAAACATTCCTATAGAAAACAGAAACAGGAAACAGAAGATACCGTTGTTATTTAAACATCATCTTTAGAGCTATGTGCCTCTAAGGCAGTCACGGATGACAGACCACAAAGCCTCTTGAACTGTTAATTGTGGGCGTGGTGGTGTAGTGGTGGGTTTTGGTGGTGTAGTGGTGGGTTTTGGTGGTGTAGTGGTGGGTTTTGGTGGTGCAGTGGTGGGTTTTGGTGGTGTAGTGGTAGGTTTTGGTGGTGTAGTGGTGGGTTTTGGTGGTGTAGTGGTGGGTTTTGGTGGTGTAGTGGTGGGTTTTGGTGGCGTAGTGGTGGGTTTTGGTGGTGTAGTGGTGGGTTTTGGTGTAGTGGTGGGTTTTGGTGGCATAGTGGTAGGTTTGGTGGCGTAGTGGTGGGTTCAGTGGTATAGTGATGCGTTCGGTGCCTTGGGACCAGAGGGTTATAAGTTCAAATCCACCTCAAGCCGCTGCATAGGGACCTTGAGCAAATCCGTCACTCACAACGCAATTGCTCATGTACTTCAGCATGAAACCCTGAGACAGTGTCCACACTGTAGCCGGAAGTGCCTCTGAGTAGAGAGCTCGAAGGGGCGCTATAGCAAATGCAAGAAATAAATAAATAAATAAATAAATAAATAAACATGTTTACCACGCAGTCCCCTGCTCCTCAGACTTGCAAATACTCAAATCTATGCTCTACTGGTCTGGGTCACTAAGACACTTTAGTGGTGAACTGGTGATTCAACCATCCAGAACTTTATCCTCTCATTGTCTCAATTTATGTCAAATTTGAAACCAGCATTGAACCTTAACAACATATATTCCACCAACCTAACTGAAATCTTTTCCACCTTTTCTAAGAAACTGTATAAAACCTCCATATCATACAATACCCTGTAATCATGATCTCGCTACTTTAAGGTAAAGCACAGGGCACCATTCAAAACGGTAACGGCCCGCTATTCCGAAGGTCTACTATTCCGAATGTCCGCTATATTTTTCTCGTTATCCTTGTGGTTAGGGTTGGGGTGGGTTAGGGTTGGGGGTGGGTTAGGGTTGGGTGGGTTAGGATTAGGTTTAGGGTTATGGTTAGGTTTGGGGAGGTTAGGGCTAGGGTTATGGTTGGGGTGGGTTAGGGTTAGGTTTAGGGTTATGGTTAGGGTGGGTTAGGGTTGGGTTTAGGGCTATTGTTAGGGTTGGGGTGAGTTAGGGTTAGGGTTATTGTTAGGTTTATGGTTAGGTTTAGGGTTCGGAAGAGTGGACCTTTGGAATAGTGGACTCTCGGCATAGTGGACCCAAACTTTCAAAACCTTCCAGAAACTGCTGACATGTCTCTGCTTTTAAAAACTCCATCAAAATTCCCATCATAATCTGCACATTTACAGCTGCTTTTTAACAGATTCACGCAAAAGTCAGGGCTGTGATAGGAGAACATCCAGGTACTGCATAAGATTAACAACTGGGTCGTCGAGAGCTTATTTTCCAGCTGTGAGGAGATGCCTTCACACTGCCAGCAGCAGCAGCAGCAGCAGCAGCAGCAGCATCCCAATGATCCAAAATAGGAACAGCAGATAACGACGGACAGTGGGAAGCAATTTGCAGCAAGGCAGAATAATTGCATACACCTGGATATATATATATATAGGATATATATAGGATATATATATATACATATATATATATATATATATATATACATATATATATATATATATATACTGCGTGCAAGCAGGTATGCAAGTGCACCCGCACTCTGGTCCGATAAGAAGGGACTGATAGCAGGTGGCCGCACGTGTCTGATATGCTTGCATACTGAGGTTTCTCAGTGTCCTCCATGTCGAACACGCACACATGCACACATGCAAACTTGCGCGTGTGCGCTCACACACATACACATGCACTCACATACGCACGCACTCACATGCACACGTACATACATGTATGTGGAACACACACATACACACAAATATTTGCTTCTTGTTCAAAAACCATCTTTTTGACCACCCTAATGTATTATTTTTCACATAGTACTGTGAAGGCATTTTTGGCTAGAAGTGAAATTCAGTTTATAGACGTGTGCTTGTGCGGCTTGAAAGGCATAACTTGTCTGCACTCAAACGACATTCTTGGGCTGCCATCAGAGAAATATTATTGAGCTACCCTGAAAAGCATTGGTGGGCCATGACAAGAGCATTTGTATGATAATCCTGAAAGGTAATTTCAAAAATTAAAAACTTTGTTTTATTGCAATATGCAGGGTGGGTAAAACAAATCCTTAGAATTCCTTTTTTGGCCCACCTTGTGTATCAGAAAGATACAAAATCAGAAAAAAGAGAGCCAGACACATCATCTACAAGCACGCTTCAGAAATAATATCACATGCAAAGCAGGCACTAGACAGAGTAATGCCAGTTGAAAACCTAAGACTCTGTCATATGCCACCCAAACAATTATTAGCATCATAGCCGGAGCACCAAAGGTAGGCAGATAGACACAATCAAACTTAACGCAGCAATTATTACAAATTAGTAAGTTAATGAAGGACACTAAGCCTACACTGTCCACTGTCACCGGATTTTTATAACTAGATCAATGATCCTGACTTTTATTATTACTAATATGATAAACCGGACACGTGTGTGTATGGTTCGGCCTCTCATTATAATGCCAAGTCATCATGCACTGCATTCAGACTTTGCTACTCAAACACACACGGCCATAGCAAACAGCTTCATCAGCCTTCATTAGAATAATTATTATAATTAGTATAATTATATGCCCTTCCACAGTAGAACTCACCCACTCGTCTGAACCTCTTCTGACTGTATCCCTACTATACTAGTCATCATAGGCGTAGGGGACATTTAGGCAGTGGGGAGGGGGCAAAGAATTTCCTTTTGCCCGAAAATCTGATGACTTTTTTTAGTCATTCGCCCTAAATCTTCCGATTTTCTCGTCCGAAAAACCTGATGACTTTTTTTAGTCATTTCCTATAAATCTTCAGAAACTACAGCTGTTTTACCTCTGTGTGCCCGAAAAATTCAACACATGCCTGTTTGCCCGAAAAACACATTTGCCCGAAATTTGGGGGGGAGGCATTTGTCCCCCTCTGGACCCCCGACTCCTACGCCTAAGCTAGTCATCACCTACATGCATGGACTCCCTAGATATCACTAGTGTGCAGCACACTTAAGAGAATGTTACATTCCATAGAAATTATCCTATCACTACTGTAATACAGAATGATTGCTAATAAACAGAGCATTTCTGGAACAGGGCTACCTACATCCATGTGCCATTGGAGAATGATGCAGTTCCGAATCAAATCGTTTGTCGTCCACAGATCTCACTTTATAACATCAAGTGACAGACAAATTTTCCGTATAAGATGCTATCACGACCACCACCACCACCACCACCATGACTACCACCACCACCACCACCACCACCATGACTACCACCACCACGATCACCGCCACCACCACCACCCTGATGCCAGCCATTTGGTAAAGATAAGTGTGAATAAATAATCTCCATTGACCTTGGTCATTAGTCAAGTTCATTGCTTCTTTAGTGTTAGTCCAAATGATGCCATGTCCTCGGTCGCTGTGTCCTTCCAATACAGACACTGTATCAGGGCTGTTTTTAAGGAATGAACTGCACAACCCCTTCTTTCCATTGCCATCCTCCATGGTAAATTACTTCCAATCGGACGACAATGCCCTTTTTGCTAGTTTTAACCCTACAGAAGTGCTTCTACATATGCACAAATTCATTTAGAACTGCACATTTTGTGTACAACTGCACGTTAAAAAAGCCCTGCACTGTATATCATATAGCAAACCACTCAAACATCTATATAAATAAAAATGTAAAACGTTAGTTTTTGTGGCCTCAGAACTCGATAAGTTCTTCAACGATTCTTTTCAAATTTTTGGCAAACCGTTCCATTCGGACACAAGCGTGTTGTTATAATGCCTTTTGGGGAAAAGCGCAATCTTTTCGACCAAAAAACACAACTTTAAATTACAATCCGATTTCAACTTTCACGCAGTCCGCCATTTTATTTATTTCTTCAGAGCGTAGTGCTGTTCATCACTCGCATTTAGTTTCGTATTATTAGTTTTGTATCTATTTCTTTCTTTCTTTTTAAAATTTTCGCAAACCGTTCCATTCGATATCAAGCAATGAAATATTAGTTTCGTGTCTATTTATTTCCTTTTCACACAAAAATACGAGCGGGTTCAAACCAAAAGACACAATTTTTCACCCGAGTGCGGCCGTTTTCACCAACAATTTTCATTCGTATCCGTCCACAATTTTGCGATTATAGCGCCATCTTTTGCACGTTCCATTCGAAGGCGCGCGTACACAATTCAAATCCCTTTCAAATAAACGGTTTCTTCTTTCAAAGCGTCTTCACTGATTGCTTTCAGAGTGCATGCGCTTTTCTTCTTCACCGATTACTTTCAAAAATTACATGCGAGCGGGTTTGTATATGCTTTTTGGCAAAAAAGGCAATGCACTAAATCTTAACTCACACAACCTTGCATTCGTTGCGCGCGTTTTTATAGCGCCATTTCTCACACACCTAAACCAGCATTAAGTCGCAGATTACACATCGGAGATATTTAAATTTTAATTCATTCAAGCGGACGGGATGGAGGGAGGGAGGGACGGACGATGGGAGGGACGGAGGGAGGGGACGGAGGGAAGGAGGGAGGGGAAGGGAGGTAGGGAGGGATGGACGGTCTTTTCAGCCACAGCAACGCGTGGCCGGGTACAGCTAGTACATACATAAAAATAATCCAACTGCAACATTTCCACATAACATCAAACTGCATTCCTACCACAAATGCGGTAAACACAACCTAACAATTTGACATAAAATGTATCCTGCTATCTATATGGCACTTTAAATTTTTTCACCACACAGTAAACCTTTCTAACTGTACAGAAGAAATACAAGTCAACCTTCACAACAAGGCAACACACATGGCAACTGCCTCATCAGCTTCTCCGTCTGGAATCATGATGCGTTGCATAGCAACCTGGAGCATAAGCATCTCAACCTTTCTTTGCTTCAGTGCCGTATTTAAGCAGTTCGTACCAATTTCTCTGACGGTCTTTCTAAACTGTCAAATTGGTAAGAATTTTGAGAAGTTTTTTTTATCAAGACTTGCTGTACAGCTGTGCGATAATTTCAACGACATTGATCAGTGGTGTTAATTTTCTTCAATGAAAACGAAACTCAGAAGCAGAAATAATCAATTTCATTAATGAACTTTGAACAAAAAGCAGGAATCACTTTAGCTTGGAAAACGAAATTGGGAATTAAATTTATGAATCATTTTGTAGCACAAAAATTACGAATGAAATCGAAAATTAGTTACTGGGTCATTTATAAAAGGCAACGCCTCAACATAACACGTTTATCAACTCATGGTGCATGAAATTTCATTGGTACGACGTGATGCATGTACACTGCGTGTATACAGCGTATAATTTAGCACTCTGTGATATGTGTCACCGGGAGTTCGCATTGCACACTATTATGTAACATAAATCTAAATGATAATTATTTGTAGCATCACATCAAAACAAATAACTTTTCATTCATTTATTGAATCAATTTATCGTAACAATCAACCAATTAATCACAGTTGCATGCTTCACATAACAGGATGGTAAACAACGAAGGCATCGAAGAATGAATATCTCGCTAACAGGGACACTTATTTACTAGCACTACTTTGATAGGTGGCTAGACGGCTAGCAGCATGAATTGATTAGCGCCCCTTCAAGAAACCTAGTCAGGAGCGCTCCCAGACCAGCCACGGCAAAAGAAAAAAGACTACAGAGATTTAAGAAACGAAGTTTGATTGGTCAGATATAATAAGTGCAGGTTTGAAGGGAGGTCATTCTAGATGGACGGCCCTACAAACCAAGAAAGCTTGATGTTGTGTGGCAGCTAAGAGAGCTTGTGGAACTACGAGCTGCCCTTCATATAGCAGAGTGAAGAGCCTGATGTGCTTCAACGTCAGAAACTGGGCGACAGAGATCGTGTAGGTAAGATGGAGCGCAGCCAAGGATGCAGCGTGAACAAGTGCACAGCAATTTAATATGCTCATTGCTCAATTATACAATGTTGCATCATATGCTCCATACTGCAATACTGCATCACTGTATGCTCTATGATAAAATGTTGCATCATGCTAAAACACATACTTTCATACAGACACACAATCATGTACATCCACATAACTATATGCTCCATAATACAATGTTGCATCATGCTAAAACACAACACTATATGTTCTGTAATACAAGTTGCATCATATGCTCCATAATACAATGTTGCATCATGCTAAAACACATCACTGTATGCTCTGCATCATGCTAAAACACATCACTGTATGCTCTATAATACAATGTTGCATCATGCTAAAACACATCACCGTATGCGGCGTATGCTCTATAATACAAGTTGCATCATATGCTCTATAATACAATGTTGCATCATGCTAAAACACAACACTGTATGCTCTATAATACATTGTTGCATCATGCTAAAACACATCACTGTATGCTCCATAATACAATGTTGCAACATGCTAAAACACGACACTGTAATACAATGTTGCATCATGCTAAAACACAACACTGTATGCTCTATAATACAATGTTGCATCATGCTAAAACACATCACTATATTATGCTCAACTATACAATGTTGCATAATGCTAAAATACATCACTGTGTGCTCAATTATACACTATTGCATCCTATGCTCCATACTACAATACTGCATCATGCTAAAACACATCACTGTATGCTCTGTATGACAATGTTGCATCATGCTGCAACACATCACTGTATGCCATACAGCGATGTCTGTTAGTATGATGCAACATAGTAAAACAGAGCACACACTGTATGCTCTGTAATACAATCATTACAATGTTGCATCCTGTCATCAGACATCACTGTATATGCTTGATTATACTCTGCTGTATCGAATAAAAATTTGTCATGCGATGCCAACCACGTTACCTTTGCACTGCATCAAACCGCGTGGCACGTACAGCACTCAATACGGCATCGTACATGGCCGAGCATAGCACTGGCCAACCTTTGGCAACCGCGCAGAACATCAACCTCCGAGCGAAGGGAGCATATAAGTCACAGCTAAGAATAGCCGATGCAGCTCCAGCTACATGCAACCTGAATCCGTCAGACGACATGAGGAGAAAGAGCGAAATAGAGCAGACCACCTAATCTGATAAAAATTGTTGGATAATCATCCACTGTCCAACATGGCAGACGATCCATAAGAATACGAATCCGTCATCTGGGAATGGGTGTCTCGACCACTGCATGCATGCTCAATCAATCAATTGCAAGAATGGAAATGGACCAGGCAGCTGGGGACGACAGAAGAAAAGATTGGAGGACGCCGTTTGTGAGGCGCCCTTGTAGCGGTATGGCCGCACCATATAAATTGTCGTTAATATTATTGTTATTGTTGATATATCCAACAAGACCTGAAGCTGCTCAAACTGAAGAAAGAAAGTGCTGGAAACAGAGACAACTGGAGGAGAAGGATCTGAGTGACTAAGTCCTTGCCAGAGGGATTAATTCTAGCCTCCATGAGGAAAGAAGAAACAAGGAGTAGGATTGCTACGTCCCTTAGTCAGTGCTTATTGAGTTGAAAATAGTCTCTATAAATGCTATAGGTTCTTGGAAATTTAGTAAGGGTATACCAGTACATACATATTTCAATTTGCATTTGCCTTTTCTGGTCAGGTTTTAGTATTTTTAGATTTAATATGAATTCTGCTTCAGTGAGCAGTCCATAGGAGATTTTTGCAACATATCTCATAGCCCATGTTTGAAAAACAAGAAGTTTAGGAAAGATTTGGCATGTATGCAGAGGTCCACACTATACTACATTACATTACAATTGACACTGGTGTAGCATGCACTGGGTTGAACTCCAAACTGATTTTGTTATGATTTGACGACAAAAATGACAATAATACTCTTAAAGTTAAATAATGGGAAATCACGTAAACAGGATGGCCATTGAAGTAAAACAGGAAACCTATTCAGGAACTTGAGAGCCTTTCGGTTTTCAAAAGCAGTAAAAAAATGCACCTGTTATGTAGCTCTGAGCATTAGCATTTGCACCGTCAGTGCACGAATATATGTAAAGCATCATAGAAGTGCCTTGAGCCAGGCAATGCTGTGGAAATCGTCATAATCAAAATTTAAAAATTCAATGTGAAATCCTATGGGAAAACTTAGGGGAAACGAAGAAGTCGAGAAATAAAAAAAATAACATATTACACAGCAACAAATCTTGAAGGCACGAGGAAAAATGGCTGAAAAATGTGAATGACGAAAACTATTATTGATCAGCAACTTCACGGCGTGGAAATTGAGAAACTGGCTTCAAACGCAAAGAGAACAGAAGATTTTCTGAAATTTCCCAGCATATACTCAGCCACCATCAGGGGTTGACGAGAGAAATTCCAGGCCCCCCTATAGGTAGAGCAGTTGCGAGCTCCCAAACTATCTTAAGACTTAATAAGAAATAAATTTTTACCAACAAATTGAAGTGAAACAGTGAAGGTACGACCTACAATTTTATATCTATCCTTCCATATGTTTGTATGTCCGGATTTTTACTCTTCGTCCCAGAATAGGCTCGGAAATGACAGAGCATCTTTTTTCAAAAAAATATCCAATTGATTCTTACCCAAACTTTCAGGTCAAATTGACTATTTTCAGCTCTTAATTCATTTTAGAAATCGAGTTATTAGCGTTTTAAGACAGATTTCATCTATAATCGCTCACGTTACGATTTAGCTGTCTACAGTCGGCACGACGTCATACTTGCCCAGTAATAATTTCCGCAGCGCCCCACAAGGGCGGATCACGTTTGGCTTTTTGGGAAAGCGGGGTTGGGTGGAGGGTTGGCGAAAACCCGAAATTTAGCGGTCAACGATGGTGGAGTAGTGTTTAAAAACCACAAATTTCCCGGGCAACGCCGGGTAAAACTTCTAGTTTACGTATAAAATATGATCTCATTCAGTCGTTAAATTGAAGTTTAAACTGATCGTAGCTCATCCTCTCTGCAATATCAATCAATCAAAAAGAATAAATCCTATGCAAGTTTCTATATAAAATACCTAGCCCAGACCCCTAACAGTCACCAGCCCCCCCCCGAGTATTTCGTCCTCCCCCCACTCTCGGCGGCCCTGGCTACCATAATTGAATCTCCCCCTCCCCATACCCCCATCGAACCTCCTGGACCCAACAATGTTTAATTGGGATGCAACAGAACAGACTAGAAGCTCTGGTGAACAATGGACCAGAGAATAGCAGACGAAGGATTTCTTTTACAGCCACACCACGCATGCATACACTGAACTAATATATAATAAGGCCACGGATACACACCACCATCATTCGTAATCCCAAACATAAATTTATATAGCGCCACTTCCGAAACCTCTCCAGAGACGCTCATCATTGCCACGAACACCATTAAAGCCCTTCCAACGTGGTTAACACAACAGACCGAGCAGGGTGCGTGCGTGTGCATGTGTGCGCGTGCCTGCGCATGTGTGTGTGTGTGTGTGTGCGTGTGTGTGTGACTCCCATTGTGCTAAATCAGGACTGGGCCAAAGACCAGCGGCTGCAGCCATAGCAACCAACATTTTTGTTTTACAACGGAAAACTACTGCATGGTCAATGGATGAGCACTGCAAGTCGCATGATTTTGACAGGTAGTCATTCTTTGTGTCTATAATTATAGTCGTATACCCTGGGCAAAATAATTATTCGATGCATAATACAATTATGCAGATTGCCAACAGACCGAATTCCGAGCAGCTATTTGGTCCACAAAACATTTGTCACAACCATTCACGGACAGGATGCCCAGCCACGCTGGTGCCAGCTGTACCAACTCAGTATGTCGGACACACGCCACACTCACTGTCTCGTCACTTAAGGGTGGCCGATAAACAACAAAGGCAAAAATATCCAATCATCTCCCCACTTCTGTGACGGTGGTCCAGATAAAACAGCACTAAACTTAACAGGAATCCGAGGACTATTATTTTAGCTCTCGAGTACTATTATTTTAGCTCTTTTATAGCTTCCTCTGTAACTTCCTTAATTGTGCAGTCGATACGAAAAACGCCCTTAGCTTAGATGAGTATTTACCAGTCTACAATAAAAATTCTACCTCAGTGTATGGTGGTCTGTTTATCTTGAATGCATCAGCATGGTCATATGCGGACTTCATTATGTAGTAATGTCACGTCTGTCCTTCATTTGACCTTGGTAATATTTGTCCTTCATTATATAGTAATGTTATGCATGTCCTTCTTTACATCACCTTGGTCATGTGTGCCTTTCATTACATCAGTCTGGTCATGTTAGTGACAGTTAGTCCATCATAATCAGTATGCTTCAGTGCTTAAAGTGTAGAAAAAGAAGTGCCTGGGCACTCTTTTAATACCTTTCCCTGCTGTGAGGGCCAAATAAGTGGCAGGACGGTGTAAAGATTTTAAAAGAAGTGTCTGGACGCCGTCAACGATCGTCCAGGCACACTTTAAGCCATGGTATGCTTGTACTGTTCATAAGTATCTCACTGACTCATGCGTATGTTCCCTCAGTATGTCAGCATACTTGTCCTACTTACCTACATGGTATTCTAACTGTCATGTTTGTCCTACAAGCTTTCAGTATGTTTAGGTTTGTCCTGCAGTATCTGTAGCTCCCACGTGGCTCATATAAACCACTATATAATAAATGGTCCTGTCTGTTGTTAAGTATGTCTATAAACACACACATGCATGAAAGGCAGCCTCCTCATTTATACGCCTTTGATTCTGGCTCTATCAATCACTCTATACAGTCTACATAGATCTGTCTTATTCTTAGCTATGGATGCCCAGTTTTATCAGTCTACCTTAGTTGTTCAAATGGCTGTTCCTTGGGACCTACGGTTGTGGGTCTGTAATACTGTGTGAGTGCTCCTGTCTGTCTGTCTGTCTGTATGTATGTATGTATGTATGTATGTATGTATGTATGTATGTATGTATGTATGTATGTATGTATGTATGTCTGTGAACACAAACATCAACAAAAGAAATCACCACTACACTGAAAAACCCTTGAGAACAATCATACCAGCTATCAACCCTCACCCCCCCCCTATCAAAGAAAGCACCAACATTAAAACATCCGGCGGCCTACACTTCACATTTGATGCCCACTCGTGCATACTTTACATACCTCTATCGGCAAGCTCTATCCGGAATTGCTACAATGCAGCTTGTTAGAGGCACAGCAGTGTGCAGGACTTGAAGAACAAAGGCGACCCTTGCAGCAGCAGCAGCAGCTGAAAACAGACAGACATCAGAGTAACTATTTTGTATGAAACAATCGATTGGTACTGTACTCAGTGCACTGTCACACTAGGGTGCTCCAGATTATGATGCATTTTCAAAAAGTTTCTAAAAATACTGCTCCCTGGCAATTTTCCCATTCCATTTATCATGTTGATCAACTGTACCAATTTTCAGACCAATTGAAAAAGGTTAAGCCTTGCCACCAGCATAAAAACTTTACAATACGAAAATACATAGGAATTTTCTTAAAAATCTGGAATTTGGAAACCATGATAGGAATTGGCGGGAAAACTTAATTATTTCATGATGATTGACTTCTTTTACAAGCTTTTGTATGTCCCTGACAATATTTAGTATGTGGAATCTTAGATGCACTGGGTGCAGTATGAAAATTGCAGAAAATAGCTGCATGGGAGTCAGATGTTGAATTATGTGGAGTTGCGTTGTGCAATGAAAACTATCCTATGGATCTTAAGAAAGACTAGGGTGCTGAATCCCAAACCAGGAAATTCTAGCACTGACTGGGTGTGTCCTAGATTGCTTAGTGGTCATGGATAAACTATTTTTGAGAAGTGATGACAAGTTATATGGCTTGTTGTAAGACAACGGAATTTCTTTAAATGGAGATGTTCTGCGCTTGTTCGTTTATCTGAAAACGATCCAAATGTTCATGTTACTACAACGATTCCAGAAGCAGTGAAAAGCAGTGAAAAGGAATTAAATAGGTTTGGGGTTATCGAACAACGAAAGAAGAACATCAAGGTCAAGATCATGGATCTCTACGAGAAAATTTTTATAGAGTCGTGTTTGCACGTTCAATGACTTGTTTTTGGTCAAAGTCCTGCTCTTCGCGGTGTCTGCAGCGTATGCACCTTTAGATGGTCTGCAGTTCTAGACTGATTTCAATACGACTGATTCAGATGTTGCAGGAGCTGCAGTTACTGTCCTTAACATTTATGATATCTTGCAGAGGAAATTGTACCATTCGCATTGATCTTGAATTTGGCTTCTGAATGGGAAACCCACAAATCGCTCGCAAACTTCTGACAGTGAGACAAACAGAACCACTTGGAAACCCCCATTTCAGTAGGCTATTTCCGCAGTTGAATGCATCCTCAAAACTGATTGATTTGATTACCAAAAGGTCAGTGCTTATTGTTCAACCTACTCAATATTGAAAGTTACTCGCTCAGCTGAGTAGCCTACTACCAGCACAGTGGAAAGCTGTTGACAATTTCCAGCAGGCAGCGCTACTATATAATTATGCCTACTAAAGCTTGTTCGTGAATGGAAAAAGCGATGAAACTAATGACATACTTTGTAAATACAGTCATAAAGGATGAATATCAATGATAGTCTACTCTACAGGTGGTTAAATCTCATCGACACAGATTCCGAGATTTTAAGCACCGACGAAACTTTTGAAACAGTATAACATAGGCCTAACAATGTAAGATCTGTAGGTCTGTGGGAGTGGAATATTGCAGTAGCAGTTTGTGGAGAGAGTTACATTTGTCTGTTGATATTAGGGTCATGTTCTGACCAATAAATCATAAACACACACTGGTTTTATCACATTTTCTTACATACCTGCAATTTGTATTTTCAACCGAAAAATAGCCGTTATTGTTAAACTTCATCGTGCTGGTGGCAAGGCTTAACCTTAATGTAGAATCCTCAAATTTGGTTTTTTAGACTCATCTCTATGAGACGCATGGGAAAATACCCGGGGAGCTAAGAATTTTCAACTTTTATTTTTTTGGAGCACCCTACTGTCACACTCTTTAGAGGAATGGAGGTTGCAAAAAACTGGTGCAACAATGAACTCAGCATTGGAAAATACTCCCATTCAATACTCCCTGCCACCTGGAATCGGCTTTTCCGGTGGTACTTCACATAGTGCCCATCAGGATCACTGCACCATGTTCTTCTCTATAGCTGACTGTCCTTGTTTAGACTAGGCCAGGTCGGGAGCACTTCTGAGTAGACGATCTTGAAGGGGTACAATAATAAGTGCTTCGCGGGGACGAAAAGCCAAAATTTTGCTATTTTCATATATTCACGCAGTTTCACAGCTTTGCATCTCAAGTTTACCTTGCAGTTAGAGATAGAGAACGACCAGGGCCACCACCCACAGTCAGCACACACACACCAGCGAGTTTCGAGCCACAAACCGACGCCATCTTAGGGAATAGAGACTTACACCTGCCCAGAATGGGAATATCCTTATTCACAGAGTAAAGGTTTACGCCTGACCCATGACTACCATTTTAAATCGTTATTCGGGTGTAGACCATATTTACACTGGGAGTAAGAGATACACCTAGCCCACGACTGCCGCCCCAGGAGTGCAGTTATAATTATTTGATATGCTGATGTACAGCATCATGACTTTGACAGTTGATGTACACATTAATACACAGAGCCTTGCTAAGTAAGGGCCACTAGAAGAACAGAAAGCTTGAAACATCTTTCTCAGACTCTGACTGGGTTTTGGACCCACTTCCTGTCTTCTGGGTCAATAGTCCTGCCTAGACATTAGCCCATTGCATCCACAAAAGGCCCATAAGATGTAGTCAGTGTAACCTTATTCTCAGATGACACCAAAACATCACCAGGCGAGTGCAGTGGCATTATTAGGTTCAGACTGCAGATTTAGACCGGCTCAGCCAATGGATTTTGTGGGTCAATGAAAGATATGGGAAATAAAACTTTACGAACACTAGTTGGTTTGCATACACTGGTTTTATTGTCGGCTGGTAGGTTAGTTGGATGAATGGCTTGTTGCATAATTAGTTGGATGGCTGGATAGATGAATTTGGATGGCTGTCTGAATGGTTGGATGTCTAGTTGAATGGATGGTTGGATGGCTAGTTGAATAGATGGTTGGATGGCTAGTTGAATAGATGGTTGGATGGCTAGTTGAATGGATGATTGGATGGCTAGTTGAATGGATGGCTGGATGGCTAGTTGAATGGATGGTTGGATGGCTAGTTGAATGGATGGCTGGATAGCTATTTGAATGGATGGTTGGATGGCTAGTTGAATGGATGGTTGGATGGCTAGTTGAATAGATGGTTGGATGGCTAGTTGAATAGATGGTTGGATGGCTAGTTGAATGGATGATTGGATGGCTAGTTGAATGGATGGTTGGATGGCTAGTTGAATGGATGGCTGGATAGCTATTTGAATGGATGGTTGGATGGCTAGTTGAATGGATGGTTGGATGGCTAGCTGAATGGATGGTCGTATGGCTAGTTGAATGGATGGTTGGATGGCTAGCTGAATGGATGGTTGGATGGCTAGTTGAATGGATGGTTTATTAGATGGCTGCATAGATGAATGTGGCCGTGTGCTTGGTTGGATGGCTGCATGAATGGCTGGCTGCATGAATGGCTGGCTGGTTGGATAGATGATTGGATAGATGAACGGTTAGTTGTCTTCGGTTGGGCTGGCTGATTGATAGATCATAGATTGATAGATGGTTGATTGGATAGATCGTAATCGTAATCTCGAGACTTCTACAGCACCCACAAAAGCCAAATCGCGGGAACCAGCTTATTCACATGGTTTAATTCAGATGGTTTATTGGATAGATGGTTTATTGGATAGATGGTTGATTGGCCGATTTATCCAGTCGGGACCCGCATCACCTTGACATTATCTTTATAGACCCAATCTTACCGGCCTCCTTCGTAGTCTAAAGTACGACCACTTCTTTATCATCTGATGATACCTCTAAAATTATCTGAACACAACGCAACTGCAACAGCAACCAGCCCGGAGGCGGTGGCTGAAGCGGCAAATGAAGCGGACCTTGTGATTCGCTTGGTCCAAAAAGTACTCGGTTAATGGCGGCCACTGTTTATCTCGATTGCACACGACCACAACCACTCAACCCTCCACCCTCCCCCCCACGCTGCCGCTGCACAATCGGCGACGCTCATGGTCCAGAAATTGCACATAAAAAGTCCTGTCTTGATGATTCCAAGTCCAAAGGCAAAGTCCTCCTCCTCCTCTCCTCCCTCTCCTCCTCCTCCTCCCTCTATTCCGCTATTATACAGCATAGCAAATGGGATGAGGGACCACAACACTTCTTGTCTCAATGCAATGGCACTGAAGAACAAGTAGTCAGCTGTGGATGACCACCTCAATACTTTCCCCAGAAAAACTGACAGAGATGTGAGCTATACCCCAGCGCTCGTGAATAAGCTGGTGCCCTGCATCTGGCTTTTAAGTTGCGTTCAAGAAAGTTCTGGAGATTGTGATTACCCATTGAGAAAATCACGCATTCTGTAGAGTGTAGAATGCTTTAAGCTTAGCTATGATATTCGAAATCGCAATCTTGTCATTTTGACAGCATCCAAAAATGTGTGAGGTCACATTAACCAGCCTATTCACAGCATTTAGCCAAAACTTAATCAAAAAGTGTGGGGGAAGCCTGGGAAGGTTGCGGAGGGGTAGAGTTAAATTGGTTTCAAGTCAAGACCCAACGAGATCTAGCAGGCAGGCAGTCCAAACGGCTAAGGTGGATCGTGTTTAGAGTTGAAACTGTGGAGGAGGAAAAGAGGAAGAATCGACAGAGGACTTTTGTGGAAAAGCGCTATAAAATTTAATATCTTCAAAACTGCTTAAGATATTGATCTAAAATTTGGCACAGTTTCCTCTAATACCCTAATAAACATTCTGTAAAATTTTCATTGAAATCTGAGATGGTCGAGCTGGAGCCATTTGTTGAATTGAGGTGTATGTATGTATGCGCACTTGTTATAGCGCCCCTTCAAGCTCTCTACTCAGAGGCGCTCCCGACTACAGAGCGGACACTGCATCGGAGTTTCACGCCGAAGCGCTGAGCAATTGCGAGTGAAGGACTTGCCCAAGGTCCCTACGCAGCGACGTGAGGTGGATTCGAACCTCGAACCTTCCGGCTTCAAGGCAGCGACGCCACCACTACACCACCGCGCCCCACAAGGTGGAATGTGACCCAGCAGTGACATTGTCAGTGAAGGAACTGTATACAGAGAGAGATAAAGATAATTAGACAAGGTGGGTGAGTTTGCAGTATATGTAAGATGGCATGGCAGGCAGGATTTCATATCGAGTTCTCAATTCTAAGTGATATTCAGAAACGGTCTTCTATTGGAATCTGTACAGAAGAGAGACTGTCTCCGGTCAGAGGTTAGAACTCGTCTGTCTATTCATAGGCTGCAGTCCATATTACTTATAATATATATATATATATAAATAAAATTATATATTATATATATATATACATATATATAATTTTATTTATATATGTGTATATATATATCAGTCGACTGGAGGCTAACAGACAGAGCAGTATTTTCAAATTAACTAGGTCCTTGTGCCAGCCCGACAAGACAGGACTTTAGATCTAATTCTAAATATAAATTTAACATACATCTATACACAAATAATCACATAAAAATATGCAACATGTATACATATGCATACTAATATATATATATACATTATACATATATATGCATATATATATACAATTATATATACATAAAAATCACGATTATATGTACCAGCTTTCCAGAATCAACCCTTGCACAACTCCTGACAGTCACTAAAAGGCAATATAATTATAATACTACTACTAATAATATATATATACCGGTATATTATATATATCAGTATCTTATACATTTCCCCGTTACATATTTATTATATATATATGTGTGTGTCACATATCATATGTACATATAAAAATATGTATAGGCCCTGTATAATGATAAGGGTTCTTGAATTCGTGTCCTTGATCTTCAATTATTAATTAATATTATATGCAGATAAAATATACTTATGCATATTTGTGTTTCTTGATAATTTATGTCTTACACATGTAGGTGATTATATATATATATATATCATATATATATATATGCTTGAATTTATAATGGTGTCTAAAGTTCATGCTGGCTTAGTAGTGTCTAATGCAATCTGCCAGTTTGACTAGTTGGCCTATATTATCATTTATATATACATGTATATATATATACATACATACATACATAAATTGAATGGTAGAGAAGATCCTTGACATGTAACCTGGCCAGAGTGATGTATACTGCTGCAGTAAAACAGACCCCTGCACTCTGTCTTGGGCCTGGGGTTTCCAACAAGTCCCATAATGCCTCTCAGAAGCACACAGACACCAGAATTCTATATGTTATATAGATAATTATATGTGTATATATACATATAAAGAGAAAGAGAGAGATACAGAGAGACAGGCAGACAGAGAGAGATGCAGACAGACAGACAGAGGGGAGGGATTGGCCAAACCAGTAGAAGATTCCACCACATGATCAACAAAGAAAGCCGAAACAATGGTGATAATAATACTTTTTTCCTCTCTCCCTAATAATCTTTATATTCCTACAATTGAGTGTGCTGTCAAGTTTTAAAAAAATATTTTACATGAATTATGGGTGGCCCTATTAGCGGTATTGTCCATCCCTTCTGGGACGCCCCTTCTTCACCAAATTATGTTAAAGTATTATTCAATGCCATAATTGCATTATGTTTGTTGTTTTGGTTGAGAAAAAAAAAAATAAGTAAATAAAATTTAAAAAATAAAAATATGGTCATTTACACAGCAATTTACAAGAGTATCATGAAGGCACTTGGAGATTGAAAAGATTGAAAAGACCAGAAACACCAGCATGCAAGGAGAAGTCACCGAACAGTAGAAGAATTATTAAATCAATAATATATTATACATACAGCAGATCATATAGCTGATCGTAAGTCTACATCTGAAATAGATAATCTTCTGACTACATATAACAACAGTGCTACTACAATATATGCTAATGGCCTATTACTCCAGCACACCGTCTACAGTGCAAAATGTCTACAGACTGACTGCTGAATACACACCCCTGGTGCATACACACAAGAATATATATATACATACACACGACACACGTGTGTGCGTATAAATATATATAATTATATAAAAAAAGTATATATATATACATATATTATATACAACATATAAAATCAGGACAATACGATATGCAATGTCTTCTGACTTTAGGCAGATTACTAATTTCACCTTAACGTCGTTCACTGCTGAATACATACACATAAGCATATAAATTTTTTATATAATAATTATATATTTATATATACGCACACACGAGTGTCGTGTGTGTATGTATATATATATATAAAATTTATATATATATATATTATATACAACATATAAAATCAGGACAATACGATAAGCAATGTCTTCCGACTTAGGCAGACCTACTAATTTCACCTTAACGTCGTTCATTACTGCACAGCATTGGAGGTCACCTGCAGACGCGGTATCCAGGCAAACGACCGCACAACCAACAGCACTCAATAATCAATAAAGCTACGCTTGAATACCTTATACCTGTACCTGTCAATCATCCGTTCATACTTCTAAGCAAGGTCGTCGTCTTATAAATATCGATAATATTGGTTGTAGGCAATTAATTCCTTCACCAGTTTTTTTTCTGTCCTGTTGAAAGGCACTCGACCAGAAGACCGTGTGCACACGCGGTGAAATGGATTCCCCGCTAACGGCCTACAGCAAATGTTCCGACGAGTTAAGTACACCACCGCTCAGTAAAAAGGCCATTGACGCCAGCAGTTGATTTATGTCTTCTGCGGTTTTGAGTGAAGGCACAACTTCACAAGCAAGCCTTCAAGATTCAGGTCAGGGAGGGGGCCAGAAGTAAAGTCTGTCTGTCTGTCTGTCTGCCTGCCTACGTGTCTCTCTGTCTGTGTGTGTCTGCCTACATCATGTAGGCAGACACACGCAGAAGGACATCTAGGCTACATGTCTCTCTGCGTGTGTCTGCCTACATGTCCTTCTGTTTGCCTGCATGTCTCTCTGCCTGTCTACATGTGTGTCTGCCAACATGTCCCTCTGTCTGCCTATATGTCTCTCTGTCTGCTTAATGTATGTCTGCCTGTCTACGTGTCTTGTCTTTCTGCCTGCCAAAATGGCTGCCTGCTTTCCAACATGTCTATCTGTCTGCCCACATGTATCTCTGTCTGCCTGCATGTGTCTGTCTGTCTGTCTGTCTGCATACATATATGTATATCTCTCTGCCTACATGTACCCGTACATGTCCGTCTGCCTGGCTAAATGTCTGTCTGCATGCAAACATGTTTGTCTGTCTACCTACATGTTTATCTGCCTGTCTATAAGTATCTCTGCCTGCTTAAATGTCTGTCTGTCTGCTTGGCTACTTACATGTCTCTCTCTGCCTGTCTGCACATCTCTCTACTTTGTGCAACATCCCTATATTAAATTCATTAACGGTAATTCACTATGCCCTTGACCTCTAAACTACCTAATTATAGTGAGCCTCCATGTCATGACCTTGGGCAAATTGGTTGCGCCTACCACCCCACAACATCTCTGTCGTTCAGAAGTGGAATATTTACTTCCCAGGCAAACAGGAAGTAAAGATTAAGAGCGAATTCTACCATGCAGTCTGGTCCCCATTGGGAACCTTGAAACTCATCTTCGCCGGCTCAATGACACAGGAAAGGAAATGACCGATTTCTCTAAGCCCCCAATGTCGAATAACACCTTAACTTTACTATGACTTTACTTTTTTTGACTTATGGCCGTCAGGCGATGCCGTCAGCCACTTTCCCATGGTATACATAGCTCTCCACTTTTGTCTATTCTGCGCCACATGCGTCGCCTCCTGTATCGTCATTCCAATTGCTTCGCAGTCATCTCTTATTATGTCGATCCATCTTTTCTTTGGTCTCCCCTTGATCTTTTCCCATGTACGTATCCGTTGAGCGCTATCTTTGGATAACTTTACCATATAGTATTGCTGTATATATGTCAGACCACTTTTGAGGCGCTTCTCTCAGCAAACGCCTTTCAGAAGTGTTCACAATGCGAGCGACCAAGAGAGAAAGAAACGGCAGGTTTTGAGGCAAGAGTAAGATGAGGAAAGACAACCAGACAGAAAGACGGAAATGAAAAGAAAGTATGTACTTTATTGAACCGCCTGCAAACACACTGCGGGAATATAATACTATTCATTCAATCCTTCGGACATTTACATAGCGCTCCTTCAAGAAAAAACTACTCAGAGGTGCTCCCGACTCCAGTGCGCCAAAAAGAACAGTTTTAAGTTTAGTAAGGATTCTAAAGAAGGATCCTGGTAGAGTCCCAGGCGTATATAGTAAGAGTATAATACTCAAGGTAGAATGTATTTACTGTCAAGTCTGAATGTTCAAAATGCTCATATCAAGTCACCAAGTATTATCGTATTGTATTAAAACATTTATAACTTTCTAAATAAACCTAATGGCTATCATCCCCCATGGTATCACCGCCCATGCAGAGGTCCACCTAGCAGGGTTCTAAGACCCCTTCCGTTTCCCCTGTGCAACCGAATGTAAACTATTACAAGATTTACTTGCGTATACACCGCTTCATTATATTTGTAAACTTCTGCTTCTTTTGATTCTACATTGGTTTCAAAATAAAATTATTTGATTTGAAAAAAATTAAAATAATTATTATTATATTAGTCTTATAAGTCGCATCCCTAATTATGACCAAGTCACGGAGTACATGAGGAATTAACTCCACAGGCTTCCTATTCCACAGCGGATCACGTATAGGGTTTCTGCATTAGTCGGGTGCTGCATGGCGGGTCTGGCTCCCATGTACATACATGAGCTTTGGTGTCCAGCGGCGATCTGACCTCCGATCAGCTGATCAAGCTGAACTCTTGGCCCGTAGCTCTCGGACTACTAAAATGCAGTGGCACTTCTACTCAGTGGCTGGCCCTAGAACCTGGAATGGGCTCTCTGTTGCTCTCCGCCTGGTGTGTAGAGATTAGGGTGGTCGTTAAAAATGAAAGTTTGAATTGACTGTTCTCCAAGGCGCCATTTGGTTCCATTCTCCCCAGAAACATCACACAAAAAGTTGTAAGAGAAAATATTAATATTTAGGACTAGCACAACGCCATCAAAGTTTTACCCTTATAATAGCAAGTCTTCTAATGCTCAAAAGTAGCTATATGGTTGTAATCAATCAGGAATCTTCAAACCAGGGATCAATTCAACTACTTATATAGCTGGCCCACACTACAACATAATGATGCTATACTGTTGTCGTAATCATAATCATCAATTTATATAGCGCCACTTCAAGAGAAATTCCTTAAAGGCAAGAAAACCTGTATAACACACCGCATCACAGATAACATCTATCATATCTTATGTTTTTACAAATACTAACTGTTTTACCTTGTTGTCTTGATTGATAATAATAGCTTATTGTTCTTAGACTGTCACAGTAATGGAACAGTAATAGTATATTGTGAGTGTTAGCTACCTATTACCCCTCTGGGCTTCCTTACTTGGACTCTCCTTGACTATGTGGGAGTTGAGGGAAGGGCAGGGCCTATTTAAAGGGCTACTACTGTGGGGGCTTGCTTCTTGTCGTGGGTCTACTCTGTGGTGTGTGTTCGACTCCTGTTGAGCGTGGCGTGTGGTTCGTGTTCTACGACGTTTGTCTTCTTCGATTGCCGTCCCACCTCGTTGGTGAACTGGCCTACATCCGTCTTCCTTTGGGCTCCGTTAGCCTGGTGTGTCTTCACGTCAGCTCTGTCGAATCAGCTGTATCGGTCGTACTTCATGTCAGCTTTGGGTAACGTTAACCTACTTCTTGTCAGACTGCTCTGTTATTGAATAAATCGATGTTATTTTACATTACGGACCTGAGTATTACTCATCATCTCCTAGACTAGAGCAAGTGAACCCAACAATATAATAGGGATAAATATAAAAAAGTTGTGCTTTCATTTGTGTCCTACAAAATTAATTTATTCTGCAAAACCACCAATATTCTTAATGAGGTATGATTTCTCAGATTTTTCTACCGTCATTGTTCATGTGGTTACTGGGTACAAGGAGCTGGTGTAATATTAAAAAGTAGCAACCTATTTTAGATGCGAATTTTTATCTCAGATTTAGGCTAATATGTTTTCAACCTGAGGCGTTACTACCCTGTCTCACAATTCAAATTGCAATTGGTCTTTTCATGGGTTTGAGCCATCGTGTAATTTTCACGATTCACTTCCCTCAAAGTGGAATCTCTGGCATGTTGCCCAAAGAACGCATTCATCTGCCACCGAGAGTGTAGCAATGGGTGTTGTATTGAGGGTGCTATACTTATTTCATTGGATTGGTTGGTTGGTCGTCTGAGATGTCCTGGTAGCCAAGTGCTGTAATTTCAGCTGGACCCATTGCTGAGCACGATGTAGAGATTTTGAGTTGCATACATAGCTTTCGTGTTTGACACCATTGCCTTTCATTCTAATTTATAATCGGTGGTTAATTTACAATAGCTAATAAAGGCCGTGTAATTTGTGTCCACTCTTGACAGCACTTTCTGTGTCAATTGTTTGTTCATTCTTTCAACTCTAAAAGTATACTTTTAATGGGATAAACAATGTGAGTAGGCTTCACCAGGCGCTCAATTATGATACTCTCTTTAGAAGTTGTTTAAAAGTTGCTCTTTGACTCCTATGTGGTGATAAGTAATTTCATAGATCTATAAAAATTATGATCTCAATAATTTCAACATCTATTTTAATTCATTTCTTTACAGCAGCTCTTGATAAATTTTATCTGTGATGCGTTGTGTCATTCTGCTCTGATTGCCACAATAAACGAAAATATCATCGGTATTTTTCTCTAGTTCATCTATTATTGAGGTCCTTGTCCGTGTTATATCATAATTTGTGTTACAGTTAAGCATGCAATAAAAAGCTTTTAGAGTAACAAAGGATTCCTGTAGATAGAAATCAGACGTATCAAAAGAACACAGCAATGTGTTGGCTTACTAGAATTATAGGTTTATGGTCATCGATCTCAGGTACTCATGCGTCAAATACTATTGTGATGTTTAATTGTTCATAAAAAATATATAATAAACCAGTATCATCATTGTAGAAGTCAGGCATACTTGTCAGTTTGTTGTGCTTGAGTAAAAGAATGTAGTCTTTCAGTTAAAACTAGTCACAGGTCCAAAAATGTGACTAAATTATCCTTATACTCAAAAAGACGACGATATTTCGTAAAATTCAAAACTTCAAACATGTTGTGCTAGTCCTAAATATTTTTCAATCGGGATAATTTTTGGGCCACCTCAGTCTTTTACCAAGTGGCACCAAATGGTGGGTTGGAGAAAGAATAAAACTGAAGTTGAAAATTTGCCATTACAGATGCGACCACCCTAGTAGAGATCACACCACTATGTTTCTTTCTCGCTTAAAAAACTGCCCTATTTAGCCGTTGTTGGACTGGGAGCGCTTCTGAGTAGCTAACATTGAAGATGCGCCATATAAAAAGTCAATCATAATAATAATTATAGTTATCGTTAACGATATTACCTTGAAGGAGCGCTATAAGTCAAACATAATTAATACTGGTGCCGAGTAATTAATTTTGTCAGCATCCTCACAAGGTGACCAGTCTCATAAAACGATCAATAACTCAGCGACCCTGCAGCACTCTTTGCAAGTCCAACCAATCCTCCATCGCACGTGCCGCACTAGGTCAACTCTGACCATTTTATCAGGTCATCTCGCCAGACAGACATGCATACACGGACAGTGCGTGGCCAGGGTCGATGCTGTGTCATCAGTGAAGAAACACGTGCAAACGTATATACAAGCTCAGACTCTAAAGACCGAGACATTTAGATGTGCAGTGGGCCAGATTATCATTTACGACAACTTGATCGGAATGGCTTATTTGTATATCATAAATCTGAATAAATCACTCTTTGTATGATGTACGTCTATTAACATGAACGATTTTATGTGCACCAATATACAGATAGCAATTGGTCAATTAAAGAATATTCTTATCTAAGTTATCTTATCTTCAACTAGATGTGTGACCTGGCGTTTTAAAGTGAATTGATAGCTGAAAATAGTCGTGTTGACCTATAAATTTGGGTAAGAATATATCGCAAAAATTTTCGTAAAGCAAAACTGTGTCATTTCAGAGTGTTTCTTGGGACAAAAGTTCAAAATTCATCCGGACAAACAAACAGAAGGACAAACTTTCCGCCTTATAATGTAGATCACTAAGTACTATTAAAGTAGTCTATTACTCTCTTAAGTTAGCCTGAGAGGCAGTCATGGATGTGAAGTGCATGATATTCATTCAGCTTCATTTTCCTAAGCCTTAGCATATGAGGACTGATGGCCAAGCCAATCCCTTGCCGTCTAATCCTCCCAATGACAGTGTACACTGTACAGTCAGTTTACTCACCATATCCAAATTGTGGTGCAGAAATGTCAAAAAATCTGTCATGGCATGGTTAATCTCCGAACCTCAGTCAACAATCCAGCATGCAAATCAATACCGGTATACTATATGCTCATACATACATAGTATTCAACTATACAATAGTATATATATATACATTATACAATTATACATACATACATACATTACATACATACACAGTATTACACACACACATAGACACATATACATACATACATACACACAGCTTTTTTTAATGTGCAGTTGTACACAAAATGTGCAGTTCTAAATGGATTTGTGCAGTTGTAGAAGCACTTCTGTACAGTTGAAACTAGAAAAAGTCATTGTTCTCCGATTGGAAGTAATTTACCATGGAGGATGGGAAAGGAAAGGAGTTGTGCGGTTCTAAAAATTCCTTAAAAACAGCCATGTACACACACATACAGACATACACACATATGCACCTACATAAAAACACAATGAAAACTTAGAAATCTAACTAAACTGCATCAAACTATTTATAATATAAATACTTCCAGACATAATTTAAAAGCCCAACTCATATTTCGAAAAGACCAGATAAAAAACCGGTCAGCTTTAAGTGCACTGCAGTAGGCCTTGAACATACATCGGGAAGACCTTGAGGAAATTGGACCTTCTGGTAAAATGAGGAAACACATACGAACATGACATTGTATCCAGTGGATATGGAAGACGACGACGGACGCATCCTGTTTCAGAGATGGGAGAGAATCGGAAACATGGCGGGATGAATTACCTGAAGCGGTGAAACTGAGAAGAGGCTTTTAAACAGTGGCTTGTTTCATCAGCCAGTTATATATATACAGCGCAGAAGTGCACCACAATGGCAGCCTTAACTCTCGGAATTGATGGCTGGTATGAGCAGAGATCCTACTCATGAAGAGTGACGTCAGAAAGCTCATGAATATAGTCAGTGGCGTAGCCAAGAGGGGTTTCGGAGGTTATAACCGCCCCCCATTGACTAAGGAAAAAAGTTTTTTTAAAGGTTAGGCCCCTATTTATCCACTTAAATAAGAAAGAAAAAACAATTGCTTGTAGTAACAATTGTTTTTCGTACTTTATTCACTTTGTTACTTTATTCCCTTTTTATTTACTCTAATACTGTAGGGTTGGTGTCAGGAAGGGCATCCGGCCAGGCCATAAAACCCCTCAAGCCCCCCATCATAAATTCCTGGCTACGCCACTGGATATAGTTTACATCAATGTAATGCCATGCAATAACAGATAGCTTTGAGTTTCAGTGCCAGAATGTTCTCTCAATATTATGCTCACCTGCCCTTGAAAAACTCAAAGTTCCTCAAGCAAAAGTGCCCATAGATATTTTTAAGGGATTTAACACAATGGTCAGTTGGTCACGGTTACATTTTGTTAGAAAGAACTTGAAAAACGCAATGCATGACATTAAGAGCATGGGTAGGTCTATTTTTCATAAATATAAATTTCCCAATTTCACTTTGTTTATCATACCAGCGCCTAACTGCGAAGAAGTTAGCTAAAAACTCAAAAGGTAGTTAAAGAATAGGTGTTAATTTTTCCAGAGAGGGCAAGTAGTGCCCCATTATGCCCCTATGTGTGTGCAGGTGCCCATGTCCTCAAATCTACATATGATCACGAGCTCACTGAAATCACAACATGCATTGGGCACTCAATTGGAACTCAATTGTATTGCAGGCTGTCTGCTCAGTTAGTATACTGGTATAGTTAAGATGTGTGTATTCTGTGTTCTCCGTTCTTGTGAATTGTTTAAACTGCATAATTGTACACTGTAACTGGTTGCTGTCTGTCAACCGGATTGTTGAATATAAAAGAGAATATTATATTATCAACAATATTTCACGAAATTTATCTACAATTCTAACAGAATTCAAACAATTCAACTAAGCAGCCATTTTCTGTGAAGCCTCGAGTTAAGAGTTGCACAAAAGGCAGTGGAAGTCCATTCCATACCAGGGTTTTTTTCCATACCTTTTCATACCATTCCATACCATGGGGTTTTTCCATACCTTTTCATACCATTCCATACCATGGGGCTTTTCCATACCTTTTCATACCATTCCACATCATGGGTCTTTATGTTCAAAAAAGCAATAGACCTGCAGTGTATTGACACCATACAAGACACTGCATTAACAAGCAGAACTTTTAAAAAATTTTATTCAGTTTCCTTTTCGTTGTGTATTCACGTTTCATTTTTAAAGAGAAGTCGAAACTAGACCGTCACGAAAGCCTGACAAGTAGTCTTAATCGAAAAGCCCACACATACGGTAGGCATTTTCTATCATTACATCTAGATCATTCATCCACTATAGATAGCACAGTAAAAATCAAGTGATATTAAATTTGTCTGAATTTTTTACCATCAGTCCCATTTCCTCTGTGAGTGTTCTAAAAGCAATAGGAAACGCAATTTCAGATTGGTAACTTCCACAGTCTTGGTTGTCATCAGTGCTGTATCTAATGGTATCCACCTCTACATGTGGCACGATGATGTAGTGGGTATGTTCGTTGCATTGCAGCCAGAGGGTTGCAGGTGGACAGTAGTGCACCTTCAAGCTCACTATTCAGAGGTGCTCCCAACTACAGTGCGGACGCTGCATCGTGTTTCACGCCAAAGCGCCTGAGCAATTGCAAGTGAAGGATTTGCTCAAGGTCACCACTATGTAGCGACTTGAGGTGGATTCGAACCTTCAACACTCCGACTGCAAGGCAACAAACATACCCACTAAACCACCGCGCCCCACATATGCGACAGGTTCATTAAGCTATGCCATTGAACGGTGCAATAAGACGTTAAAACTACAACCAATGAACCAAATAAGAATCAAAAATGGGTTTGCCACCGTAGAGAAGAAATTGTAGGACAGACAGGTGCAGAGCATTGAAAAACCTTGGATCCAAAGATGCATTACATGTCATTGTCAAAACCACAAAGCCTCAGCATGTGTCCACACCCCAATTGGTTGTCAGAAGGAGCAAAGCCACAGTGAAAACCTGAGGAATGCTTCGACAGCTGCATTGATAACTGAGCTAAATATCAGCCACGGATGTAAAAATAGAACACATCATTCTAAAATCTAAAATAGTTCAACCACTGTTAAATTTAACGGCATTCTAAAATCCGAAATAGCTCACCACTGTTAAATTTAACGGCATTCCAAAATCCAAATAGCTCACCACGGTTAAATTTAACGGCCAACTAACGGCTTCGGAAGTTTGACCACATGCATAATGCAAGCTTACTTTCTCAAGATCATATACATTGGCACACAGTGTGACTGTGATAGAAATAGCCAATTAAACTGACCGAGAATAGACTCTAACAGTGCTGTCCAACCTGTTGGGACACCGTGGGTTACTGAATAAATTAATCTTGAAGCTAAGGACCACATCAGTACACTCAAAGATAACTATTACAATTTATTGAAAATTATTAATCACATTAAAATTTATGGAACAATCACAATAAACAATTGCATGCATTCATGCATGTCATGTAGGGCACATTTAATTATAGTTCAGAGCAAAAGTATATCAATAAAATATATTTAAGTAGGCTATAGTTACAGTGATTGTCTTTCAGTTCATTTGTGATGCATATGTATTGTCACTGGAGTTAATTTCAGGTCAAATGTATTGGCACTGGAGCACGACAATATACGACAATATAAGCAACAGTTAACCAGCAACATACATAACAAGCTCCAATGGGGACACTTAAAATCAGCCCATGGAACATCACATTCACCGACCAGACATTTATACCACACCACAACAATGTAAAAACCATTCATAATGCAAGTCTGCAAACAAAGAAGACTGCACCGCTGGCAGCACCAACAGCATCAAGCCAGAAAAAACCGTGGGTAAAGAAACAATGCCATTCAAATATAATAAAAGGCAATTTTCTATCGATAACAACACAAGTTCTACAGGATATATATAAAGCAATTGCACATATCCAGTTTTTAAAAGACATTGAGGCAGTCTGTGAAGATAGCACGGCATGATTTAATAGGGGAGTGTCGATCTGTTTTACTGGAGCATAGAAGATGATTGTACAACGGAAATTGTAGATTGTTTTACACAGACCACGACCAATATGATGGTGAGAATGATGGTTTTGGTATGCCATTCCTTAATCGCGTACAGAGTTTATGCATCGTACAAGATTGGAGCACGATCGTTGAAAGGATGTTTGCAACTTCTGAGATCTCACTTTTCACAACAGATGATTTTCTTCGCGTGCTCTCATTACGTTGGAGTCCGATCATGTTTCAGCTTCAGTCGAGTTCAGTCAACCACAGGCATACTTAATATAATAGGCATACTTAATTTAATATCCTGCATACTTAATTTAATAGGCATACTTAATTTAATGTAAAATACTAGATGTGGTTCCAGGTTTGCCTCCATTTCTTATTTCAGATATTTTATTGCAGGGAGAGTTTGCAAATCAAAAGATTACAACTAGGAACACTCCAATTGTTACCTCAAGGCCTTGTTTCTTATTTTAGATATTTTATTGCAGGGAGAGTTTGCAAATAAAAAGATTACAACTAGGAACAATGCGATTGTTACCTCAAGGTCGATTTATTTCACTTTGCTGTTCGGAACTGTTCAAGTATTTTGATCAATATGAAATGACCAAAAGAATATCCATTAGAGAAACTCTGAGACTGAGCAGCAGCAACAGCAGTGCCATCACGTAGCCATAGGCAACAGTGATATAAGCCAGCTATGTCACGTGACTTAGCAGGAATCGTGTCACACTGTCACAGAGGGCAAGTAATTTTTGCACTGCAGTTGACATCTCAGGGCAAGAACAGTCTGCAGGGAACCAGATGGATTTATCAGCCATTGTTGTCTGCTCCACGACTCTTGAGCGCTTCACCAGGAAGTGCTCAACATTCAGGTACTCACCTATTCCACAGTCCTACAGGTCCTCCTTATGCCCAGTGCTTAAAGTGTGGATAAATAAGTGCCTGGACGCTCCTTACCTTTCCAAAAGAAATGCCTGGACGCCCCTTTCCTTTCCATGCTGTGCTGGCCAATAAGTGGCAGGACGGCATTCAGATTTTCATAAAAGTGCATGGACGCCGTCCATGACTGTCCAGCCACACTTTAAGCCCTGCTTATGCCATCAGTTTTTCAAGGTCATCTGGTGTAGTACTGCTGATGTGGGGATGGTGGTGTAGGCTTGTAGGGTGTATGTTCGGCGCCTTGGAGCCAGAAGGTTGCAGACTTGAATCCACCGTACGTTGCAGCATAGGGACCAGAGCAGTGAGCAAGTCCTTCGCTCGTATTAAATTGCTCATGCATAAATTCGGTGTGAAATGCTGATTCAGTGTCCGCACTGTAATCGGGAGAGCCCTTGAGTAGGATCTTGAAGGGGCGCTACAACAAGTGCTCACACAAATAATCCAAGGATTCTGGGGATTGATTGGCACCCCCTCCGCAAGAAAATCCAAAGAACTGCCACCATCTGCTATTGACGTTAAGTTCACAAGACGAAACCAGTTGACAAACTACCACACTGGTAGTGGTGACCACATTCACTTGATACTTCATGGTAAATGCTTTAATCGCAGTACTATCCAAATTTCGATTTTATGAAGAGTCAAAGAAATCAGCGGCAGGAACAACACCTGCCTACAATGTAAAAGTCACGGTGTATGTACAGTGGCGGATTTAGGTTTTATTGCATGGGAGGGCAAGGAGAATTTCAAGAGGGCGCCTGTACTTACATAGTTAAAAACAGTAAATTAATTTTAATTCGTCTTATTTAGCCAATATATCGAACAAAATCAAGAATCTAAAACAGAAACTTTTTAAACTTGTGCACTTGACTTCTATCAAGAGTTAGGTCTACATAAATTTACGTTTAGGCTATATATAATTCAAATATTTATTAATGTTATTTATTGGTTATTGATCCAGGTAAACGTGTAGTTTAGCGTCGTAAATTATAATTACTCGCTATTGCTTGGGTTTCAGCATGGGTCTAGTGCAAGTCGCATTGAGGCGGCCCGTGTAAAAATCTGTCTAAAGTTCTGTGACACTATGGCAAGGGAATGAAAATTTATAGTGAAAAAAATGGGTTTTCGCCCCCCGCCCACCATGGAGACCAGGGTGTGTGGGGGGCGAAAACCCATTTTTCTCTTGTCCCATTGTGGTAGAGATTTGCCAACCCCTCCTCCGGGTACTTCTGATGGCCCTCTGTCTAGGTACAAAGTTTCGGATGAATTGCTGAGTCTTAGCGAATTTTTGGGCGGGTTTCGCCCCCACCTTCCCCCATGGTGGTAGAAAATCGCCAAACCATCGTTGGGGTGTCTCCTGTCGAGACCTAAACAGTAACACTACACAGTAGTGAAGGTTTGGAGTGAAAAGCTCAAAAACTGGAAATGCATGATAATTTAGTTTCCATGAAGGACATTTTAGGTTTAAGTAATAAGTACGGACCGGGCCCGAGGGGGCGCCATTTCTTACCCAACAGGGGCACGGGGGGGCGACCAGAACCCCAGGCCTGGACTAAATCCGCCACTGTGTATGTAATGTATGTGTGTATGGACATTTATACAACAATAACCTCACGAAGGCGCTTGACATAACTGCACGACAGTTCTAAACAAGTGCGACTTAAGTGACTTTGAGAACGTTTCCTGAGATAAATGCAGTGCAGCATCGCGAATTGTTAATGGAAGACTGTTTCAACATAAAGGTCTAAGACATAAGAAACCGCGATGAGGCCCACATCGGTGTATGGGAGCGCGGGACTATCAGGTCCAACGAGCCGCAAAGCACTAGGGTTGACGACCTGGTTGGTGAAGAAGAATAACAATCTAACAGTCTAACAATTAAAATAACAATCTAACAATTAAAATAACAATCTAACAGTCTAACAATTAGTCGAAGCGCTAGATCACCGGTTCCTGACTTACTAACCGCCTGATTGTCTGACATCATGCAGTTCGTCTTGCTGAAAATTTCCTCTGTTTGTACAGACAAACATTGGCCAGACGCTGAAATTAGGCTTTTTTTAAACATCTGTGTCCAGCGGTTTAACTGCACATGAAACCAGGAAACAGGATAGCACGTCGGTAAAATAAGGGAAAATAGGCCGCAATTTGGCAAACCACGCTACCAGTAAGACAAGACATAATAACTACTGTAGAAGAGACAAAAATAATGCGCATGTCTCAAACGATCTCAACAGCACGGTCTTCCATCTTCGTAGATAAACAAAGTAATTTGAGCAGAGTTTAACACACTTAATAGAGTTAATTTTCTCTTGACTGAACACATTGACAATTGCACATGCCCCCAGAAGCAACCGCTAATTAATGCTAATACACTGTGTCCATCAGTGCCAGCTGGATGCTCTGTGATCAGGGAGTAAAATCCTCATCTTTCTCCATTTGAAGCACAACAGGGTCTTGCCACAAAATATCCAGCCGATGTAATACTCCGGCTTCTTTCAGCCTCTTCCACTTCACTCTTCAAACAGATTTGATATCTTGTTCCTCATACTCTTCTCTTGTGGCCTTGCGTACTGGGAGTGCCTCTGAGAACAGTTGATCCTATTAGAGGAGGTTTGTAAATACTTTAATACAATACAATACAATACAACAAATAGGAAAGTTCAAAACAACCCATATGATTGAGCAAATATTTCTGATCCTTGCTGTTGCATGATATTGGGTGTCCATAATAATAATAATAATCTTTTTTGAAACAATCTGGTTGACAGGCCGCATCTGGTTACAGTGTATAGTTATGCAGTTGAGACAATTCACAAGAAGGCAAATGACAGAAGACATAAATCTTAACTACTAACAGAACAGACAGCCTGCAATAAACGTCATCAATAGCAGCCAACAAAGCAAGTCCACCCAACAGGTCTCGAACTCAGGTCCGCTGATCTCCGTGCCAGTGGGTTTAATATCCAATGCGCTACCGGATCGAACGCAACGGTAAAATCCATTTCCGTCTGGTTTATTCCAAATGAAAGCAAAGGTCTAAACCGAAAGTCATGACACTGATCAGCGTCAAGGCCATACACGGTCTCAATAGAAAAAACCTGCGCATTTATAAATTCATGATTACGAAAAGATTGAAAAAACAGGATATATCTATTCATCAGACCAGTGGTGGAGGAGGCTCAAAGACGCAGCAGACGAGATTTTTATTTAAAGTTGTACATTCTCTCTCCGATTAAGAATAAGTTTAAGCCATTGTGAAAACTAAGTGAAGCAGAACTTTGTTGGACTTCAGAGTCAATTTTTTTGCGTTAAGGTAAACATTTTTTTTGCATTACGCAACAAAACGTCTCTTGCACAAAAATCTGACATGATTCTATGTACCGGTATTGGTTCAATTGATTCTTTATATCTGAGCATATATACAATACATGTAAAATTGTCGCATTTGAATGCAGCGTTGATAGCTAGTACGTTGTAGGGAATTCTGAACTCTTCGACTTTTATTCTCATTATACTTGTTTTATATAAAATGCTGCAATAAAATTGAAGCAGCTGAAATACAGAGCATCTGCTAATAAAACACATGCAAAACATAAAATGGAAATGATTTGGCACACATATATACAAACCTAATTACCTATCTAATTAAACCTAATTGCATACATGCATACAATACATTGCATTAACACGAACTCATACATGATTACTGATTAATATTCTCAATATGTTGAACAGGAAATAATTATCTAACCAGCAGAAGCATATTAGGGCAAAAGCTACAGGACTGCTGTTTGCATTTCACTCAAAAATCCTTATTAAAACGGACCACTGAGCCAAATTCTGGTGACTATCTGGCATGTCAGCAGAGCGACAGAGCAAGTAGACACACTGTACATTCGGTTAATCAAAGCGATGCGTGTCTGTGTATGCGCTATTACAATAAATTCGTCGTCATTGCGTCAAGGTTATTCGGCCGCTATAGATAGAGAAAAAGCGATGTTCATTTACATAATTTTTTATTTATTGTGCACTACAATCAAATGACTAAACGTCGTTGATCGATGGCAATGCGTTGAAGGACTCTGCATATTGCAAGGCGAGTGCTCTCAAATCAATCACATATCATGTGCAGGTAATGCCAGGCATAAGTACGTATTGGTATGCATGTGTGTGTGTGTGTATGTATGTATGTATGTATGTATGTATGTATGTATGTATGTATGTATGTATGTATGTATGTATGTATGTATGTATGTATGTAAGTATGAATGTATGAATGTATGTATGTATGTATGTATGCATGTATGTATGTATGTATGTATGTATGTATGTATGTATGAATGTATGTATGAATGTCTGTATGAATGTATGTATGTATGTATGTATGTATGTATGTATGTATGTATGTATGTATGTATGTATGTATGTATGAATGTATGAATGTATGTATGTATGTATGTATGTATGTATGTATGTATGTATGTATGTATGTATGTATGTATGTATGAATGTCTGTATGTATGTATGTATGTATGTATGTATGTATGTATGTATGTATGTATGTATGTATGTATGAATGTCTGTATGAATGTATGTATGTATGTATGTATGTATGTATGTATTGGCATGTATGTACTGTAATGTATGTACATATTGGTATGTACATATGCACATATGTGTGCACATACATTTGTGGTGTGTGTATGCAATGTTATGCTATGTTATATAATGTATGTGTGGTGTGTGTGTGTGTGTATGCATGTAATATGTATATAAGTATGTACGAATGCATATATTAGCATGTATGTAAATACATATGACTGCATTGATTCAGACATAACGAACAGGTGCATCGGTGGGATGTATGTATTCACATACGCGTGTATGTTTGCATGTATACATAAATATGTGTATTTATAAGTACTGTAATAAATACAAGTTATGGAAGCAATTAGGAAGCGCTTTAAGAGCCTCTTAAAAGCCCTTGGAGCTGGCTAAGAAGGTTTTATGCCAAGGTAATAAAGCTGCTCAAGGACAAAAGTCAGGATAGCATTTGCAGGATAGAATTCTTAGCTGTACACTGCACACTCATATACAGGTATTAGTGATTTCAGGTCCTAAAAACACAGTAAAAAATCTAATTATGGACAGACACCCTGAAATATACTCAAGCCCAGAATCCTGTCCATCAACTTTATTTTATGACTACAACATATAAAATATATATATATATATATATATATTAGGGTGGTCCAAAAAAATAAAATTCAAGCTAGATGCCAAGGCGCCCTCTCAGTGTGTTAGACCTGCCAATAGTATTATTGAGACCAAATTTCAGCTTCCCAGTCCAACTGGAAGGCGGTGCTCAACGACATCGAAATATTACCATGTAGTTGTATTAGCAAGAAATCTTGATGTCTTTTGGCTTGATCAAAAACCTCAACCCCTGTCATGTAAACGAACTTGAAATAGATTCTGTTGTATTATCATACTTATTACAGTCAGTGCTAGCTACTTGACAGCTGTTTAGCCATCAAGTGACAAGTGCATTTTGATAGCAATAACACTTCAGGTGATCTGATCATGAAGCATTGAGATTGTTGGTCACAATTACTGCAGCGCTTATGTGCGATCCTTTTGTCCTGCCATTTTCACGGAAAACCATTCATATGGAGTGCTTAAGAAGCCAAGATGGAGCATGCTGAAGCTATAATATCTGAATTTGTACCAAATTAACCACTTGCAGTACACTGGAAATGTTGACCGCCTGTGAGTGCTAGTTTCAGGTGATGGTGTCGCTAAACTCTTTGGTATGCCCAAATGTCCCTCTATGACAGGATATAATTTAAATCCAAGGTCATTCATCATCTTCTGAAGTTATTGAGACTCGCTGATAATGGCTAAGACTTGATCTTTGACACAACATCGGCCGTTTTAGTGAAGTGTACGTTTTTCTGGAAAACAGGATATGTAAAATGTCCCTGTGGTTGGCCTGCTGTCGTCATTGTGATGGAGTTGATTTAAGCCAAAATCCTCATCTTGTGTTGTTGTCCATCTAATCCAAAATAGAATCCAATCTTAAAGAGATTTAAAGCTGTGTGGGATGGTGTGACACGTGACAACATACGAGTACTGGAAGTCGTATCCGCTACTGAGGTGGCCGTTCATTTCGCCGCCGATCATTTCGTCGTGTTCATTTCGTCGCCGATCATTTCGTCGAAAATCATTTCGTCGCGTTTCATTTCGTCGCGTTCATTTCGTCGTGTTCGTTTCGTCGTGTTCATTTCGTCGAGTGTTCATTTCGTCGCGTTTCAATTGGTCGCACTCATTTCGTCGCGTTCATTTCGTCGTTTTCATTTCGTCGCAAATCATTTCGTCGCAAATCATTTCATAGGGATGTCTCTGTGCGAAACCATAGGCCTATAACTGCCAGATGTGTCAAAATCATTTAATCATTTAATCGTATTCTCGATATTTCTAGAGCGCCCACAAAAGCAAGGTCGCGGGAACCAGCTTATTCACAAGCACTATGTCAAATCAAATTGGTGTGCAAAGATCAAAAACACAAGAGATGTGCGGACGTTAATATATAATTGCTCTATGAATATTATTATATTTCTGTTTAACTCAATTTACGCGTTTCAAATAATTATGTGGAGATTGCTGCGTTACAGTGAATTGGCATATCACATACCATCTCATTTAGAACATAATTATGTGTTGGAAAACAATGTCATGGCACTTTCATTGTATTCGTCGCAGTTTAAATCGTCTCATGTATATCGTCGTCAAATAAGTTCGTCGATTTGTGTGTCGCCAATCAAACGAAAATAACAGTGTAGAGCTATGGGTACATGCTAATTTATTTATAACAGTTTAGACAAAAATTATACATTCACTGTTAATACGCAACTACAACATGTTTATTACCGTTCTAAACAAGTAAGCATAAATGAAAAGAGCGGCGCATGTTGGGTCGTCCTAAATGAGGCCTACTTGGAGGTGGTGAAAAAGTGATAAGCCTAAATCAAAAGTCCCATGAATGTTGTGTCGTCCTATGCCCTAGTGAATTGGGTTCAAAACACAATATTGTGAGCGATGTTCTTAAGGTATTGTACAATGTTCTCGTTCCTGTAGGAATCAACAACAGACTTGATTCTGTCGTCCACAGCTTCATACTTCTTTTTCTTTTGTCTAGTGGCATGCCCCGCTTGATTTCTTTCGATTTTCTGGGCAACTGCTGATTCTTCCAACTGTAGTTTTGGAACAAGAGCTTTGATTGACGGATGAGCTTTGTTTACAACACCTTTGAATGCATTGTGCCATCCCTCCAAAGAATTCGTCGTTCTCGGCAGATCATCCTTTACGCGTTGAAACTGAGACCACATTGACACTCTAAACGTCGGACGGCGTCGGCGACCACCTCTTCCAATGGATCCTATGTAGTTCGATTCAAAGTAGGCGACCACTGGATCCAATTCTTCCGGAAAAGTCTCGTCGTTGGTTAATTCCTCAAACCCTCTTATTACGTCATCAGGTGGAAGAAAAGAGAGTGCTGCTAACGAACGAGCCTTGTTCGCAAATTCTGGATCGCTTCCATATCGGATTTGTAATCCTGCTTGCTGGATGTGCCTCCATATATTTTGACTGAGGTGAAAGAAACACCCGTGGATAGTAGCATCAGGAAACTGCTCTTGAAATGCGATTATGGCAGCCTGCTCGAAGTCGAGTGAAATAGATGCAGGATGGACTTCACGATCAGGATTCACCGATTTCAAGAACTGAAGCATAGTTGTATAAGATTCCTTTGATTTATTCTTTAAGAGGACGTATACACATGGAATTGCTTCAGAATTCCCCAGTAAGGCATGTATTGTGTACAGCTGTGTAAATTCATTTGGTGCTACGTAAAATGTTCCATCTGCAAACCAATTTCTTGACTCGCAAAGAGCATCCAATCCTCGTTCAGAAACAAATAACATCATTTCTTCTGTCGAGCACCTCAGGAAGTCCCTGTCATCTAGCGTCCGCTGAAGCTTTCTGGGTACTATAAATCGAATAACAAATGCAACTATATTTAGAATTGATTTAACCCTCAGACGTATTGTCATATATCATCATATCTCATCATATCATCACGTCATATCATCATTATCATATCATCATAAAAAATTAACATGTTCAGTACAGGCAACAGGTTGGCCTGGTTTGTTCATGAAAAATAGGAGAAACGGTATACTTACATGGTAGATTCCCAAGATTTGCTCCCGTGTCGTCAGCGTCTTCTTCTGGCTCCAGAGCAGCTCGCCGTTTTCTTCTTACGATTTGTGAAAGTGCTGACGTTGTTGAAAGAGCAGGTGCAACTACAACAGGTACTCGTCCAATGGCTTGCTGTACTATATTCTTGACCGTGCTTTCGCATTCCGTAGCTTTGGAACGAACTTCGCTAGCAACTGTAGCTGCTGAAATACGTTCGGAAGATGGAGCATGAACTGTATGTTCTGTTGGTAGTTTGACAACCACATCTCCAGTGCTATGCATGCGCGCATTACAGGATCTCAGTTCACAGCGCCAGTATCTTTTTCCGTTTTTTTCTTTTTCCTTTGTATAAATGTAACCTTCATACACTGCCTTCTCGCCGCCTCTGCTACTCTTCACAAACGTTAACAGCGACATTTCTGTGTTTCTATGGCTGGTCATGGACTGTTCGGTTTATATAGATGAACCTTCATTGGCATACAACCAATCGCAAGCAAGCAAATAATCTTTTAGATAAATAGATTATACCCGTTGGCTGTTGCGACTTGTTTAGAATCTGTCAGACGCACCGTCAATCTTTGTTTACTTATCGCAAGGTGAACTGCGAAAACTAATAAGGCTAATGATCTGTTAAAATCAATTACTGAGCAGCAAGTAACAAACAAACGCCTACGATTACACCGAAGGCATAATCAAATTGCTACCAAATAAGCTGTTGTGTTTAAAACGCGACGAAATGATTTGCGACGACATGAACACGACGAAATGAACACGACGAAATGAGTGCGACCAATTGAAACGCGACGAATTGATCGGCGACGAAATGAACACGACGAAACGAACACGACGAAATGAACGCGACGAAATGACACGCGACGAAATGATTTTCGACGAAATGATCGGCGACGAAATGAACACGACGAAATGATCGGCGACGAAATGATAGGGAACCTCCCATGAGAGAGCGATCAGTTTCATCAAGTAGACTGCTGAAATTAAAGTCAATTTCAGAGACGACTACCAAGAAGTCATTGAGGTGTCAATGGTTGTCCTTGGAAGTCAGCCCTCAATAAGAAACTGGAGAGCCCAATTTACCATGCACGTTGAATGGCCAGGTTACTGCATATCATCAAAATAATTGTACGATTTAGCAATCAACGTGAAGTATTCAATCTAAGGGAAAAGAAAAACTCAGATTCATCCTTTTGTGTGATTGGGTGCCCTCCTTCACTCAAAGGCATCCTCTTGCTGCTGAAACTCCAGGACAAAATCTGTCAATTTTGATTGATATAGGACGTTTGATTCTGGTGACTATTATTTGTAGGAGCTCAACGTTGCTGCCATGAATGTTCTAGAAAATTATCAATACTTAGTGCCTTTCAGATGAGGCTGAATGTCTGACACTATTATGCTGCCATCTGCCTGATATGGTTCAGATAAGGTGAAGATTTTTACGGGATGGCTGCAAATCCTAGTGAAAGGATGTTGACGGTAGCGCTGCGGTACAGAAGGAGGGAGATTGCCTGGGCGAGTTTACAACCCAGTGAACACTGACACTACTGCCACGCCTGAAATTTGGTGATTTCTTTTTATACTTACACCAGTGCAATAGCCTGACGATGATGATTATCAGCAGGGTAGAGGCTGAAGTCAGCAATTGAGAGTGGTAAACCACATGGCTGAGAGAAGTGTAAAGTTGTTCAAGGAATTAAACTGACTCATCACTGATGAAGAAGAAAGCAGTATTTTCCCCAAGTGGTTGAGGCAAATAGAAAAGCTGTCCCCACTCAATCAACAAAGAAATGTGGTGTGGACACTGTGCTTGCAAAGCCTTCTACAGTGTAGACGTCATCGTAAGTTTGGAGTCATAAAACGAGAACAATAGACATTCGTGGATTTAACGATGTTTTTGACATTTGTTGACATTTTTTAAATATTTAAAACCTCCTGAAATTTTATATTTCAAGCTCACCAATTGTTTAAGTGTCACACATATTGTCATGTTACAGTAATGTATCATCTATCTTGAAATAAAGCCCAATTGTATTGGAATATATGTTCAACACATTTATTTCTACAATTAACGTCTTTTCATTGGCCAATGCAAATTAAGACAGTCGTTGAGCACCGCCTTCCAGTTGGAATAGGAAGCTAAAATTTTGTCTCAATAATACTATTGATAAGTCTAACAAACTGGGAGGGCGCCCTGGTTTTTAACTTGAACTTTATTTTTTACCATGTATCTGTGAACCACACTAATATATATATATATATATATATATATATATATATATATATATATATATATTAAATACCCAAAAGTAAATTAGATAAAATATATAATATAATAAATAAATATATAATTATATATACATACATATCTAGTACATTTACAGGAGAGCACATCGGAGTGAAAATCAATTATACCCTTACACCGCACCAGAAAAACATGTCCTTGAAACGTTTGAACAGCTTCAGTTGACATGCCGCACAGAATGCATTCAGACTTACATGACATTATTGGGGCAATGACCCAATCTGGAGCTGCACACACAAAAAAACATGCCAAGCCAAAAACCACTTGGGTAGATAGATTTCAGGTGCATCTACCCTTGAGTAATAATAATAAGCCGACTGTAAGAAATTTTTCTACAGCCATATAATGATTTTATTTTTCTACAGCCATATTATATTGAATTTGCTTGTGCGTCGGCAGACGAGAATAGAGCGGGAATAGAAGTCGTCTGCAACGGCTGCCGCCCACATCGCGCGGGTGACTCACGACGTGTTTCAAGGCCAGCCGCAGTAATTACAGGATCCATACTTCTTCATCATTGCGACAATTTCAGGTGACATAGATTCGGTTACCTGTCATCTGAATTACACGCGGAGTGATTAAAACAGAAGGGGAACACGCGACAATGACTAGTAATGTTTCATCAGTCATTGTTAAATAGAAAATTACCCATGGCCCGCTTCCTCCCCTGCTAGCGCCCGTCCGCTCCCTGAGGCAGACTATATTATATGCAAAATATATTAGGCCTTCCGCTCACAAAGCGCTCGGCCTGGTTGGCTGGCTGACTGACTAGGGAAACCCGGTACATTGAAAGGCGCTCAAGGACGGCCATATTGATTTTCTCTCACCATTTTTAGCTCACGGCCGTTGACCCGTTTTGTGAATTGCACCGTCTCACCAGAAGACTGAGATTGCTAAGAAACGTGAAGGTCATTGCTAAATTGCCTACAGTGTGTGCGCGCGTGTTGTGTGTGTGTGTCTGCATGCGTGTGTGTCTGCGTACATGTGTCAGCGTGTGTGTGTACTTGTGTGTGTGTGTGGCTCAGATGGTGCAAAACTGGAACCATATACTACTGGTTTGGGATTTGAATCCTACCACACTACTACAGATATGTTCGGTGATAAACAGGTCATCAAGCGATACATGCCAGACTTCAACAGCAAAAGAAGTGCAATTTTGATATGAAAATGAAAGCGGCAGTCTAGGTTGTCCTAAAGCGCACCACGCCGACAGACTAGACAGTCTCGGCTTTGGAGTTTGAAGTTTAGTACGCGAACAAATCGTACATCACCAAGACTGAGCTCGTAAAAATAATGTCTTCAATCACCACAGGCGTGGTCACAATCCCTGAAGACATCGACTATTGGATACAAGCACACATAAACATCTAACTGTATAGGCCACAAGAACTGCACGATGCCCTTTAAAAATGAGAAACTCTTGTGCCATACAGGCCACAACTAGTGTCCTTGATAACCAGACAATCATTCTGTCAAGCTTTTAAGTTATATCAGACATTTAATGTTGCCAGACAAGTCGAATTTCAGTTGGTAGGATGATGATCGATGTACGAAGTCAATGCTCGAGTGCACCAGAAAATGCTGTGCTTGTAAAATCTTTATGAAATAATAAATAAATAATAAAAGCTGACAATCAAGTATTGATTTCGGATGGAGTGAATACAACTCGTACCTCCACTGCAGCAGCATAAATATGGCGTATGAAACTCGTAGGACAGTGCGGTCTACGCTACATATGGTCTCATATTTAATATATGGTTCAACATAAAACTACCACATGGGTATGTCAGTCAAATGGAGACTATGTTGAGTCACTCCATGTCAGATCAACCAGACCTTCCCACCTTCAACTTCAGATGTTGCTGAAATTTTACCAGATCTGTATGTACAACATTTTGAAGCATAAATCAAAAAAATTAATTGGATATTTCGAAATTTGATTGAGATATATGCCATCTTAAAGTGAGGTGGTGTCGGCGCAAATTTTGATCTGATTTCGCGAAATGTTCTCTGAGGCTATGCTCAACTATGAAATAACTTGAGAACCAGTGCAGGTAGAAGCATGAGGTCTTCATTGCTGTATTCACCAAGTTGGTGGTGACATAATGAGCCTGTTATGCTGACTGTGTCTTGAGTAAAGACTCTACAGGGCAGCTGCCAATATGCCAGTTTGTGAGTGCTGAGAACATTTGGCTGATTTTGTCATGAAAATGCACTATAATGTCATGGAAAATGCGCCATAAGAATTTATCATCCGGGAATGTGTAAATAGTTTTGGGTGGAGACCAAAAGAGACTAGTCACTGACTGATAAATAGTCAGTGGTGGAAGGAGAAGTTCATTCTTTTCAACGTGAGGGTTGTTTGACAACTCCTCCGGTGCTCATTTCTAGGTGTGGTATCGTTCGTACTACGGAGACCCAGTTATGCAGGTACAGACGTTTTGGGTGTTTACATTATGGTTGGAAAACAAGAAATGGGAAGAAGCCACCTTGTCGAATTCTTTTCACGGTGTGGTGTCGTCCATACTAAGGAGACCCAGTTAAGCTGTGGCTGACGTTTTGATTGCCTACATTACGATTAAAACTTTGCATCTGGAGAACAGTAAACATCATGAAAGCGGGTGGTGGCATTAGCATTTCTAACGTTTTCTTTTTTTATTTCTTTTTGTTGACATACTTGTAGAGTCACATGTGTGAACTGACCATTCAACTGTGTGTTATAATTTGAGTGATAAGTTGGGGGCATTTGTGAAAATCAGTTTGATCTTCTATACCAAAGTACTGTTGAGAAAGATTGAAAAATCATAGAAAACTAACACATTGGGTGTTTCAATATGTTTTAAACAACCGATAAACTTTTACTCCAATCAAGTATAACAACTGCAAGGCAGCACTTCATGCAAGTAGAAATTTATATATAAAATACGAATTCACTTTTAGAGTTGTTCGTGACAGATTTGACATGGAATGACCCTTTTCTGCACTACAGTAGATTGCTTTGGATTAAAAAATTATGACGTGGAATAAGAGTCCAAAGATTTTCTACAGCCCAACACAAATATTTCCAGTTTAAATTTTACCTTCTGGCAGATCAGTAGCACACAGAGAAGTGCACAAACTACAGCACAAGCTGCTCGATTGACAACCTTCATTTGGAGAAACATCTTCCCCAACTTTCTACCATGCTGCTGATCCATCCGGGTAGGCTACTTTCCATCCTTCCATTTGGGTACAGTAGGGTCATGATTTTTCCTACCTATAGTTTAGCAGAGTTTGCCAGGACGGTACATAACAAATAACAGACCTACCTTAAAAAACAGGCCAGGCGTATTTATCTAGCCGAGCTTCAAAATACATGTGAGCTGGGCCGAGCAAATAGTAATCCAATATCTTCAGATGAACTGGTTGTGATTGGACGATTTAGGCAGGCAAGATATATGCTGAAGTCAGTATCGGATCTCTCAGGAGAAGTGTGGGGCACAACAAATGTGCAGGAAACCAATACCTGTCCTCAGATTGAATCCAACCAGATACACGAAAATTCCAGGGTTCAGCGTTGATTAAATGTGTCAACATAAATTATATTAAACCAGCTTTTATCAACACTTAAGTCCAAAGCATTAAATCTGATGCTAGGTTTGTGCTAGAAGCTTCAAACACGATGGAATTTGTCTGTGTAGCATTTCTGTCTATATAAATAACTTGCTTGCTATTTAGATATTTAATGCCACAATTAGATAATCAAGTACTAAAAAGAGCAGCAATGAGTATATAATAATTATAGGCACAAGATGTAGATACTTACTTAGCAAATTATGGATAGATCGGTTCAAGGTGTTATTTGTAGCAAGTAATGTACAGTGGCGAATAACTTATTGGATTAGTTAAGAATGAATAACTTATTGGATAGAACTTTAAGAATGTCATCTCATAAAATCAGAGTGCACATCAACATCATTATGTGCAAATCAAGAGTCTTCATTGACTCAGGAACAAAACCTGAAACCTTTAGAAACTGGTAAATGAGCTGGCAATGACATAATTATGGAAATAATATGTATGCCAAAAGACTGTAGTGAGAAATGTTTTCCCATGGCCTATGTAGATTTAGGAACTTAATATATCACCTGTAGGTAAGGTTGAGACTTTGCTCGAAAAAACTCAGCAAAATCTTTTAATAATAATTGGAAAGATATCGAGGCAGAATTTGTTCAAAAGATATATTGGAGATCACATTCCATCAAGCAGCATTTCAAACTTGTATAATTTCAAGTACATTAATACATGCACAGAAGAGAACACTTTTCAAAAGTATTTAATTTCCATCTCTTTTTCAAGAGCTGCATGCCACTGCTTGACAAAAGCTAAAAACCATTTGCTAGCTTCTCTAAAAAAACCTAACAATGTTCGGTTCTCAATTGACACTTTCCGTGGAAACCTATACAAAGGATGTCATTATAAATCACCACATAAATGTAAACATATACGCTTCCGCTTAGCATCGAACCTACTCATTTTTCAGTTAACTGACTGTATCAGAAACTTTACCGTGCCCGCCTTCGCAATTGAATTGGCGTCACGCCTTTTAAAGTCCTCGCCTACAGATCGCAGTATAAATCAGCCCCAGGCCATATTGCAACTGATTCCCCCCATTCAATTTGAGGAAAAGGCCTTGGGAAATCTAACGCTTCTACATTATTCGCCAATCGCCATTGCATGGGTGTTAGCAGTGGTGGCGCACAAGTTGGATTGACAAAAAGAATTTTTGATAAATAGAAGTCAGATTAATGAAAATAATTTCTACTTAATTAGAAGCGGGATCGATGAAAAGATCCCTACTGAAATTGGAGCTGGATTAATAAAAAATAATATGGTAGTTTTTTAAAATAACAATTTGATTTATAATAAAGTTGTTTTGTGGGTTTTTAAAACAGTAGTTGGATTGACTAAGCAGATTTTTGCCTAAATGGAAGTTAGACTGATGAAAAAAGGAGTCGTGCGAAAGTCGAAGTTGGACTAAATGATGAAAAATAATTATGCTGTAGGGCACGAATAATTGAGAATACCAAAGCAATAGATTACCAAGGCTTTCAACTAGATGAGATACTCTGGTTATTGAGATATACTGGTTATTGAGATACTCTGGTTATTGAGATACTCTGGTTATTGAGATACTCTGGTTATTGAGATACTCTGGTTATTGAGATACTCTGGTTATTGAGATACTCTGGTTATTGAGATACTCTGGTTATTATCACCCATAAGACTAGCAGCTGAAAAGCAGTCGTCATTTTCGGAGCATTGCAAGAAGCCCACATTCCTCGAGTACATTACCAGTATACTACACAGTGCTTTTTTCCAAAAGAAAATGTTTCCGAAATGAACAATTCGGAACTACTATAGAAGGGTTCCGCGTTCCGTGGACCATAGGAACATATTTCATACTTATATTTTATTATGCAACAGAAGAGTAAACATTGAAAATATTTAAAGTAGGTCAGAGTAACTAATTTTTATCACAAATTTGGTAATCCTGAAGACTAAATGTCTGTTTACATAAACAATCTGGCTGCCCATGACTTCGCTCAGAGCACTGCAACCTACCGGCCACATCCCAGAATGCAATGCACCCAGTAAGTAAGTAATTAGCTCTCAGTGACTAACATGAGTTCTAAGTAAATTTGAAATGTATTGAATTAGAGAAATAGCGAAATATCCTAAAAGATTACATAATGTTCATACAAGAATGTTATTATGCCGCACTCAGTATGTCATCTATGTTCATTATTGCCATACACAGCATTGCACAATAATTAAAAACTCTTCAGAGATAATTGCTTCCGAACTCTAAACACATGATCTTGACACTATAACTCTTTGCAAATGACCGAAACGATTCCGGATACTTAGTGCTATTTTGGATAATATGTAGTTTGGCATGCAATGCATAAATGCCTAAGTTGCACGAACTGTGTGGTAAGGGTATTGCTTTTTTACTTAGCAAGCTCATTGCATTAAATGGGATGTGCCCAGTAGACTGCAGCACTCTATCTGAGCGAAGTTGGGGCAGTCATATTGTTTTGTAAACAAGCACTCAGTCTTTGAGATTACCACAAACTTCAATTAAGCAAATGATTTGTAATCTAGAACTGAAAAGGTTCCATTAAACTGCAAAAAGTACTTACAATACAAGACGCTTAAATACACTTACCTCACGTGTAAGACCGCACTGAATCACCCTGGTCAACGGTAAGGAGGCATGCTTCGAACACTTCCCACAGACGCTGCACCGCACTATCGGTACGTTTCAATGTTTTGAAGACAATCCTACTACAATATAAAAGTGTTTAGCTAGAAGTACTTCAATCATCGATTCTGACTATTACGCTCATAATTATTGCAAACATTCTAATTTTTGCATATATTTAATTAATATCCGCACAGCGAAGATTTAATTGACTGGCGAATTCAATTTAACTCTGAATTATTTTCTGTGGTTCGGTCGCTTTCTATTATAGATTGCTTTCGAGAAATCCGGGCGTTTGTGTACTTTTAGCGTTTTCTGGGGTTCGGGTTGACCCCGTGGCCGTCATTAATAGCACAATTTTATATATTATCGCTCATCTACAACACCTGCAAAATAGTAACATAAAGTTCTCCAAATAAAGTATGAAATATATCGAAATATAACCTTTTACTCTAACATTTACCAGAATTATAACGCTGGCGGGATTTTGTTGGACCTGCAGTGTTTTTCAAACCAATCTCTTAATAATACTACATCGAGGACATTTACATCATGGCAGGGTTGTCAGATTTTGGAAACGTTTCGTCTCAAGATCACGTGGAAAAGTCGCCCAAAAGTCGCGAAATAAGCAGCTAAATGAAGATGTTAGCAGCAAATTATGCTGCGTAAAAAGTACTTTATTAGATTCGTTAAGTACGTCAAAAGACACGTGATGAAAACATCGACGTAAAAACTTAGGTCGAAACGACTTAGTTCTTACCGTAGACTAGTTCGTAGGCCATCGAGTATAAATTTATTACTAAGTTAGCCACACGAATAGTAGCTTGTAAATGTCACCTGGTAGCACACAGAGGTCAAATTATGAGATTCGTAATGTCGCCCTCGCGACCGCGGGACTCTCAGAAGCAGAAATATCGCGAGGTCGCGAAGACAAAATTTTCAGTCGCAAGCACTTTTAAATACGGAGCCCCTAAAAGGACATAAATGCAATTTTTTTTTCTTTGTTTAAATCTCGTGCGCACGAGATAATATCTCGTGCTCACGAGATATTATCTCGTGCGCACGAGATATTATCTCGTGCGCACGAGATAATATCTCGTGCGCACGAGATAATAAGTCGTGCGCACGAGATAATATCTCGTGCGCACGAGATATTATCTCGTGCGCACGAGATATTATCTCGTGCGCACGAGTTACTAAGCCAATCACAGATCGTTTCTGTGATGCGTCACGGATGATGCCTCTGTATTTATATATTATCGATGGTGGTTTGTAGTATAACCTTGAGCAGAGATAAAGTAAACATATCCATCGTTTCGAATTTTGACTAGTCTAATACAGAATATTTCTGCGTGTGTTCGGACCACTTTACTACAAGTTAGTGTGTCATACTCATTTTACAAGGTTTTAGACTATTCTGGCTGATTATGATTATTGCGCATTGGTTAACACAGTTGGCACGGAGAGAGAGAGGTTATGAGTTCGAGGGCGGATATACTTTGTAGGCTGCTATTACCATCATGTAATGCAGGCTGTCTGTTTTGTTTGTAGTTAAGTTTCATTTTAATTAAGATTACTGCATAACCGGTACATGTAAAGCGCAGTGCGTTTGCAGGCATTACCGTACATTAAAGAACGAAAAACCATCTTTGCTTTACCTGATCATCTTGTTAAGGTCTCTTTCCGTAGTGATTCTTCCTGCAACAGTTTCATCTGTCCATCTGTCATATAATGTTTATGTGAATTGGTGAATTGAAGATAATGAAATTAATCAACTTATTATTTTTTAAGCTATTCCACATTCATGCTGCTGTTATTGAATATGGAGAATTTATAATCGTCCTCTATTAGAATGCAAGTAACATGGTTCAGACCTCAATAGTAGTTTGTGTAATTCACACCGGCTCTGTGATTCACTATATTCACCTCTTTTGTCACCGATTGCAGAACTTTTGTCATTCGGGATCAGTAAGTAAAGATATGTGAACTATAGTTTTTAACTGTGTTGCTATTATTTTGCTGTTTTAGGTTGTGAAGTCTAGTAAACCCCAAAAGAAGCAAGTTGAGCACACCTAGTCAACATCGTCTACAATTGCTGTCACAGAGAACGACACCCGGTCTGCATCGTTTACACTTGCCATCACAGTGAAGGATCACTCCTATTCAGTAAATGTTAGTCCAAGACAATGAAAAGTGAAATGAAAACTGTTGTGGATCGTGCTTGAATTATATTGAGCAGTTGCATAGATTACAGGAGTGTTGAGGGTTTGCGAAATGGCACTAAGTTAAAAATTGCTCACGTGATGTGCAATTGGCAGAAGATGAAGGTCAATTTAGTTGCCCAAACATTGAGTGCGAGAGTAGCTCACGCCATTGAATTTTGTCGTGAAAATTTGAAACTTGCTCAGTTTATCGGGTCTGAGGCTACAGTTCGCTTTTTATGTATAATTGATCATTTTCAGGTTTTTAATTAGCAATTTCTTGATTCGATTAGATGCACTTCTTACATGGAAATGGAGCATTTCTAATCAATTGTAAGCAATGTGTTTGTATATTAATTAATTCCTGTAATAAATTAGAAGTTAATGGATAAGCTGATTCAATGCGTTTGCTGCTATGTCTGACAACGAGATAGCTGATATAGGAGACAGTCACCTAGGTGATCCTGGCAGTCTTCAGCAGATTGGATCCCCTACAATGGAAAGGAACCCTGATTCGCAAGGTCGGCAATCTGTTGATCTATGTCCTGGTACCTTACACTCTAGCGCATCCCTGGTGCAGCCGAGTAGTGGTGAGGACTTTGACTTCCCCATGGAAGAATCTGACTTAGAGCCCACTTTTTGATTTAGGCGCATAGTCATGTTGAGGTTTTTTGGTATTTTTGCCAGGTGTCCCAACCATCTTTCACAGCCGACGATTACCTGGACTTTATGATGGAGAAGATCGCCATGACCCGTCGATCAACGGAAGGTTCTCCGCCTCCATCCTTCCCTTCTTCAGCATCTGCAGCTACCCTCAACGAATGGCAGCCGATCCAGTCCGATGCTCTCAGATGCCTCATCCAAGGCTCCACATGTAAGTTACTCTTCTGTTATCACGTGGCTTGACATGATTGACATGGGAATATTGCACACCATTTTCTGATTGGGCAGGGTCTCAATGAAATGGTTTAACACTGCCATTTCTTTGACAAGATAAGCGGAAAATCTGTAGAGTTTTGGTGGCATCATTTGTGTCTTCATTTTTATGACAATAGGTTTAAGCAACAGTGCAAACTTGTATGTAAATAAACTCTGTGTTTCTTGCAGATTGACGTTGACAGTGATGGCTACATAACGGCCACTGAGTTGCAAGATGCCCTGAATCAAGTCGGAATAAAGATCGCAGGGCATGAATGCCGTGAGCTCATCAAGAAGCATGATACGATCGTCAGGGATGGACGTCTCAACTTCGAAGAATACAAACAGGTTTAAAATTTAAAGTCTGGTCATCCATGAGCCAGGTTAACATGGTTAGATATATAGAAATTCTACTTTTCAGTTACAAGGTGACGTGTTATACTGTTTGCCTTGGGTCAAGCAAACTGGAGTGGTTATGTACTGCACTAGAGTTGAAAGATCCCAACAGGTGAAAGCAGGGCCGGCCTTAGCCCTAATGGCGCCCCAGGCAATCCAAACATTTGACGCCCTTTGACCCCACTCCACAGTCCACCCCCACGACAACCCATTTAGCAGCGGTTCAGAGACCAGCCAGAACATTGTGCCTAACATTGTGCATAACTGAGCTGTTTTTTAATATTATTATTAAGCTTTTCATTGGTACACTTAGCCTACAGTCTGGAATGTTGTAATCTCATCTTCATATAAATCATATTCAGCAAGGCCCACTCCCATTTTATACATTTTACTTCTTGCAACATCTTCACTATCGAAATTGACCGTCGCGTTGTCTGAATTACCAGCTGACGACTGGGTGCTAACATTGAGAGATAAAGTAGGGATCAGCCTCAGTTTAGTTTAAATAATTGGAAAGCGACCGTATTGTCTTTTTATTCTAACTTTCGTCTCTTGTTTTTTTTATTTTGACTTTGGAAACCTGATAATTTCTGATGCTTCATGGAATCATAGAGTTTGATATAATTTAATTTTTAAGATCAAAATATTCAAACCTAAGCAGTCAACATATAAGACACAACGGCTATAAATAACACAACAATTCTTCAGTTGATGGCGTATTTGGTTGAAAGATGTCACTATGTCAGTATTAGCCAATAAACATCAGGTCTATTATAGACATAGACTGCAAAGCACAGTACGGAATGCTGTTAAAAATCAAATTTTATTAGTCGATATAAAATTTATGCAGTCTTTGAAATTGAATTAGATCAGTCTAAACAGTGCAATAATTGTGTTAAATTTCTTCCATTAGCAAAAGTCTTTAGGTTAAAAGAATATAGTGTAAAAACATATAAATCACCCGTACCGCGGCGCCCCCAAGCCTGCGGCACTCTAGGCAATTGCCTGCGTTGCTTATGCCTAAGACTGGCCCTGGGAGAAAGCAGTCTTGGAGAAAACAACTGGAAATGCCACATTGTCAAGGTGCAATGCTTGAAAGCCAGTTGCCAAGTTCACTGGTGACAGTGGAACATGCCTCTTGTCTGCATCAGTGAGAGTTGTGAGCAATTGACCTACAAAGGGCTTCTACAAAATTATATAATTATAGAAATTTTCAGTTACTTTCAATCAATAAACAAAAAGCATTGGCCAAGCATCCTGGGCATCTCCGTCTTAATTTAATGTTTCAAAATGAGTAAAATTTTCGTCTCTTATTTGTTGATAACCAGCTGTGCATCCTATGCACGCTGGTGCTTCTAATGCTGTAATACAATTGATGGCTACAAGGCCAATTAAACAACATATGGTGTGGCTTTACTGTTGTAAACAATCAGCAAAGCATGATCAAAATAAGTTGAAAATTGTCCCAGTCTTGTTATCTTTCTAGTATATTGCTTTCAGTTTTGAATCATGCTGTACTTACATTTTTATGACAGCTCTACATAAATCTGAAGCAAGATCGAGACTTTGGTGGCAAGAAGAAATCTTTGGTTAAGAAAGCACAGGGAGTGACAACATTTGGTGGAATGTCTCATACATCGGCTGAAGGAACAACGCATTCTGTTGCAGCGGAAGAACGCGTTGCCTTTTGCAACTGGATCAACAAGTCGGTATTTTCTGCATTCACTTTGCAATTATGCATTTCTTAGCTACAATATGCTTCTTTATATTTTCAGTGATTGACGCATACATTTCTTCCACTGAATTTTTATCATAGTCTTATATTAAAGTCTGCCTTCAGTGCCCTTCACATACACTTTTGCTGCATCCACCATGTCATACTACCTGCAACAACTACCTGCAAGATATCTGTTGCTCCACATGTATCCAAGGCCGCCACCCTCTCCGTTGTGCACAGTAGGGAGTGCATTTGGTTCCATTCGAACAGACTAAAACCATTCAGAATGGAGCATTGTCTGGAATGGGATCCCACAGGAGCTGCGTCTGCTTCCTAGGGCCGTTACTGAAGCATTTCCTGTCAAACACAAAACTTTCTTGCCGTGCTAGAGCCGGGAGCGCTTCTGAGTAGCCCCCTTTAAGAAATGCTATATAAATTCTGGAATGAATTCTGGAATATTGAACGACTTTTCAAATGTATTAAGTGAACTGTGTGGGCAATGATTTATAATGAAAGATACATTTTACATTAGCTGGCATATCAATGACTTCGTTATTTTTTCATTCTTACTTATAATTTGTTATGTAGACAAGATAGTGACCCGTGTCTGACTTGGTTTAATTCTAGAAATTTTGCTGCTGATCCTGATTGCAAAAAAGTATCTTCCGGTGGATCCAGATACATCTGATCTGTACACAAAAGGCAATGATGGTGTTCTCTACTGGTATGCTAGTCACAAATCATCATCTCTTTCATCAGTGCTACAGCAATGTTTCTTCTCTAGATAAAAGGTCCTGGAACTAAATAAATTCAAATGATGGAAGGGCTCCAAAGTACCGAGCCTCAGTCTCTTATTTATTTATTATTTTGAAATATAATTTAGATCAGAAACGAAAATAATATCATTGAAGATTTAAATAGCTACATAATTTTCTACTAAAATCTTTATTTACTAAATTATTTTTAGAAGTTGAAAAAATGTTCTGGAACATCGTTCTGGAATGTTTCATCAAAAAAAGTGCTAGTGATATATGAGAACTTTTTAAAATAAATTTTTGCAGCTGTTTCTGATATAAATACTAAGAATCTTCGTTTATTTTTCAAACTGACACAATGTAGTATCATTACAATCGGTAGTGATCACAAGTTATTACAGGTGTCAAATTTGACTGTCGTAGCCATGCAAGGCACCTATCACGTCTGATTACTGAGTTTACCAATGCTAACTGCCGAACGGATGGTTGAGTTCACCTTTTGGAAGGGTTGTGGGAAGCGATCCCACATCTCTGTGCTCTTTTTGCCATTGTTTTACCATTACCCTAAGGGCCTAAGCCCATCCCCAATATCACATTTCTCCCATTTAATTTAGTGTGTGTGTGCTTAATGTTTTGTTTAACTGCACATCTATTTAACAGTTTATTTTAAAAAACCTGTGAAGATGCTTTACATAATGTTTGCACTCTGTCAGAAAAAAATTAGTACTTTTATATGTTCATTTGAGAGGCTTTTTGGATTTTCTTCTGTTCTACCATTGCACTTGATACGCATTTTATAGACTGCTATCAGTTTTCACAGTTCTATGACCTCTTTGTTTTGATATATGCAAATTGCGTTGAGTTTTCGTTGAGTTATGCCGATTACGCTAATCTTTTTGAAACATTTCTAAAACATTGTTGAACACTAGATGTACAGCAAATTAAGTCTTTTTATTTTCAAATGCTCTGTTCTTGGTATCTAGGTCTTTTTCATATACTGGTAGATCTTTTTGTATACTAAGTATCTCCAGCTTAACATTGTAAGTCGTGACATTATGACAGATCCAGGGGCCAATCCGACCATGGACCCCACCCCATTTAGAAGTCTCTATTTTTTACCAGCTATTCTGACTCGGAAAGTTGATGTGGCCACCCACATGAGCACCTTCGCAGGCCTCCCCACGCCCACAACTAAACAAACACTGTTCGACTAAAAAAGGTCAACAACTTTTTGGCGTATAAAATGGTATCTTTTTGTTGGGAATTTGGCAAATGACTAAAAAAGGTCATAAACTATTTTTGCGGATACGGCATTTTTTGGGAATTCGGCAAATCAGATTTTTCGGTGGCCAAGACGAAATTTTTCCCTGCCCCAAGACCCAATATTAGACATTTTGGCCCTTTGAAGTTTTCTGTATCCGCTCTTACTTATTGTATAATAATAATAGTACTCTAGTGAGTCTAGTCAGTCAGCAGATCAAATTGAAACGAAGCTCCTGAGACGACAATCATACTCGCATTTCATCGTCGATTCTAAGAAATATTGTTTGTGTGTTTGCATGAAATTGGTTTACTTTATATTATATATATTTCATAAGAAAACTGGCAGTTTTTTGAATATGGAAGCATTTCAGAGTCAGTAAATTCCTACCCGTATACCACTAGGGCAGGGCTTTTTTTAACGTGCAGTTGTACACAAAATGTGCAGTTCTAAATGAACTTGTGCAGCTCTAGAAGCACTTCTGTCACAAGTTCTGTGCAGTTAAAACAAGCAAAAAGGTCATTGTCATCCAATTGGAAGTGATTTACCATGGAGGATGGGAAGGGAAAGAAGGGGTCGTGCAGTTCTAAAAATTTCTTTAAAACAGCCCTGCACTAGGATAAATGTGCCCTTCAACACGGGATGCGACACTATTTACTGTGAATTTTGACTATCATTTATTTCTACATTTCTAATGCAAACACCTGTGTAAAGCATATCAAGGTGTTTGCTTCTTATTTCAGAAAACAGCACTGTGGTTTCGATAGAATCAGGTCTTGCATTCTGGACGAGCTACATCGGGGGCTGCCACATCATCAATTCAGCCATTTACTGACACGCTCACTGGCGGAATGCGTTGGCTTTAGAAGAGTTTAGCATAGTAGTAGAATGGATTTCTTAAACCAGGCTGCTTGTTGCAGGGGTCATAGCGGTCCTGTATTGCCTGTATAAATGTCCTGTAATTTTTCACTTTTTTTTACCTGTTCTTTAAAATCCTGTATCTTTTCAACAGTGTTGTGTACTTCTTGTATTTTTGCAAAAGTCCGATTCACGCTCTTTGTTTGTCGCAAATGATTATTGCCTGGAATATTTATAATTGTTTTGGATTTTTTCCTTTACAAACCAGAGTGCTTATATCACAATACACAAATTATCATTCAGGGGCACTTCATTGCAGATGTTGCTCAAATTTTTAAGCAGAGGGTGCACTGGTTCATGTCCTGTATTGTGAATTCGGTGAGTTCTCTGTTTGAAATGTTCTCTTCAGATATACGAAGATGGATGTTGTCGGGTGCAATACAGGTCACAAGCTGAGAATGCTGAACGATTGCAAATTCGTATTTATATTCTTAAAACTCCTATAACGTCACTCGAAAGCCTAGCACAGGGCATCAGTTTATTCGTGAGCTCTGCTGCAAGTCAGAAGGGCTGTCCACAGGAGGGCTGAGTCTGGTTCCATAGTTCTTGAAGAGGTGAGACTAGTTTGGAAGGGAAAGCTCAAAAGGTGATGGTTGGAGGGGTCTGGGGAAGGTGAATGATAATGATGTTGGAGTAACTGAAAAAGTGCAAAAAATCAGGGACATATTTCAGAGACGTGGTGCAGCATTGGATAAAAATTGTGTGGGAGAACTTGAGATGATGCTCCTTCCAGCTGGTGCTGTGCATTGTACATCACAACTTTTCATTTGATGAATAGATTGAGAATTACCTGTGAACCTGGGGGCCTGGTAGGACAATGGATAACACGCTGGCGTAGAGTGTGTGGCGTAGAGTGCGAGAGGTAGCGAGTTCGAGCCCCCGTTGGGCGTGCTTCTTTTGTAGGCTGCTATTAGCGCACTTTAATTGCGAAGCTGTCTGTTCTGTTTGTACTTAAGTTTAATTAAGATTACTGCATAACTTGTACCGGTAAATGTAAAGTGCAGTGCATCTTGCAGGGACTTTATTAAAGAAAAGATTATTATTTCTAATAAAAAGGTTTATGAAAATAAGAAAATTGATAAGATGTATCATTCTTATACTGTTGATCATCTGAAATTTACCATGATGACAATGGTAGTCATGACATTTTGCCACTGTGGCAGATGCTGAAAGAGGTTCAGTATTGTACCTATCCTTTGCCACATTGTTTCTGTACACTGTTATGGTCAGCAGTATGCTGACGATGTCCAGGCTTACACCCATTGCCTCCCTTCTAATTCTGTCGAAGCAGTTCAGATAATGAGCAGGATGCTCTAGAGGCATGGATGTCACTCAATAGACTACGCTTGAACCCATCTAAGACAAAATTTATTTAGTTGGACACACGGCAGCAGCTTGCCAAGCTTGATCTCTTTTCACTTGCATCTGAATTTCCTGGCTTTGTCTTGCAACCACGGTTCATGACTTTGGTGTTCAATTTGACCAAGAACTCACTTTTGCTCCTCAACTTCACCGTCTTGCTCGAGATTTCTATTATCAGCTGCGCCAGCTTCGCACTGTCATCCGTTCTCAGGCCCGCATTAAGGTAGGTGCTAAGGGTGCTGCAGGACCCGGGCCCGCAGTTTTAGGGGCCCGCATTTTCAGAAATGATGAAATTTCTTAGCAAGTGGGGCGCGGTGGTGTAGTGGTGGCATCGTTGCCTTGAAGCCGGAAGGTTCGAATCCACCTCGCCGCGTAAGGACCTTGGGCAAGTTCTTCACTCACAATTGCTCAGCGCTTCGGCGTGAAACTCCGATGCAGTGTCCGCTCTGCATTCGGGAGCGCCTCTGAGTAGAGAGAGCTTGAAGGGGCGCTATAACAAGTGCACATACAAACAAACAAGAATACTGCAACAATAACAAAAACGAAGTTATTGTCGACGAAATTTTGGCTAAGTTCTCCCACACATCTGATTTATTAGCTCCAGTTTATGAATTGGTTGAAATCGCAGGAACTTATTGTTATTCTAAATTTATCTTTGGGAACAGGACCGAATCAAGAAATGTGGGGTCCTGTTCGGAAATTTTTGCGTACATTGGATGATAGAATTACCTAGTAAAAAGATCTAGGAACTAAGGAAGCTGATAAGATAACATACCGGTAATTCTTATACAGTTTACCATTTGAAGTTTACAACGATTGCAATGGTAGTCCTGACATGTTTGTCACTTTGGCATGGTAATGCAGATGCCGACATAAGTTCAGTATTGTGCCTATACTGTAGTTATAATTTGCCACATCTTTTATGGACACTGTTGTTATGACTTCAATGCAACAATCAGCTTAAGAAGTTTAATCTGCAGCAGGTGTAGCATATGGACATGACATAGGTTGTGCTACTAATGTTTTGCTGCGTGAATGATTCAGTCAATCATACCTATATAAACTTACATAAATATAGAGTTAGATGAAGAAGACGTTACAGCGTGGCAGAAGACTATCCATTTGCATATATAATTATATATGTATACCAGTATATATTAACATATGCGCCCCTTCCCGATCTTTGTCTATGTGCATATATGTGTATATATCAGGGGTTCTCAAACTGTGGTACGCGTACCCCCGGGGGTATGCCAGGCGCTGGTAGGGGTACGCGAAAAATTCCATAAATATAATTTTTTGGAGTTTATGGACTCTATGTTCATGTTTCTTTGATTAGCAATGACTTAATCTAACGTTGCAGCATATAACAGCATCGTCATTTCTTTCTTTCACAACATATAATTAGACTCACATAATTTATTATACAATGCATGCAACATATTTATGTTTTGGCCTACCACTACAATCTTGAAGCAAATAATGTATAAATGGTTGAAAGTACCAAAGCCAGAAATTCTCAGCATATATATATATATTTATATATAGAACTAAAATAACAGATAGGTGAATTGGCCTAAGGATTAATTTCCTGGTCTAGCTTTCAATTTGCGATTCCTTTCAGCTTGTCATATCTGGGTGAAACTGGTTTTTAAACTATGCTTGCTATCAATCAATCAATCAATCAAATATTTTTATTTTGCAACCAAAGTATACATGACAGGTTTACACCTCCTGCTCATTGGTTACAAAAAGGGGAGGCCCTAAAGGAATAAAATAATCTCGCTGTCTAGGGACATCAACTAGTATATTGAGTTGACGATGTGAGGTGGCCATGACGAAAACTTTGCAAAATCAACGCAGTGGATGACAAATGTGACAAAGCACAATCAGGCAACTTATGCTAGAAAAAACGGAAGAGAAAACACAACAAAATAAATGGAAACTGAAAAGTTCAACGCTGCTGAGTCACAAGCAATTATGAAAAAAGAACAAAAAACTTAACTACAGAACAAAAGACCCACTGCAGTACAAAGCCTACATCGAACGAATATCCTATCAAAAACAAACATTGGGTAATTTGCTTTTGAAATTGTCAAATATTAAACCATATTTAAAAAAATCTGAGCTACTTTAAACAAGCCCACAGCACTATAGACGGTTAGCAAGTCAGAAAATTAACTTCTTGTTACAGAATAATTAGTTACCAGGCACACAACCACCATCAAGCCGAAAATGGCATTGGCCAGATTTAAATGCCAGGTCAATCTGACCATTACAGTTTGACCTGGCCATGCATATTCCAGTCTATAATTCCAATACTTATACGTGAAACGTACAAAGCTTGTTACCAAAATGCTATAAAAGTAACTACATTAATTGTATAATCACAAACAGCACTGAATTTAGGTTTAAATTGGAGTCACGAGGCTTAGCAGAAATTCACCCTATTCAAGTAGAAAGATTCAGATTCAGTTTAAATCGTCAACGCCAAATATTCTGAAATGTAAACAACAACTTTAGATACGAACTGAAGCGACACCTAGCGTTTTTAAAGGAAGACAAGAGGCACACGAAGTGGTAAGCAATTTTTGCCGAAAGGGTGGTTCATTCTGGAATTATACATGAACTACCTTAGGTGGCCATGTTTAGATTGGTTGCCAGGTTTATCCGAATTCACCCTATATAGTATCTAATGGCGACACTAACCCAAAACGACCCTCACGACGCTTCACCTGACCCTAACGACGCATAACCTGACCCTAACCGACACACACGGTCACTGATACTGCAGTTTCGCCTTCGTGCGATTAACGCGTCAAAAAATTGGCAATTAAAATTTGTAAACCATTAATCGTAGGTCTACACGTTAATTGAATCTGATTGAAAAGGATAAAAACCTTTTAAACGCAAAGCTCACAGTTAACACTAGTAATAAATTATACATTCTTTTAAAACATTCCAACAAGGAATTGACTGCTATCGAAGCAATTCGTCGCTCAAAATCGCCAGCATGCGAACCAAAACATGCGTTTATCGCTACCGCAGTCATGGCAACAACTTACTGAACACGACCCGTGACCATAGAGATGCATAATATATTTAAATATATCGCTAGAGAGAGTATCCAATCTCTATGCTGATGCCGTCTGGACGCCATTTTGTGCACTTTAAGGGTCAAGGCCGTTTAGTAGGTGACGTCACGGAGCACTTTTGTAGCGCTTGTATATATAAAATTATAATAATAGTACTTTCTTTCTTGAATTCATTCTGCAAACGCACCATGATTAGATGATGTAAATATGTATGTATATTCGTTTAATTCCAAAAAACCAACAGGCAGAACGCTGTAGGTTTACACAAGCACAATGAACATTACGGCTATTTAGAACTTATCGTCAAGATTGTTAGTACATGTTTTCGAATATCTGTATTTAGCCATTTTAATATAGATATCGATGTTTTGTACCAAAGATTTTAACAGGGAGGACTGAATGAATGAATTCAAGAAAGAAAGTACTATTATTATAATTGTATATATACAAGCGCTACAAAAGTGCTTCGTGACGTCACCTTCTAAACGGCCTTGACCCATAACATGCACAAAATGGCGTCCTCCCTGTTAAAATCTTTGTTTTGTACGGTTACGGCCATTTTGATTGCGGCTTCACGCCTGCATGCAGAGGAGATACGTCATACTCTCTCTAGTGTTTATGTTATGCATATAATACATCTCTATGCCCGTGACGCATCACAGAAACGATCTGTGATTGGCTAAGTAACTCGTGCGCACGAGATATTATCTCGTGCGCACGAGATAATATCTCGTGCGCACGAGATAATATCTCGTGCGCACGACTTATTATCTCGTGCGCACGAGATATTATCTCGTGCGCACGAGATAATATCTCGTTCGCACGAGATAATATCTCGTTCGCACGAGATAATATCTCGTGCGCACGAGATCATATGTTTGCATTAATGTCCTTTTAGGGGCTCGGTATTTAAAGGAGTCCAACTCGCACTTTTCGTGACGACCTGACAACTCTGCATTATGGCGCGGATTTGAGACATCGTATATAATTATTATCAGTTTATCACGCATATTACAAAGAGATAATATTTCTAATAATAATATCTATAGCGCAATTCACAGCTCAAGGCATCAGCCGATGGTCACTGCTAATATGCCAAATCTTCAAGGCCCAGATTAAATTCGGTTAAAAAAAACTAAGAAGGAGCCTTCAAGGAGGACATTAATTGACTATTCATGGTCAGATCCACACGTGGCTGCCAAATATCATTAACCTATGCATAAGCGCAGCAATTAACGAGGCTATTTCGTTTATCGATGAATATTAATTAAGTTGACGACATCCCCGCATTTATTACATTAGGAAGGAATGCCAATTTGGCTAAACTATAGGCCTATATGCAAATTTCTAGGCAACAAAAGAGTTTTTTATACCGTTATAAGCTAACCTATTATAGTACATAGGCCTAGTACAGGACTTCGAACCACTCAACCTCAAGAAGGAAGATACAGCACACAGAAAACTGGAGAAAACTGATCCGAGTGGCTGACCCCCTCCCCTGCGAGGGATTAATTCCAGCCGGAAGGAAAAGAAGAAGAAGAAGAAGAAGAAGAAGAAGAAGAAGAAGAAGAAGAAGAAGAAGAAGAAGAGGAAGAGGAAGAGGAAGAGGAAGAGGAAGAGGAAGAGGAAGAGGAAGAGGAAGAGGAAGAGGAAGAGGAAGAGGAAGAGGAAGAGGAAGAGGAAGAGGAAGAGGAAGAGGAAGAGGAAGAGGAAGAAGAAGAAGAAGAAGAAGAAGAAGAAAGAAGAAGAAGAAGAAGAAGAAGAAGAAGAAGCTAGCCTATTATCTGCCATTAGGTCCATCCCATATGGTTATAAGGTTATTATTTACTGGCCTAATCATGAAGCTATGATATTTGGGGAGGGGTTAGTATAGTGGACTACACTGGTTTGAAGTGCTTGCGGTACCCTGGAATTTTCGTGTATCTGGTTGAATTCAATTTGAGGACAGGTATTGGTTTCCTGCAGTGTGAGAATTGTGGAAAAATAACTGGGGGGTTGGCCTATGATAAACTTGGAATTGGGGTATGAAAAACAGAGTTTACTATGGGGCGCTAAGAAAGACTGGGGGGGTTGAAACCCCCAACCCCCCGGCAATTCTCACCCTGGTTTCCTGCACATTTGTGGTGCCCCACACTTCTCCCGTGAGATCCGATACTGACTTCGGCATATATCTTGCCTGCCTAAACAATGAGCTTGTCTTCATAGCCGAATGGTTCTCTGCTAATAGACTCTCCTTAAACATAGATAAAACTAACTTTATGCTCTTTCGAACTAATAAAAAGATGTGCCCCCTGAATGAATTGCAACTGTCTATCAATGATACCTCCATAACGCAGGTTAGCTCCACTAAATTTCTTGGTGTGTACATAGATCAACACCTCACATGGAATGATCATATTAAATATATCTCTGCCAAGGTTGCAAAAAGTGTTGGTATCCTTCGTCGAACTTCCCATATACTCCCCCCCACTATCCGTGTTAAATTGTACTACTCATTAATATATCCTTATCTCTCATACTGTAATTTAGTTGGGCATCTACATATAAATCCAGACTCAATAAATTAGTACTTCTCCAAAAACGTGCAATACGTATCATAGCTGGAGTTAAGCCTTTTATTCACTCTAGTCCTTTATTTCAATCATTTAATTTATTAAAGTTTCACCAAATAATGACTTTCCAGATAGGAGTCTTTATGTATCGGTTCACCCATGATCTTCTTCCCCTTAACTTTGCAGGGTATTTCCAAAAAGGATCTGAAATACACTGCTATTCCACCAGGAACTCCTCTCATTATCGAGCCATATCCGCTCGTTTAAACTCAAGAAGATTCCATATTAAATATACTGGACCAGGTATATGGAACTCGTTTCCTAATCATGTTCAACAAGCTTCCAGTTTACAAAGAGCAAAAACACTACTGCGCAACTACTTGGTTAATGACTGCAACGATATTTAACCTTGTAGGCACTGATTTTATTTTATTATTATTTGTTGTGTTTGTTTTGCGTTCTTTAGTTAAGTTTTCTGCATTAATTGTCATCTCATGCTGTTCTTTTAGCCTATTGTTCAATTCATTATGTCAACCGTCTAGCCATCTGTTAAAATTGCATATGTAATTAGGTGTCCCTGTTAGCGGGATATTCATCCCTTAGGGCCTTCCTTGTTGCCATCCGATTATGTGAAGCATGTTATACTATGTCTATTGTGTATGTTGATGGTTGGTTACAATAAATAAATAAATGGCCTAAATCGTCCAATCACAACCAGTTCATCTGAAGATATTGGATTACTATTTGCTCGGCCCAGCTCACATGTATTTTGAAGCTCGGCTAGATAAATACGCCTGGCCTGTTTTTTAAGGTAGGTCTGTTATTTGTTATGTACCGTCCTAGCAAACTCTGCTAAACTAGGTAGGAAAAATCATGACCCTACTGTACCCTAATGGAAAGATGGAAAGTAGCCTGCCATGATGGATCAGAAGTATGGTAGAAAGTTGGGAAAGATGTTTCTCCAAATGAAGGTTGTCAATCGAACAGTTTGTGCTGTAGTTTGTGCACTTCTTTGTGTGCTACTGATATGCCGGAAAGTAAAATTTAAAGTGGAAATTGCCACGAATCTTTGGACTCTTATTCCAGGTCATAATTTTTTTATCCAGAGCAATTCGAATCCCGCACGTAGGACCTTCCTTCATTCCCTAGATGGCAGCTAAAGCACCGGTACAAGAGCAGAGCATTCTTGCGAGATAACGACATGTTCATCTCGTATAATCATAAGACCTAGAATTATCTGACTCAGGATTTGTTTGTTTGTATGTGCACTTGTTATAGCGCCCCTTCAGGCTCTCTACTCAGAGGCGCTCCCGAATGCAGAGCGGACACTGCATCGGAGTTTCACGCCGAAGCGCTGAGCAATTGTGAGTGACGGACTTGCCCAGGATCCTTGCGCGGCGAGGTGGATTCGAACCTCGAACTTTCCGGCTTCAAGGCAACAACGCCACCACTACACCACCGCGCCCCACAGGATTATACAGGATAAGAAGACTTGACGGGGCTCGGTGGTGTGTATGTGTCTGGACATAGCGGTGACTGGGGATTGGATCCGTTGGATGAATCTATAATCAACTCATCATGCGACGCTCCCGTTGGTGGAGTGAGCGATGTGCAGCCGCACTTTGAAACGGTCCTGTTACTGGCGCTATAATTGGATCTTATCCTTATTGCATAATCGACAACACTACACTAAATTTCTTGGCCAAGTTTCAACCTTTTGTAGGATTAACGCAAGTATTATTCAGGGCTCGGGACTTGGACCGGATGATTTTGTGGTAGTCATTTCAGGTCTGACACCAGTTCACCGTAGTAATAGTCTACTGAAATACGCAGATGACAGCTACATCTTAATCCCTGCTTCTGCTATTGCTACCACTTCTTCTGAACTCGACAATGTTGCTATGTGGTCCCTTACTAGTAACCTAAAACTCAACCATGGTAAATCTAAGGAGATGATAATTAGTCGTCCAAGGTCAAAGCTAACCAATCTCCCTCCTCCTATATACCTGGTATGGAGAGGGTGACAAAATCTGTCATCCTAGGGGTAACAATTACGAATAAGCTTAACTTTGACTTGCATATTGATCGTATCTGTATTAAGGCCAACCAATCGCTCTACGCAATACGCATTCTTATTTCACATGGACTCGCGGATCTTCGCCTGTGTTTGACGTTGTTCGAGCCACAACGTTGGCCCGCCTTCTCTATGCTTCTCCTGCATGGTATGGTTTTGCTAATACTGCACAGAAAACGCTTTGTAGCGTATTAAATCGCTATTATCTATCAATCTAACTTGTCTAGTATTAAGTGTTAATTGTAGGTAGAAGTTAAGTCAGACAATGTAGTGGCGTTGATTTAATTAGTTAATTAATTGGCGTTGTTAGAAGAATTAATATTTAGTAATATGATCAGCAAACGAAACCACAGAAGCGCTAAAGAAGTGCAGCGAGACTGATAAGCGTTGGTCGCTATTGGAGACTATAGCAACAAAAACAACGTAACGACGCGTCGACGCGTAAGCCAATTAAAACGCAGTCTAACTGATTAAACACACGTCATCGACAGAAACGGTTGAAAGATCGATTTCTGCAGTTGGAGCTAATGGCGAAGGGTCATTTTGTTGCGGCAAATGAACTCTTAAGTGAAATTAGCGGCAGAATGATTGGTATGTGGCACCTTCGACGTTGAGAAGAAGGGTGGCCAACGGACGTTCAGTTTTCGAGACAGTTTTTGCGATCGAGGTAAATTCTGGAGCTTGGAGAACTATCGTCATTCGTGGGTGAAGAGTTTGCTCGAGGATTTTGAATTCTACGAACATTGGAGAGAGTCGCTGGAGATAATCACACGGTTGATTCAAACATTTATGATCACACGGTTGATCTGGACGTTGATGTGTACGCTGGAATTGTGACACATTTCATCCATTCGAGTAAGAATACTGGCATTTGTGAATACAAAATATACTCCTTGGAATTTCGTTGTTCGGCCTGGACTGCGAAATATCTTCGGTATATATTATTCCACTGCATATTCGAGGACACTTGGTTGTCGAAATACAAGGATCGGAACTACGACGATTTACAGAATTGGCGGACGATGAACTAGAAAGAATTCTACACTCAAGTGAAGCTAAGAAACATAATAAATCTAGTAATCAATCAACGCCAATAGGTAAATAGGGACACTGCATAATTGTATTGTTTCTTTAATAATAATCAATATATTTTACATTTAAAAGAATTGGTTTCTCTTTGAACTGGCTATTTAAATGCAGTACATGTTTGATACCTGCTAAAATGAGCATATGCTAATAATAGGTGGCTACACGCGTATTAACTCAATTATACGTAAACTGGTTCGACACAAGTATCTGCCTGAAGACCAGAAGTCTTTTGATGACCTCTGTGGCCGTGCTGACACCTCTCTTTTTTCGTCTGTGCTTTATAATCCTAGCCATGTTCTTAATTGCCTGTTGCCTCCTATAAAGAATGTTACTTACTCCCTCCGCCCTCGATCACACAATCGAGAGATTCCATATGCTGATACATTAACTAGGAAAGGTTTTATTACACGAATGATATATAAATGACTATCGATATGTTTATTCTGCTATTTAGCATACTTTATGTAACAATGAGATTAACTGCATTTTCACTTACTTTATTAGGCCTATTGATTATTTAGTTATGTATATATATATATATATATATATATATATATATTCATTGTTGTTCATAACTGATTGATGTTCCCGCAGTGCGTTTGCAGGCGGTCCATTAAAGTATATACTTACTTACTTACTTACTTACTTACTTAGAAAGACCAAACCATAGGCGCAACCGTGCACCCTATGGGACTCACGCGACGCGTCCCCCAACTTTTGAGTGGTCCCCTAACTTTATTATTATGGTCCCCTCCCCCCCCCCCCAACTTTTAGGACGTGATTCATTTGGTCTCCACAACTTTTAGGACGTGATTGCACCTATGAACCAAACATAGATTTATGACGAATCCAGTGACAAATTAATCGACAAAGATAGTGACGTCACCAGCTGAGATCGTTGTTCATCGCAGGCAAATTATTCGTTTAAACTAATTAGAAATATTCCGAAAATTCATCTGTTTCCACAATCGTTAACGTTCGATTTATATATCATTTTCAAGATCAACATCTTGTGACTTTGAAGATCGAATTCAATGAAGGAGACTCGTTCAACACACAAAGTAATTATTGATTTTATCAAATATTTTCTCGTCTCATCAACGCGTTTAAATTTTGCGGTGATCAACGATGGTCACGTGACGGTCACCAATGGCAACGTATTGTTTAATAGCAATCAGATAGATTAGCAGTACGGTGTATCTTGTAGGGCCAAGGTTAGATAAAGACATTGCCTTAGAATGCTTACTAATGCTTAGAGATACTGGCAGCATATAAAAAAGGCAATGGTGAAGATCAATCGAAAAGGCTGGAGACTATTTCGAAACAGTCTTTCAGAATAAATCTCTCCCCCCCGACAGGGACGGATGGTTTAATCATGGTTAGGTGGAAGGATGGATTGCTGAAGGATGAGGTTTTAGGCGTTTTCGTTCTTAGTATTATTGTCAGCTAATTTTGTACAACCTTGAATAGTCACCTAATTATTATGCAAGAGCGTACAGGTAATTAAGGTGGTCAGATGGCTGAGTGGCGGGAAGGTTTGCTGCTGTGCATACGTACGCCTGAGAACATAGAGAGGGACAGAGCGGCTGAAGGAAGGACGTACGCTAAGAGTGAGGTAGGCTTGGACACTGGACAGGAGTGCCAGTCGTGTGTATAAGGAGTGTAGACTGTAGGGTGTTTGATAAGATGGCGATGTAGTCTTAACGTTGCGTTGTTTTGATAGGCTAGCCCTACACGTAAAATTAGTCGTTGTCGTGTCGTTTGTATTCATTTGCTAGCCTACTGATGGATTTTGAAGAACAACAATACGAGAAACTTGTCGTTGTTTTGCGTAACAAAGTTGAAAAAACTGTAGATAAGCTTATCTATAACTAGCCATTAGCTACCAAAGTAAAGTTAAGTCAGGATAGGCTCACAATTATGCCATTTCTTCTTCCTTTTCGCTCTTAGTTGTGTTCTTTCTCAATCGTTTTCTTTCTTAGTAAAGTTAGAATTCTTTCATTTTCGATCTTAGTTGTGTTCTTTCTTATTCGTTTTCGCTCTTAGTTATGTTCCTTTTAGTCGTTTTCGTTCTTAGTAGCCTACTATGTTCTTTCGTAGGGTTTTTTTAAAATCTATTTCGTTTTAATTCTTAGTCACTTCGTTCTTGGTAGTTTTCGTTCTTAGTTATGATCTTTCTTAGGCGTTTTTGTTATAAGTTTTGTTCTTTCTTAGTCGTTTTCATTCTTAGTTAGCCTATGTTCTTTCTTTGTCGTTTTCGTTGTTAGTTATGTTCTTTCTTAGTCGTTTTCGTTGTTGTGTTCTTTCTTAGTTGTTTTCGTTCTTAGTTATGTTCTTTGATAGTCGTTTTCGTTATTGATTATGTTTTTCTTGTTTTGTTTGTAGTCGTTTTAATACTTAGGCGTTTTCGTTGTTAGTTATATTCTTTCTTATTCGTTTTCACTCTTAGTTATGTTCCTGCTTAATCGCTTTCGTTCTTAGTTATGTTCTTTCTTAGTCGTTTTCGTTCTTAGTTATGTTCTTTCTTAGTCTTTTTCGTTATTGATTATGTTTTTCTTACTTGCTTTGTTTGTAGTCGTTTTCATTCTTAGTCGTTTTCGTTTTCAGTTATATTCTTTCTTATTCGTTTTCGCTCTTATGTTCATCCTTAATCGTTTTCGTTCTTAGTTATGTTCTTTCTTTGTCGTTTTCGTTGTTAGTTATGTTCTTTCTTAGTCGTTTTCGTTCTTAGTTATATTCTTTGATAGTCGTTTTCGTTATTGATTATGTTTTTCTTACTTGCTTTGTTTGTGGTCGTTTTCATTCTTAGTCGTTTTTGTTTTCAGTTATATTCTTTCTTATTCGTTTTCACTCTTAGTTATGCTCCTGCTTAATCGTTTTCATTCTTAGTTATGTTCTTTCTTAGTCGTTTTCGTTCTTAGTTATGTTCTTTGATAGTCGTTTTCGTTATTGATTATGTTTTTCTTACTTGCTTTGTTTGTAGTCGTTTTCATTCTTAGTCGTTTTCGTTTTCAGTTATTTTCTAATTCGTTTTCGCTCTTATTTATGTTCATCCTTAATCGTTTTCGTTCTTAGTTATGTTCTTTCTTTGTCGTTTTCGTTGTTAGTTATGTTCTTTCTTAGTCGTTTTCGTTCTTAGTTATGTTCTTTGATAGTCGTTTTCGTTATTGATTATGTTTTTTCTTACTTGCTTTGTTTGTAGTCGTTTTCATTCTTAGTCGTTTTCGTTTTCAGTTATATTCTTTCTTATTCGTTTTCACTCTTAGTTATGTTCCTGCTTAATCGCTTACGTTCTTAGTTATGTTCTTTCTTAGTCGTTTTCGTTCTTAGTTATGTTCTTTTATAGTCGTTTTCGTTATTGATTATGTTTTTTCTTACTTGCTTTGTTTGTAGTCGTTTTCATTCTTAGTCGTTTTCGTTTTCAGTTATATTCTTTCTTATTCGTTTTCACTCTTAGTTATGTTCCTGCTTAATCGCTTACGTTCTTAGTTATGTTCTTTCTTAGTCGTTTTCGTTCTTAGTTATGTTCTTTTATAGTCGTTTTCGTTATTGATTATGTTTTTCTTACTTGCTTTGTTTGTAGTCGTTTTCATTCTTAGTCGTTTTCGTTTTCAGTTATATTCTTTCTTATTCGTTTTCGTTCTTAGTTATGTTCCTGCTTAATCGCTTTCGTTCTTAGTTATGTTCTTTCTTTGTCGTTTTTGTTGTTAGTTATGTTCTTTCTTAATCGTTTTCGTTCTTAGTTATGTTCTTTGATAGTCGTTTTCGTTATTGATTATGTTTTTCTTACTTGCTTTGTTTGTAGTCGTTTTCATTCTTAGTCGTTTTCGTTTTCGCTCTTATGTTCATCCTTAATCGTTTTCGTTCTTAGTTATGTTCTTTCTTTGTCGTTTTCGTTGTTAGTTATGTTCTTTCTTGGTCGTTTTCGTCTTAGTTATGTTCTTTGATAGTCGTTTTCGTTATTGATTATGTTTTTCTTGTTTTGTTTGTAGTCGTTTTAATACTTAGGCGTTTTCGTTGTTAGTTATGTTCTTTCTTATTCGTTTTCACTCTTAGTTATGTTCTTTCTTAGTCGTTTTCGTTCTTAGTTATGTTCTTTGATAGTCGTTTTCGTTATTGATTATGTTTTTTTTACTTGCTTTGTTTGTAGTCGTTTTCATTCTTAGTCGTTTTCGTTTTCAGTTATATTCTTTCTTATTCGTTTTCGTTCTTATTTATGTTCATCCTTAATCGTTTTCGTTCTTAGTTATGTTCTTTCTTTGACGTTTTCGTTGTTAGTTATGTTCTTTCTTAGTCGTTTTCGTTCTTAGTTATGTTCTTTGATAGTCGTTTTCGTTATTGATTATGTTTTTCTTGTTTTGTTTGTAGTCGTTTTAATACTTAGGCGTTTGATTATGTTCTTTTTTAGTGGTTTTCGTTCATGGTCATGCTCTTTGTTAGTCGCTTTCGTTCTTGGTTTGGTTCTTTCTGAGTGGTTTTTGTTCTTCGATTTCATGCTTGGTCGTTTTAGTTTTTGGTAGTTTTCGTTCTTAGTTATAATCTTCCTTTGACGTTTTCGCTCTTAATTGCGTTCTTTCGTAGTCGTTTTTACTTGTAGTTATGTTCTTTTATAGTCGGTCTTTTCGTTCTTAATTATATTCTTTCTCGTTTGTTTTGTTCGTAGTCATTTTCATTCTTCGTTGTTCTCGTTCTTAATTATGTTATTCCCTATTCGTTTTTGATCTTGGTTATGTTCTTTCTTAGTCGTTTTTGCTCTTGGTCTTTTCATTATTAGTCGCTTTCGTTCTTGGTTGTTTTTGTTCTTAGTTGTGTTTATTTTCAGTCGTATTCATTCTTAATTATGTTCGTTCTTATTCATTTTCGTTCTTAGTAAGGTGCTTTCTTAGTCGTTTTCGTTCTTAGTTATGTTCTTATTTATTAGTTTTCGTTCTCGCTTATGTTCTTTCTTACTTGTAGTCATTTTCATTATTAGTGGTTTTTGTTTTTATTTGTCTTCGTTCTTAGTTAAGTTCTTTCTTATTTGTTTTCGTTCCTAGTTATGTTCTTTCTGAATCGTTTTCGTTCTTGGCTTTGTTCTTTCTGGGTGGTTTTTATTTTTAGTCGTTTTCATACTTAGTTGTGTTCTTTCTTAGTTCTTTTTGTTCTTAGTTATGTTCTTTACTAGACGTTTTTGTTCTCAGTAATGTTCTTTCTTAGTCGTTTTCGCTCTTAGTTATGTTCTGTTATAGTCGTTTTCGTTCTTGCTTATATTGTTTCTCACTTGTTTTGTTCTTAGTCGTTTTCCATTTTTATTCTTTCTCGTTCATAGTCGTTTTGGTTCTTAGTTATGTTTTATCTTGTTCGTTTTCAGTTATGTTTTTTTCTTAGTAGTTTTCTTTCTTGGTTATGTTCTTTCTTAGTGATTATTGGTCTTTTTCATTTTCTTTCTTGGTAGTTTTCGTTCTTAGTTACGTTCTTTATTAGGCGTTTCCGTTCTTCGCTATGTTCTTTCTTATTTTATTTTGTTCTTAGTTATGTTCTTTCCTAGTTTTCGTTCTCACTTATGTTCTCTTTACTTGTTTTGTTCTTTGTCGTTTTAGTTCTTAGTTGTTCGTTCTTAGTTATGTTCTTTCTTAGTCGTTTTAGTTCTTTCTGCTTTCATTCTTGTTCGTTTTTGTTCTTGCTTTTCGTTTTAATTACGTTCTTTCTTAGTCGTTTTCATTGTTAGTCGTTTTCGTCCTGGGTCGTTTTGGTTCTTAAACCAAAAGTTCTTGTTCTTAGTGATGTTCTTTCTTAATCGTTTTCGTTATTAGTTATGCTTTTCTTATTCGTTTTTGTTCTTGGTTAGCCTAGGCCTAGTCCTTTGTTCTTTCTTGGTCGCTTTCGTTCATAATCGTTTTCGTTCTTAGTCGTTTACGTTCTTAGTGATTTTCGTTTCGCCATCTACTAATGATAATGTAGGTCTAATGCTTTGGAAAGCACAGAGTAGATAAAGCGCTTTGTCCCTTCTTACACCATGGTCTTGTGCTACGCGTTGTCAACTCACCTGGTCACCTGGTGCCGTCAGCTCTTGGAGCTCTGGCGATATTCTTGATGTATCCTCTCCAGTGTCCCCTCTCTCTTGTTGCCTCTCTCAGCTCCTCCAAGTTCATGCCAGACTTTTCCTGTACCTCATCCAACCATCTCTTCCTTGGTCTTCCGCGTCTCCTCCTTCCCTCACCGCATGCCGTCATCAGCTCCTTCTCCAAACCGTTAGATCTCATCACATGGCTGAAGTAGCTCAATTTCCTCCAAGTCGCTGTTTGCTGTAGTGTCTCATCTCTCTCTATTCCGAGCTCCTCACGCACCGATTCGTTAGTTCTCTTCTCCGTCCATGAAATCCTTAACATTTTTCTCCAAATCCACATCTCGCACGCGTTGATTTTCTTTTCCATATCCAGTGTCTTTGTCCATGTTTCGCATCCATATAGGACGACCGGGAAGATCAGTGCTCTTACCAGTCTTTTCTTTGTTTCCCTGCTCACATATTTATCTTTCCAAATATTTCCCAGACCGTTCATTGCCGTTTTTCCCATTGATACCCTCCGCCTTATTTCCATATCACATCTTCCCTCCTTCTCTAACATAGATCCCAGGAATGTGAAGCTCGATACTACCTCTATCGTTTCTCCATCCACCTCAAAGTTTTCCCATGTTGCAGTTGTCATAACTTTTGTTTTCTTTACATTGAAGTATAGTCCCGCCTTTTCGCTTTCCATCCTGACTCTTCTTATTAACTCGGCCAGGTCGTCCTTCTTACCCGCCAATAATGTCGTATCATCAGCGTACCTCAAATTATTCAGTATTTTCCCCGCTATCCTTACCCCCTCTGTTACCTCCTCCAATCCAGCCCTCCTCATAATTCTCTCGGCATACAGATTGAACAGGAAAGGGGACAAAATGCACCCCTGCCTCACTCCTTTCCTTATTTTAAATTTCTCTGTGTCTCCATATTCAGTTCTTATAACCGCCTCTTGATCCACGTAAAGGCCTTTCAGTAGTTTAACCAGATGCTTCGGAATTCCCATCTCGATTAGTGTCCTCCACAGTAGTGTATGGTCTATGCAATCAAACGCCTTGCTGTAGTCTATAAAACACATATGCACCTCTTGCCCGTACTCCCTCTGTCTCTCCATAATCCACCTTATATTGGCGATGTGATCACGCGTTCCACGCGCCTTCCTGAATCCCGCTTGGTTGGCTGGTAATTCTCTTTCAATTGTCTTCTCCATTCTTTTGTGGATTATTTTGAGTAGTATTTTGCTCGTGTGCGATATCATCGCTATCGTTCGATAATTTCCACACTCTCTCGCGTCTCCTTTCTTGAATATTGGTATGAACACTGACCTTTTCCAATCCTCCGGCCACTCCCCAGTTCTCCAGATTTGATTGCATAGCTTTGTAATAGTCCTCACCACTGCTTCATCTCCCGCTTTTACCAGTTCTATAGGTATTCCATCGTGTCCTGGCGCTTTGTTGTCCTTTAACTGTTTTATCGCCCACTCCACCTCTGCCTCCAATATCTCTGGTTCGTTTTCAACTTCCTCTATTTTGATGTTTTCCTTCACGACACGTTCGTCCTCCTTGTACAGCTCTTCCGTATACTCTCTCCACCTTGCCTTCATCTCCTCCTCGTCTCCTATTATCTTCCCATCCTTTGTCTTGAGTGATCCCATTCTAGGGCCTGCTGTCTTTGTTATTTCCTTTATCTTTGCGAACAGTTCTTTAGTTCTTCCTTTCTTCCCTTCTTCCTCCATCTCCTTGCACATTTCCTTGAGATGGTTTTCCTTATCCTCCCTTGCCTTCCTTTGGAAGGCCTTATTCAATGTTTTACCCTATCCCTATTCCCTTCCTTTTTTGCTACTCTCCTTTCCATTGCCACCTCAATGGCCTCTTTGGATAGCCATGGTGTAATTTTCCTTGACGTTTTCTTTGGTACATGTTTCTCCGCCGCCTCCTGAATCGCAGTTTTCATCTTTGTCCATAGCTTGTTTGCATCCTCCTCTTCCGTTGTATCGTCTCTCTCTAAGATCTCAAACCTATTCATTATCTCCACCCTGTATTCTGGTGTTATCCCAAATTCGTTGTCAACTAGCGAATGAAAATGCATGAACGTAGGCTATTTCAAGAAGAGTTCCTAGCGAATGCAATTCCAATCGCTCATCAGCTGTGATTTCGGTTCACGTGCAAGTTATAGTAGCCGTATGTTGCTCGCAAGTCGCAACATGTCGTTTTGTGTCCCGGAAAACAGTTTAGTTATCGTCGTGGCTCGTAACTCATAATGTTTGATGATGGTCGGTACTTTTCGCACTTAGTCAAACCCAGAAAACTTTTACCGGTAGATACGTGTTTGCTTTTGATCGCTCGAGTTCAATCTGGTGACGTTTTATGGCGGAATTTTTCAACTGGTCGTTCTATTATAATTTATACTAGTCGATAGAAAGTTTCACGCCCCTCTGAGATTGGGATGCGATCAGGTTTTAGAGTGAAAGACTATATTATGAAAACAATTTCAGTCGAAGTACGTTGTCTTTTCCATGCTGTCGCATAGCTTCTAGGCTCTAGTATCGAGGATGTCAATTGAAGATTTCATGAAAAGTCCGCTGGTGCGATGGGTAAGTTTTAACATTTACATTTTTCACTTAATAACATTGTCAACATTTATGTTTTCTGAGTTGTCTACCTTGCAGCATAGTGTCAGAATGAAGAACGCAGGCATATGCATATCCAGTTTGCGTATCAGTTGCATATTTTAGTGATCAACAAAAGGATACTAACTGGTAATCCCTCCCCTCATTTTCTTTCCTCAAGACCTATTTCTTCTCTCGTGGCCTTGCGCACTGGGAGCGCCTCTGAACGGTTCACCCTAGTAGAGGCGCTTTATAAATGTTTTATTACAATACAATACTAGCCTATAGCCTACCTGATCTAATCACAGAAAATGAACAGGGCTGAGGACGTGAACGTTCTCTATTTAGATGTCGAGCACATTTATGCCGAGCTCATTGATTGAAATCATAGACGTAGCTACATGAAGGCATGAAGCAGGCTTGCAAAAGGAGTCTCTTGCCCAATGACCCAGCATTTTTAGGATTTTGCCAATAGTCTTTCACACTTGGATCATGCTGTCTTCTCTTGAATTCATGTCGTGCTACGTTTCTGATTGAGACTCGAGTTGGCGTTTAATCGCAGATCTATGTCGAGTTGGCTTTAAGAAGACTGCCACTTGAGATGATTCCACTGGGATTTTGACATCTTTTGAGATTTGCCTCTGTCAGAAAAAAGCAATTTGGATTTTCATTCAACATTGCAGCATTTGCTTTCCTGCATAGGAAGAGAAAGGTCTAGAAGTTGGGTGGGACAAACGAGCGGCCGAAGGACAATCGCCGAGGCATGACATTTAGGGCGGACGGCTGAACTGCCGACCTATGACTTTTTTCATTTTCGTCAATGAAATTTTCTTACTACCTTTTTCTTTGTCATTTGGTCGAAATTTCCTCAAAACATACCATTTTTCCCTGCCAAAATATTTGATGACCTTTTTTTAAAAGTGTATTCACTGATAAACCATGACATGTGTGCATGTCCTGGCACTTAAGTATTGGGGAGGGGACAAATGCATGGACAGTCCCTCCCATCGCAAACATTGAGGGGACCGTCCCCCTGTCAGACCCACTAAGTCTTTGCCCATGCTTTACTGTTTGTGAATTTCCATTGGGGTAGAGATTCAACCTTTCCAAGTTGCTCCAAATGTAAAAAAATTTTACCTGATAATACTTCACACTAAAAGTGATCTAATTCACGATATGTGGAAATAATCTGAAGATATTTAAAGAAAAATTTAAATCATAAAAATCGTCATGTGTTTGCACATAATTTTCATACCACAAGTCATGTGAAGGATATAGTCGAGACTGAAAGTGGTTTGACAAAGGAGTCGGGTCTGAGGCGGACAGCGGTGAGACCCTTTGTCCGAAAAATTTTTCCCGATGACCTTGTATTTTTTTTCAGATGGCCTTTTTAGTATTCGTTATATGTAGATGTCAAATTCTTTTTTTGTTTCGAGTTTATGATGAATGCATAGGCCTAAATGTTTAACATAAGACCCGTCTAAGATCCGACAAAGACAGGGGTTCAACTTCTCACAAATTTCACAGTTCAAGTTTTAATTGTGCAGTTTAGACATGAGGCCAGCAATCCCAGTTATTCATGCAGGTACTCATTAATTAAATAATGTATGTATGTATGTGCACTTGTTATAGCGCCACTTCAAGCGTTCTACTCAGAGGCGCTCCAGACTGCAGAGTGGACACTGCATCAGAATTTCATGCCGAAGTGCTGAGCAATTGCAAGTGAAGGACTTGCCCAAGGTCCCTACGCGGTGACTTGAGGTGGATTCCAACCTCGAACCTTCCGGCTTCAAGGCAACGACGCCACCACTACGCCCCACAATAATGCAGATACTCGTTAATAATTATGTATACATACAATAAAATGATTTATATTGTGTTGTGGCTCAGCCTAGACAGAAGAAAAGGTACTGTACATGAGTTCAAAGTCAATGGCAGTCATGTGATTTGTTTAAAAAACTAGGTCTTGAACTGTGATTTAAAAATGTCGACTGAGATGCTGCATGCTATTGTTTACATATGGATGCAACACCTTCCAAGCATCTCATCATCTTCAATGAGACCTTTAATCTCTTTAGCCGCTTCTCTGCTTATTCTCTCTGACCTCTGTTAGCCGGACTATGATACATGCTGAACAACTCAGGCTGGTATCATGTTCTTAGCTTTCAAGTGGTTCTTTATTTAATTCGGAATTTATGATATTTAAGGAACATTGGGTGTTGATAGGGTGACATAATTTCAACAAGATAATTGCTGAATAATGTATATTAAAGATTCAATGTTTTCAATATTTTATTTTGTGTATATAACTGATTTGCCTTTAGAAATAGTAATAGAATTAGATGCTTTGAGTGATAGAGTTCCAATTGTAAATGGCTTAAAAAAATACATAGGGTGAAATATCCCTGGCTGGATTTCCACATCCAGTCCTCGCCCTCACCGTCCCCTCTTCCCACCGACAGTATACGGTCAGACTGGTCAGTGTAGTCATTGTCGCTGAGTTTACCTTGCAACTCGGACATTATTCAAGTGTTCTTGACAACCTCGTCAAGTGTAGTGTATGCGTTGAAATCTTCTAGCAAAGATCTGCACTTCTGCCTGAAGATTCAACAGATGTCACTGAGAAATGGCATGTGTGGCCGAATGCTGTAACAAAACTCGAATCGAGTGTATTCGAATCTCAACATAGAAATGTTCAAAATCATTCTTTATTGCACTTGTGTTTCTTAAACAGATGCAATGCAAGTGACAGAGCTTTCCATCTGTATGTCACAAGATAAAAACGGATGCAATACTGACAGTTATTTGAATATGTAATTTGAAAATGTTATTTAGCTCTGTGCAAATAGTCACAAGTTGTAGCTAATTTATGTAATGTAATACTTGAATTGGTAGGATATGTTGGATGTGTACACTAGCAATATGGAGGTTACCAGAAAAAGATGCACCATGGATACTATTACAGTTGCGCTCCAAAATTTGTCAAAAGTGTCGACCCGCAGGGACTTCACATGACAATTGGTATATAACAGCAGCGACAATGATTAAATACTTAATTGAATAATAATTAAATGTTTATTATACGTAATCTAAATTCATATGGTGAATAATAATGAAAAATTATGACATTAATTAATTATCTTTTTGTCCTAGTTGTCAGTTTCAAGTTTCCTTGATAATTGAGAAGATACTTGAAGTGTCAAGTGTCATTCAGTGGCAAGTTAACCTAGTAAAAACATTTGCCTGATCTTCAGCTGATCAAGTGCTATATACTTTGTATAATATGTAGGCTCTCTTAACTGCAGAGATTAGTTGCAACATCCTCTTGTAATCTTTGATCTCCTGTGGGCTACTTGTATGTGCTGCTCAAGGCTAGCTGTGGGGCAGAGTGTATAGACTTCTATGCACTCTGTGTGTGGGGAACAACTTGCCTGCTTAGTAGATGGGTATGACCTTGTGTGTGCCTTTGCATTTATCTGTGTATGCATTTCTGCATATTTGCCTTTGTGTGTGCGTATGCAAAGTAGAGTCTAGAAGAATAATGCCTGCCAATTTAGTCAGATTCTCAACTGAGCAGATTGCATGTAAGTCCATAAGTAAAATAAGCCTTGTTTGCCTAAACTCCCCCCAATGTTCGTGCTTTGGAGAAAGAAGGAGGAGGCCGGTTCTAATCATCCTTGATATGACACAAGTGTTGTTAAACAGCAACAGGCCATGTTTGCATTTGTTCTTAACATTTCAGTTAAACTTACCTGCAATTTGTTTTCTATAGACATGATACAATGACTTAAAGTTCTAAGAGTCTAAGTCATATTGTTTTTTCTGAGGTCAGAACTCAGAACCATGAATTTACAACATTTTCAATAGATTTCCCAATTCCTTTCCTATTCCACAGTCCACTATGACCTACTGCTTCCAATACGTTCTACTGCATGTTACGTTAAAATTTATGAATGTGAATGTTGTGTGTTGAAGTGCACATGGGGTATGATCAGTGAATTGAGAATTAGTGAAATATTTTCAATGGTATTTTAAAACTTGTCTTTAAAATACCTTAATAATTTACCAAAATGTTAGAATACTATTTAGAATACTTTCAGAAAGTATTTGCCAGGGTACTAGGCTATATACATGTATATATTTTTTCCCAGTTAAAACTGTTGGCTATATTTAGCCGCCAGTTTTAGTAGAAAATATTTTCCTTATTGAAAATCTTGCCAGCATAGCATTGTATAGTTGAGTCTACTTTCTCGGCTAAACCAGACAATGTATTCTGACATTTCTGGACAAGTAACTCCATTAGAATTCTTAAATTGCAATTCATCTTGACCAGTCCATTTACTTGAATTTTTTAGTTTGTTGAATATTTTAATTTGTTTCTGGTTTTTTATGCTTGCATTCAGAGGCTATCTGGGTGGACATTCTCAGACCTATTTAGATGAGCATTCTAAGGCCTGAACATTGTTAGTCCTAAGACTCCTAACTAGTTGAATATTCATAAGATTGTGTATGGGAATGTTCATAGATCTGTTGGCATGAATGTCCAGTTGTCCATGGACCAATTTAAATGAACTTGCATAAGGTCTATTGTTATGAACATTTGTAGACTTTTTAGATGAATGTTCACAGGCTTATTTACTTGTTTAACCATGGCATTAATAAAAAAAACTATGGCCTGGGATATTATACAGGCATTATCTAAAATTGTGCTTTTTGTGTAATTTGTACTCAGTTTATGCTGTTGGCTGTCAGATAAATGTACACCCCTTGCATGTACACACACATACACACGCACACACACACACATGCACACAAACAAACAATAGCCAAATCCCTTCAGTGAATGGTCATTTATGGCTTGTAATGCTAATAATTGCTGCCTGTCAGATTGATGTGGATGGGTGGGTCTGAAGCAGTGTGGAGGGTCTAAGGCTCTAAGCAATAGTCTGGCAATTACTGTCCTCATTGATTCATGACCACAGTGCCAACTAGCCAGGCCACCTTGGTAACTTTAAATTATTCACAGTAAGGTCGACTAGGGTCATGTGACTCACAACCTCTGGCTGTGGTCTACCAGGTGCAGGGCTGTGTTCTACTGTCAAGTCTATTTGATTCAGCTCTATGATTGTTACTGTTGGGTGTTGTAACCATAGAGCTGTGTGGTAGTCATGGTTACAACAGATTTGATTGTGTAACCATGTAGATGAAGGCATGCCACCCACAAGTACCTTACAAGTACGTACCACTTGCACTCTCCTCTGCTGCTTTCCATTCACGACTAAAAACCGAACTATTCAAGCTATCCTATCCAGATTCTAATCAGGTTCCACCCAACTACCACCATCACCGACAACCACCGTAGCACCACGCTGTCTCCTCGGCTTGACCTCCTCGGATTTTGACCTGGCACCGGAACGAAAACGGCAGCTCTGGCTATTGCGGACTTGATTTGATACAGCGCCGGTGAATAAGCTGGTCTCCCTGACGTGACTTTTGTGGGTGCTGAGAAATTCTCAAAGATTTACATTACATTGCGGTACCTCACTTTATTGTTTACATTCCTTGCATTGAATTCTAAAACGCTATTCGCACTATAGACCTATAAGCGACCTTGATTAGGCTACAGAACAAGCCTGTACACTTCAATTAGACCTGGGAGTCGACCCCAATAAGTCGACCCCAGTCTACTTGGTCATCCCAAGTCGGGTCGGGTCGTTTCTGCTCACCGCAACTGACCCCAAGTCGAATTTTGTAGATAGAAGTCACTTGAAGTTGTTTTTACCTCAAGTCGACTTAAACCGACTTGAGACACAAACATAGTTAAATTTTTCACTTCAAACCAATGATTGTGACAATATTTAAGCAGCTTTTGTTGCCTAGTCTGTTTACAAGAATGACTGAGGCCTTTGCTAAACAGATACTTAGGCTAGGCTACTGATTATTTTGCCGATAGGGTATCGTGCAGAGCACTGCAGACTGACGTCTGCCGATCTATTCATATAATTGGTAATTTTATGCTTAAATGTCCCGCTTAGGCATGCGCTTAATTAAAATGGTGAAACAAAATGTTACAAAAATATTAGCACGTGTGCTTATCATGCAATCAGTGAACTTCTAGTGGTCAGTGAATTTGGCACAAAGAAAGCTGGATCTTCAAGGCCTATAATAAATCGATAGTTTGGCGCTACTTTGGAGCGCTGCATCTGGAGTTGTCTGCGGATGGAAAAACTATTGTAGCAGGGCTGTTTTTAAGAAATTTTTAGAACTGCCCAAACCGTCTCTTTGCCTTCCCATCCTACATGGCAAATTACTCCCACTGGCAGGACAAAGACCTTTTTCACTAGTTTTTACTGCACAGAATTGCTTCTACAACTGCACAGATCCATTTAGAACTGCACATTTTGTGTACAACTGCACGTTAAAAAAGCCCTGTATTGTAGGGTCAATTGGACAATGAAAGACTTCAGGCCTACTGTCAGTGAGCACTGAGCAGGCCTGGTAGCTGTAGTAGCCTACTGTAGGATGATGCACTTGCAATGCTATATGCTAAGTTGCGAAATGATGCTAGTGGCCAATAATTATGAAAACAGAATTACAAATTAGGCTTATATCATATCACGCCATTCAGTGTAACCATGCAGTCCGCGGTTCTCTATTTTATCTTAGACCTTGCGCTTTTTACAAATTTATTTAATATTAATATTAAAAATAATAATAATGAGTGTAATCTGAATAATCACAGACAATGGACAAGCTAAAATTCATAGGCCTAATAATTTGCCGTCGCATTGTCTATGACTCTAGGTTACTAGATGGCCCAAAGTATCACAAAACTATTCAAACTGAAACACAAACAGCTTGAAATGGGCTTAATAACACTTTAACAAATTCATGCACCAATTAAGTGTTGAGGCCTCATTAGGCCTACTCATTTGTAGGCTTAAGTGAAATTAATGCTTGCAGGAAAATTGGCTTGACTTCTTGCATTAGTAGCCGTACGTAGACCTAGGCTAATGGCTAGTACCATGTCAGAAGTCGACTTCAAGTCGGAAGTCGGTTGTTTTTCTGCCAAGTCGGGTCAAGTCGTTTTGACGCCGAGAAGTCGACTTCAAGTCGACCTCAAGTCACTTTAGGGTCAAGTGGGGTCAGATTAGCTGACCAAAGTCACTCCCAGGTCTAACTTCAATACCTCCTATAGTGTTAGTACGTTTGAAGAAACTTGAAATGGTTTTTTACTTGCTCGTTTCATTTCTACATAACCCCCAAAACAATGGTTTTCCTGCGAGACTAAATGACGAAGATTCCCGAAAGCGTTCTTTGCCCCGAAATTGGATAGCTCTGTATTAGCCTCTAGCAAGTGACGAAAGCAGACGGTGGCCAAGAAGGACCAAGTTGCTACATTGATTGAAACGATAGATTATTACGTAGATTCAATAGCATAAGAATTCCATAGCTTATACTATTTTACGCTTTAATTTGTGATTTATTATTTTATTTTTTAGCCTTTCAGCGCTGTACGCACTTGCGTAAGTGCGTACACCTGCGGGCGCCCCTGGTTCTGGCTGTCTGTTTCCAAAATGCAGAAGTTTCAGATAGTGTCTGGCATAATGTTATTCACTGCTCTGTCAGTAATTAATTATCAGGCACAGTTTCCAGGTACAGTGCATGGGAACTTACCTTTCAAATGGTTGGACGTGCTCGAGAGATTTGTGGCTTAGGTTTACGATTGTGATGATCGCATCAAGTCTAATATAAAGCATGTTCTTTTTTTCAGGTTCAACTTTTCAAACCGGATCCACTGACTTATGGTAACCTGTGCGATGGGGCTGTTCTTGGTGAGGTCATGCGACAAATGTAAGACTCCTCGTCTCAACTTCTTGCAGACATTCATGTAACGCTTACATTTCAAAGTTATGTTAAATGATCACTCATCATCATCGTCATGACACTATAGTTAGCTGAATCCTAGAGAGTACGTTGGAAATGTATTAAAAATATCAGAAAAAATTAAATTAAGGAAATAATAACGGAAAAAACCGATTTTTTGGGAGAGAATAAAAAACGAAAAAAGTTTTTTACAACTCTGACTTATATTGCACTTAATCTTTGGGTTATGGATGGTCACCTGAAAATTTAATCAGTCAGCCTATTGACTCTTCAGCGTTATCTTGTTAAGACCATTGACAAATAGACCTTCAGTTGTAAATTTAATTAGGCCCTACTGATGGTTTACAACCGACGGTATTTGTCTACTTTAAGTGATTTAATTAGGTGCACACTTGATAAATCAGTCAGGTTTTTTATCCACGTTTTCTAGTGCATGAAGTTCGAAAGTAACTGAAAGGTTGTATTTAATTCTATGTGTTGTATAGCTTTGTTTCATGGATTAGTTTAAATATTTTAAAGGTAAAGATGTTTAAAAGAAAGATTTATTTTACACATTTTTTTCATTAGGGTTGATAGCATATGAATGAGATATAGTGTTCTTTATTCAGTAATTAATGATGGAAGGATTAATTCGCGTGTATACCTCAGAATGTTACATTGGCCCTATGTTACAGTGACCCTATGTTACAGTGACCTTATGGCAGGAGCGGATCCAGGAGACCAATCCGGCCATCCCCCCATTGAGAATGTGCATAGGACGTGCCCCCCCCAGTAGGTTTCAACAAACTTTCAATCAATGCTGCGGAAGCAGCACTCCAGGTCAACAACTGTCTTAGTTCTTAGTAATTGTAATTGTAACCGTACATTTATATAGCGCCCCTTCAAGAGAGCTCCTCAGAGGCGCTCCCAACCTGACACCAAACCGCAATCAAAGAGTTGATGAGATGACTAAAAAATGGTCATGAGTTATTTTGGCAGGGAAAATGGTATATATTTTCAGGAAACTTTTATCAAATGAGTAAAAAAGGTCATCAGTTTTTTCAGCCAAACATCAACGAAATTTTTCAGACCCAAGGCCTAAAATTCCCCCCCCTCCTTCGAAAATTTCTGTATCCACCCCTGCCTTATGTTACATTGACCTGATGTTACATTGACCGTTTGTTATATTGACCTTATATTACACTTGCCATATGTTATATTGGCCTTATGTTACGTTAACCTTATGTTACATTGACCTTATATTACCACAGTGTTACATTAAATTGGACTTATAAATGTTGCAATGTGCTGTTGCTATTTTTCTCGTGGAATAGTGATCCTGGAGCAAACCTTATGGGAATGAATGTCGGGGCAACCGAATTCCGGGATAGACTCCAGAACTGGGATCTCGTGATCAATTCGATCATGTCCTACTACCAGGTAATAATATTAATAATAGTTACAATATTAATAATATTGACAATATTGATAATATTAATAATATTAAAATGGTAATGATAGTAATAATATTAATAATATTAAAATAGTAATAATATTAAAAATGATCTTCGTTCAATTTCAAGCTGACACAACGCTGTATGATTACAATTCATGGTATGAACGGATGATCACAAGTTATTACAGGAGTCGAGTTTAACTGTAGACAGCCAACAGGGCGATCATCACATCCTGCCACGGATTTTACCAACACCATCTGCCGAATGGAAGGGTTGGTCAACGTTAGGGAGGATAGCGGGAAGCGATCCCCCATCCGAAAGCTTCATGCCAGATTGTTACCATTGTTCTGCATCCTCTATTAATATATTATTATTAATATTATAATATTAATATTATTTTAATAGCTTCATGCCAGAGTGTTACCATTACCATGAACCACACCTCGTAGTTAGGTTGGCACTTGGTAGTGTTTGAGAAAGAAGAATGGTGTAGATTATTATTCTATGGAACATTATTATTTTCCAGCATGTGCTGGAAAATATAATGTAATTTACAATATAACATACATTTACTGCAGCGAACTGTACAGGGGACAGCTAGATCGAAACACGGTAGAAGAGGTAGTGGCAGAACTCAAGGGAATAACACCTCCTGCCGAGGGCACAGAAGCGGATATACTTGTGGAAGAAGTGATCAGGGCCGTAAATAGGTTGAAAAACAATAAAAGTCCAGGTAGTGACGGCATAACGGGAGAAATGATAAAGGGAGGAGGAGAAACCGTGATAAAAGAACTACACAAGATAATCAACACAGCATGGAAAGAAGGACGAACACCCAAGGAGTGGAAAAAATCATTGTTGGTGATACTACACAAGAAGGGCAGTGCACTGGAATGTGGCAACTACAGGACAATTGCTCTCATAAGCCACCTAAGCAAAGTCCTGATGTCGATACTATCCGTGAGACTCAGAGGACAGACAGAGGAATTCATGGCGGACGAGCAGGCCGGATTCAGGAAGGACAGAAGTACAGTACAACACATACTGGCCTTGAGACTAATAGGAGAAAAAGCCAGGAGGAAAAACATCAAGATCTTCAACTGCTTCGTGGACTTCAAAAAGGCCTTCGACAGTATAGACCAGATTGTAACATGGGCGGCCATAGAATCCTACGGCGTAGACAAGAAGCTAACGCGTCTGCTGGAGGAAATAAATGGCAATGCAATAGCAGCAGTGAAAATAGGTGGTGACCTGGGAGAATGGTTCGCAACAAACAGAGGAACAAGGCAGGGAGACCCGATATCGCCAACCACCTTCATCTTGGTACTGGAAAGAGTACTGGACAAGATTCGGGATAAAGAGGGAGGAGTAGTCATAAGTGGCACAACAATTAATAACCTCGCGTTTGCCGACGACATCGACCTGTTAGACAGAGATGCGAAGAGATTGGAAGAAACAACTCGAGAGCTGAATGAGGAGAGTAAGAGATACGGCCTCAATATGAACTTCGAGAAAACGAAAACGCTAGCATTTGGCGCAGAAAACCCCACCGAGGTACTAGTCATAGACGGAAACCCGCTGGAGAACGTTGAACATTTCACATACCTTGGGAGCAACACGACATATGACCTAGACGCCAGAAGGGAAGTGCAAACTAGGTTGGCAAAGGCAGCAACAGCACTGAAGGCAATGGAGAAGGTGTGGAGAAGCAAAGCCATAGGGACAGAAACGAAAAAGAAGGTACTACAGACATGCATTTTCAGCACTCTGTTATACGGGTGCGAGGCCTGGGTGGTAACGAAGTACATTGAACAAAGACTTATGGCCTTCAAAAGAAAGTGCTACAGGAAAATACTAAGAATAGGGTGGATGCAGAAGGTAAACAACACAGAACTATACAAGCGAGTGCAGTTAAAACAAAACATCATGCAGAAGCTGATCAGAAGGAAACTAGGATTGTTCGGGCACATCTGCAGAATGGATAACAGCAGGAAGATCAAAGCACTGATGTTCGGACGAATGGATGGGACAAACAAGAGAGGAAGGCCTCATAGGGAATGGCTCGACGACGTATCCGATTGGGGCAAGGCCTCGCTTCAGGAGCTGAGCGGAACGGCGCTGGATAGGAGAAAGTGGAAGGACCTGGTGAAGAAGGCATCGGACACCTACGGGCGCTGAGCCCACGGTTGCTGATGATGATGATGATGATGTGCTGTAATCATGGGAGATGCGTTGAAGAGGAGGAATGGTGGAAGAATGGAGTGAGGAAAGAGGACAAGTTAATATAGTCCATGGAGAGTTGAAGAGTAGGGAGTCGTGCACTAAGAAAAATGCAGGTGCAGAGAGACAGACAGACAGACAGAGAAGCATGAGAGGGAGGAAAAAGTCAGGAGTGACTGAGTGGGAAGGACAGAGAGAGTAAGGAAATGAAGTGAGTGGTAGAGGGAAGCATAGCGGCTTGGCCAGATGATGCAAGAGCATATCAGGCATGCTGGAGCACAGACAGCCAAATGACCAGAGAGAAAGGTAGGAAGAGACAGGCAGCCAATCAGGCAGGCGGCCTGGCCAGGTATGGAGTTATGCTTTGTTGGTTGTGGTAATTATAATCTGCCTGAGCATGTTCTGAATGCCAAGGGGACCTGTGGGGGCGGGAGAGGAGGGGTAGGGTAGTGTGTCCAAATGGTGAGTGGCAGGGAAATGGGAAATACTTTATGCTAATTGACTGTGATTATTTGACTATTTCCTGCTTATTGGCATGTTGCAGAAGCAACCAGAAGCATGTTTGTTCCTGAAAACCGTGATTTTATATAGCCTATGCAAATCTTTTTAAGCATTTGAAGACTTTCTTAACCCACAGTGTAGTAAATTAAATGGTATGGGATATCCTATATCTTCGGTTCGTAAAGGGTTAAGTAGAGTAGGTGTGCAGTAGTCTGGTGGTTAGCATGCTGAACTCTTGGTTGGGGAATCAAGAAGTTCAGATACCGGTATGCTACCAGATGACTGAAACTCTAAATATTACATATCGAGATTTCTGTTTCCTCTGTGGCTATTATAGCCAAGTCAGCTACATGACTTGTATACAGTGAGAATATTGATTGGACACTGTCAGTGAAGAGATGGACACTGTTATTGAAGCGATTACATACTTATCTCTTCACTGAGTGTCCATATCTTCACTGACAGTGTCTATTTGGACGCTGTCAGTGAAGAGATTACATACTTATTGTTGCTACAAATTTGCCATTTGCTATTCCTGTTGAGTGTGTGATGACAACAGCAATCTGTAAGTCTGTAATCTTCAGATAAAGTGGATTTTCAGCTATCAGAGGTCCTGTGAAATTTGAAACAAGGCTAACCTAGTAACCTAGACTTCAAGTGAACAGCAAAAATTAAGATTAATATGAAGAGAGATTGAATCTGAATTATGTTTCCAACACCAAATTTATATCCACGAATATCCTGTTGAAAGGCTCAATTACCAATACTGAAGTTGGCTACTTGAGCAGTGGTCAGTCAACGTTGCATACTGAGTAAGCGTATTTAGTACCTGACAGTTCTGAGCAAGTGCGACTTACAGGTAATTAATTCTGGTTTTCCCTCTGCACAAGCAACAGTGTTGGTGAGGGTTCTCAGTTGCTTGTCCAATGCTTGGAATTTACGGCAAGCAATTCAGCTTCTTCTCTTATAATTTTATATCTTTCAGCAAGGCCGTAGCTAGGGGGTGTTTTGGGTGTTTGAACACCCCCGAAATGTAAAAAGTATAAAATAACAGAATGCATTTACTAGCACATGATGTAAAAACCATGAAATAAAGCCATGAAAACACCCCCAAAATGGAAAAATGTGAAAAAATAGAATGAATTGATTTCGGTCGGATGACTAAAAAAGTCATCACTTTTTTCGGGTGGGAAACTGAAGAAACCCCCCCCCCCCCAAATCAAATCCTGGCTACGGCCTTGTCCTTCAAGGTTGAAACTCATCTCTTTCAACTTGCATGACCATCCTGTATACTTCCCATTTCACTAATCTATCGGATTTCGACAAGACTTCTCCAGTGGATTATGGCTTATGATCGAGACTTCACACAAAATGATTATAGACTGAGAAGTCTTGCGCATTCTGCTGCTGAAGTCATTGGATTATGTTATTTTGAAAAGAAAAGTTTTTAGAGGCAGTTTCTAAAAGCCAAAACATAGCCTGAAGACAAAGACCAAGTCCATAGGTTCCCAGAACGAAGAACAAGGCTGAAAAAGCAAACACATTGCTCGAGATCGAAGCAAAAACTTTAGGCCTATGCATATCTGATTCAACCAGACATGCACACTCGCACGTGCACACACACACACATGCACAACACTGTTTGCATGACTGTTGCGCTGGTGAACTGGTTGGTCAAAATAGTTGGTGCATGAGTGTATCCGTCTGATATCATATTAAGTCAATAAAGTGTTTGATTTCCTTAAAACTAATCTATGTGAATATAATTATGTAAATAGTGAATACTTATAAAATTGATATGGACTTACTACTGAATTTTATATATATATGTATATATATATATATGTATATATAATTATATACAGTGCTTGAAGTGTGGAAAAATAAGTGCCTGTACGCCCCTTGCCTTTCCGAAAGAAGTGCCTGGACGCCCCATACATTTCCAGGCTGTGCTGGCCAACAAATGCCAGGACGGTGTTCAGATTTTAAAATAAGTGCATGGACGCCGTCCATGACCGTCCAGCCACACTTTAAGCCCTGATTATATATATAAACATGAATGATTTGAATATGCATGAAGTTGTACAATGTTAAATATTAATAACATAATATTTTATCCTTGCATTGTGACAGTCTTTGTAAATGCCATGAGCAATAATGTCTGTTTAAGTTGCATCTGTGTCAGCTTAGTACTTCTAATAAATGAAATTGATTGATTGATTGATTAATTAATTGATTTGTTGATTGATTGATTGATTGATTGATTGACTGACTGACTGACTGGCTGACTGACTGACTGACTGACTGACTGACTGACTGACTGACTGACTGTACAGAATCAGACTTCCATCAGTGGAGTGACAACAGTGGAGTGGATGAGGGAGTGAAGGAAATAGACAGATAGACATAAATAAATTGATACAGATTGAAACAGAGATAGGCAGATTGAGATAGATAGACAGATAGAGATAGATAGATAGACAGATAGATAGACAGGTAGGAAGATGAACAGATACATGTATACAGAGCCAGGATAGAGAGACAGACAGACAAACAGAGACCCCTTTACAAATTCTATTGTGGGTGGGAGTGAGTGTTATTTGGACTTTAAAGTGGGTGGTTTTGTTTGGTAAGTCTGTGAGTAAAGCAATCAGAAACCTAAGCAAGTGTTGGTCTATACATTGGGGGTTAGGGTAAATTTACACAGTCAAGATGTTTGGACTGTGATGTTGCCGGGTGATAGGGTGATGGGAGCAGAGTGCAATGGAGACCTTCAGTGAATTATCTTGGGCTTTGTCTGAATAATATCATCCTGGCCGACCTTCTTTCTGTCAATTGATGACTCACTTGCATATCACAAGTCCAGACTGAGTCCATTGACAACATGTTGCACATCTTCTAGTCCATTGCAACATTATAAATTAGGTATTGCATCAGTGAGCTTTCTGAATGACTACGAGCTAGAAATGAAAGAAGCTGTTGATGAATGCATTGAAATAAATAATCACTTTTCCATTTTTGTGGCCCTCAGGATTTAAAAGTTTTGTACACAGCAAAATTACTGCAGAAAATTTCACTGGACATTTTCTGCTCTTAAATATTTCCACTTCTCTTCAATGGTAGAAAAATTTCATATGAATGGCAATTGATGATGATGGTGGTGGTGGTGGTGGTGGCGGTGGCGGTGGTGGCGATGGTGATGGCGATGGCGATGGCGATGACGATGATCACAATGACGATGGTAGTGATCTGTAAACTTGCTCTGAGTTAACCATGGGTTGGAAGTGTTCCCGGACCACCACAGACTACTCTCACGGACAACCCTTCTGACTCATTGCAGCGCTCGTGAATAAGCTGGTGCCCCATGCTTGACTTTTGAGTGGCACTTTAGAAATTTTGAGCTTATGATTACGGTTAGCAGCTTCATTTTCTCAGCCTTGGCATTCAAAGGTGGTTGGCCAGTCCTCTCCCTCACCGTCTCATCTTTCTACTGACAATGATCAGTGAGCAGCAAGTGCACTCATTACAGCTGAGTTGGCTAGGGAGGGGTTCAGGTGAAGCAGACATCTTGAACCAAATCTCTGCCCTGGATTTGGACCCACAACCTCAATGGTTAATAGTCCTGCACACTTACCATTGCACACTTCCCATTGCACAATTGCCCTTGCACCAGTGCCATTACTGTCGAGCTGTGTTCTACCATTGCATATGCACAATACCGACCAGTGTATATTGTTGCAAGGTGGGTGACCAGTTATTGCAATTATTAGGTTAATGAATGCCAACTAGCGAACCACTGTTCTCAGTTGGAACAAACTCTAACAAATGCAACTCATGTTTGCGGGTATTAATCGGTGCACAGTGTTGCGCATGTGAATATCCTGGTTTCCACGACTTTGCTTTTGTGACTGCTGCAGATATCTTAAGATCACAATTATTAATAACAGTGGCGATTTCTATGGCGCCGTAACGCAGCCATTTCATTACATAGACACCTGATTGGGAGTGTTCGATATGTTCATTGTTATCTGGTGTCTGGCAGAGTTTCAGTATTAACTAAGTAGGCAAGTTACTGATGGTATGGTATGGTATGGTATGGTATGTATTGTGTAATTGTTGTAGACTGTGCTACAGCAGTTCGTGGTTATGAGGCTTCCGAACATCGTAACAATCTGCAAACAACCTTATTCAGGTAAATCTCTTTCAAGCCCATTGTTCTGTGTATATATTGCTCATTGATTGTATCTTTTTGGCTCGTTTCGCAAAGTTTTGATTTTTATTTCCAAATAAGTACTACTCAGGGTATTTCACTGCCAACCAGATCTACGGATGGGTTTTTAAAAATTAAAGTTTTAATTATCAGTTTGTAGAACTCGCTTTAAGTCTTTCACCCCAAAGTATGTTTATGGAGAATTTAGTCATGGCCCATTTTTGAAGTACTGTGTAATGAGTGTGTTTGTATGTGCACTTGTTATAGTGCCCCTTCAAGCTCTCTACTCAGAGGCGCTCTGTGTGGATTATAAGAGGCACTCCTGAGTTGTAACATGGATGGGGCGCTATATAAATCTCCTTAATGAATGAATGAATGAATGAATGAATGAGTGAATGGATGAATGAATGAGTGAATGGATGGATGGATGGATGAATGGCTGGATGAATGAATGAATGAATGGATGGATGAATGAATGAATGAATGGATGAATGAATGAATGAATGAGTGATTGCATGTAAATTGTAGGATGATTACTACATTGATTAGTGTTTTCTTATGTTTGAAGAGATATGTCGTCAGGAGCTGCAGCGTGCGTTGCTATTGGTTCTCGGTTGTGCCGTTCAGTGTGAACAGAAGCAATCGTTCATCGAGAAGATTAAGAGTCTTGATCTTAGCGATCAGAAGATCATCATGCATTCGATCACCGAGGTCTTTCAATTGCCTCACTTTTAATCAGAGACAATAGTCTCATTGTTTCAGTTATGATTCAGTTAAATATACATTAAGTCAGACAGTGGCATCAAGCGATATTTGGCACCTGGGGGATGAACTATGAAATTGATTCCTCTCCCTATTTTATCCGGTTCACATTTTCCAACTACATCTATAATGGCAGAATCTTGCCGTGGTTTGTAGGTAATGGAAATTGAACTGGATATTTTTTAGATGCCAAAATTATATCTCATAAATTTATCTGGGATAAATAATTAAAATCAAGCTTCAACCTATTAATTTTTTCACTAATTTTGGCATCCCTTCCTCTGTGTCCGGGGATACATGTACCTCTGCCTCTTTCTATGCCTCTGAAATCAGAATGTTTAGTGTATGAACCAGTTGTTGCAACTGTTCAGATTTTTTTACTACCGGTACATGTTTTATTAACAGCATAAACTTTTTGGTCGCCATTTTTAGTGCTGGTAAATCAGTGACCCTATTTAAGCAGGTATTCTCTTTCAGGTATATCTTTGTTACCCAATAGTCTGGTATATAATATGTTGTATTCTTTTGTCAACATTTTTACGGAATCAATCATTGATTGTACTGGTTTTAATCATCATCAAATCAATTATTATTTGGGAATCAATCATTATGAATAATCAATCATTTGGATAATCGTTTTAGGTTGTTCATATTATTTTTAAGTGACACTCAAATATGAATATATTTATATTTTTTGCTTATATTACCAGTTTCGTGCAATATAATGAAGCTGAGAACCACCGCAGCCCGTCCCCCCCCCCACTGTCGAGAGTTACCTCTAAGGTCAAGTTCAGGAAAAACAAACACGCGTTGAATTTTAAATTATTATTATTAGGTAGACCTTCTCGTTGTGTATTAATTTCCTTGTCTAACGCTGTGTTGATCTTCTCTCCCCTCCCTCTCTTGTATCTACTGTCCCCCTGCTCTCTTTTACAGTATATAAAGTCAGTAAGTAAACCTTCTCAACAGAAATATCCTGACACCCATGATGTTCAATCAATCAATCAATCAATCAAATAAATTTATATAGCGCCCCTTCAAGATCTCTACTCAGAGGCGCTCCCAACCCAGGCCTGGTCAAAGAGATGATGTTACTCTGTGGGTGTATTTGTTCAGTTCATTGAGGTTCATAGCAACTGAATGACATTCCTTAACTACCTTTGCCATAAAACTTGATTGGATCATGTAATAATAACTTCTAGATTGCTTGTAATTGACTCTTAATGCTTTAATGATGAACTGCATCAATTGGTTTCGTAGTCACTTTTAGTACATTGTTAAAGTGTTTACAGCCTGCTATTTATGCAAATTGCTTGTTATTAGGCGTAATCGTTTTCCTATAAATGATCCACTGACTGCCTAGTTGTAATTCATAACTCACGTTGATTTATATAGGTCACAGACTGTCCATCGAACATTCTGTCTGTTGAGTCACTTGGAGAGAAATTGGATGATCCCTCGAAAGTGCTTTGCTCTTACGTCACTCAGTTACTCAGAGAGAGGCAGGAAAACAGATCGGTTAGTTTTTGTGGTTATACAAAATTCATAAGTTGAAGGAACTTTAAAAAAAAATCAAGTTGCATGTAGATGTTGTTGCCTGTATCTCTCCTAGTCTCCATATCTAGCTCTTTATTTCAGTCTTCATCTTTCTGCATCTCTGTGTGTATGTTTCAATCGCTGTCTTGCTACCTGTCTCCGTTTTTGTGTGTATCTTCCTTTGTGAAGTTTTTATTCAAATTTATAAATAACTGTGTTACCTTGCCATATATTGTTGCTTATTGATGTTGTTGGAAAAAGTGTTGGAATAGCCACAACTGCAGAATACCACTGATGTTGATTTGGACTGCTGATGGTGATACTTTTGATTGTGGTTGTGGTGATAATGGTGGCTGTACCAGGTAATTACTGGTGCTGGTGGTGGTGGTGCCTGGCAGCAGTGGTCCAGGATCAATATCGCCATCACCATTGTCGTTTCCACCATTGTCGTTTCCACCATTGTCATTTCCACCATTGTCGTTTCCACCATTGTCATTTCCACCATTGTCGTTTCCACCATTGTCGTTTCCACCTTTGTCATTTCCACCATTGTAGTTTCCACCCCACAGTGGAAATGACAATGGTGATGGTGATATTGATGATTGCTGCACAATCAAAATGGAAGCTGGGATTGCTGTGATTGTCTTTGTATGTCCGATGAGAGGTCCTTTACTTGTGGACCATGCTTTCAAAGGAGATTTTGTTGTGGCATTATTAGCAATTGTGTTGCTTTGACATTTTTAAAAATTTCTTTCCAGCAAATTCAGGATGTCACCGTTACATTGGAGGAACTGCAGAAGGAGAAGGATGAGAAAAGTGGACAGTCAGCCTCAGGAGTGGAATCATCGAATGCGCAGTTTGCGTCAGATTCAACTCCGAGCAAGTCCAAGAACAGCGTCAATCTGCCTGGCCAGATTCGGAGGTTACAGCGTGTGATGTAAGTGCCAGAAGGGTTTTTACTCTGCGCTCACTTTGTCCACTGTCTCTGTGGCGGAGATACCATAATCAGTTGAATTGTACAGTTTGTCTCCATTCTCTGTTTATGGGCATATTGGTTTATCGTCTACTCTAGGTCCTAAGTAATTATGTATTAGACAGTCTGATGTCAATAATTTAGATTGTACTATAAAATATAAATATGTTCTGTTTGAAGAGATGAGAAGACAGCAGAGAATCAAGAACTTCACGAAGAACTCGACCGGTTGAATCGAACAGCAGAGAAGCTAAGGAACGAGGTCAGTTCACTGCCGGGTCATGTCAGGTCAATCTGCATACACAAACATAGTCTTAGCAATATTTTAATTATGATAGTAATGATCTTTGTTTAATTTCAGACTGACACACCTGAGTACGATTACAATTCATATATATATATATATATATATATATACATATATTATACATATTACATATATATAATACATATATAATTATATATATACCAGAGTATGATTACAATTCATTCATATATACAGGGTACGCCAAAAAAAAAGACCCCCTAAGTTTGTTGCCAATATTTTTGCCAAAAGTAAGAATTTCGGAATGAAATTGTACAGGCTTATAGACAATTCATATTTACACATGATGGCCAGATTTCATCAAAATATTTCAAACGCAACAAAAGTTATGCCACTTTTAGTGAGGCCACCCGCCGTTTTTTGACAATTCAAAAACGCGACGCAACAAAAAAGTTTTAAAAAACAATCTAAATATTCTGGTCAATATCGTGGACAAAAGTTAGAATATTGAAATGAAATTTTACAGGCTCAAAGACAATTCATATCTGCACATGATGATCAGATTTCATCAAAATATTTCAAACAGAGCAAAAGTTATACCACTTTTAGGGAGGTCACCCACCGTTTTTTAACGATTCAAAAACGAAACGCAACACAAAAAGTAACAAAAACACGATTTTTTTTCTCATCTCAAATAATTGTCATCAAATAGCCTTGATATTGACAGATGATCATTGCTATTACTATTTAAAGAAGAAACAGGGTACCATCGTAGCTGCGCGTCACTGGGAAGTCACTTAGCAAGATGACAATCAAATTGGTAAATAAGGAATCTGTCAGATTAATCAACAGGTCCATCAAGAACTTGCAAAGAGACTCAAAAGAAGTGTTGGCACTGGTGTTGGGCACATTGAACACAAGTTGTGAAGCACTACCAAGTTCATTTGACAACAGTTATTTGAGATGAGACTTAATAAAATCGTGTTTTGGTTACTTTTTGTTGTGTTTCGTTTTTGAATCGTCAAAAAAGGTGGGTGGCCTCACTAAAACTGCTATAACTTTTGTTCTGTTTGAAATATTTTGATGAAGTCTGACCACCATGTGTAGATATGAATTGTCTTTAAGCCTGTAAAATTTCATTTCGAAATTCTTACTTTTGGACATGATATTGGCAAAAACCTTATATTTTTGCGTTTAGTTTTTGAATCGTCAAAAAACGGTGGGTGACCTCACTAAAAGTGATACAACTTTTGTTCTATTTGAAATATTTTGATGAAATCTGGCCATAATGTGTAAATATGAATTGTCTATAAGCCTGTAAAATTTCATTCCGAAATTCTTACTTTTGGCAAACATATTGGCAAAAAACCTAGGGGGTCTTTTTTTTGGCGCACTCTGTACATATATACCGGAGTACGATTACAATTCATATATATATTATATTATACATATAAAATATATATAATTCATATATATATATATATATATATATATATATATATATACCAGAGTGTGATTATAATTCATAACTTATGAACAGATAATTACAAGTTACTATGCGAGTGGAATTTAACTGTTTGGCAACCATGCAACGCGCCATCACGTCCTATTGCTTATTTTACCAACGCAGTCTGCCGAATGAGTTGAATCTTGGGAGGTTAGCGGGAAGTGGTCCTACGTCTGGGTGCCATTCATGCCGGAATGTTGCCATTACCCTATCCAACATTCCATACATTTGAATTGAATTCTGTGTGCAACTGCGTGTATATTGTGTAATTCATTGTTTTTTTCTGCTGTAGAATGTCGACTTGATAAAGGAGGCGAGTGCTGCCAGGGCATACAGAGATGAACTGGATATTGTCCAGGAAAAGGTCAGTTATCACCGTACTGGTGGCAATGGACGTTACGATGAAATTATTGCTATATGGCATGATATTATTGCGTCCTACTACGCTATGACTTTTGTAATGGATTAAGAGTTTTTCTTTATTTTTTAAAATTTATTTATTTATTGCCAAAGAAACAAAAAGAACATGTGTACAAGTAGTAGATACAGAAACGGTCTCTGAGCAACAGGAAGCCCGGAAAAAGCTAAAAGCTTATATCAACTTGGCCCCTAAATTACATTTACATTTCAGTCAACGATACATGTCACACAGTTGTAAACAAAAAAAGTTCTGTTGAGACCATAGGAATGTTAGCACTGACCAATATTATACAGCAAAATAGCAACACAATCAGTACAAAATTATAAAACAAAATTAAATTGAAACACAGGTGCAGTACCTAGCCTAGTAAAAAAAATGAGATATGAAAACAAAATTAAGAAAACAAGAACCGAAACTAAAAAGAAAAGGTGCTAAGGTATGCATAACAGCAAGATAATCGGTACAAAGTTAACCGATGAATTGTTTAGAAAGACCTGTTTAGCATTCAGTATATTTCAGTAAAAAGCCTGATTTCACTTCCCTTTTAAATGCAGGTAAAAAAAATTCTCGTTTAAGGTCATCAGATAGGGAATTCCATAAACGAGGACCCAGGACCTGGAGGTTATGTGCTCTGGAGGCAGTTCGTGCATAAGGGACAACATAATTATTATTATTATTATTACATAAATTTATAACACGCGCAAGGTCACACCAAAGTGTGAATCTGAGGCGCGGATAATTGGACGCGGTCCTGGTATTGTAAGAATGGGTTTGATCAACTGTCATAAAATAATTACAAAATTGATTAGGTAACAAGTTGTGTACAGACTTGAACATGAACACAAGTTTCGATAAATGGGATAATTCATAAATTTTTAATATTTTCAGCTTATAAAACAAGGGATTTGAATGAGAAAGCATTGTATAAAACTTTGGCCAATACCTAAAGCATTGATTTAGTTAGTCATGAAACTTTAAAGTGACATATTATGCCATAAAAAGAAGGTGGAGTAAGTCGCTAGTTGCTTTGATTAATTGCTCAGCTACTGTGTCAAATTTTGGCATTTTATTTTTTGTCTAATTGGCTCAGTGACTTGGCCTGTTGGAGCTTACTCTTACTTAGTGCATATGTTGGAAGTATTCTTTCTTTTTCTGTTGTGGGTTTGTGCGTTTAAATGGTAATTTCTTTGCGAGTCATCTTGACCTGTGTGCCTTATGTGCAGTTGAGTTTTGAAATATTTTTTAATTAAACGAAATTAGTTTACTCTTTTAGCAGGATTTGTAGTTATTTTATCATGACTACGAACAATATTTTGTGTAATTGAACTGTATTACAGGTTGCATTTTCATTTTCTGGAAAGAGGCTTCAATTTAGATTCAAATACTGGTTACATGAATTATTAGTGGCGCATGGAAAATATCTTTTATTGTTTAGCAATGACATCTCACTTATTCAGACTTATTTTGTGTAGAATTATTGTGTTCATATGAGGCTTTTGCATTTACCACGATGCCACAAATTGTAATCACTAATCTTATGATGATTATGATTAGCAATCATGCTAATCTAATCATAATGATGATAGAATGCACTGGAGCTAATCTGGCTAATGTAACTTTACTGAAAATACTTCCTGCACTGTTTTCGGCAGGAGAGTTTGCATATTTTATAATTTAGAGCATTGTTATATTAATTACTGATTGCTTATTTTCAGGCTAATTTGGCAAAGAAATATGAGTTGGAAAACACGAAGCTCAGAGAAAGGTTAAACGAGTTGGATTTCCTGCGAGCACACGTCAAAGAAATCCGTTTGGAGAATTCACTGTTGCTCGAGTCAAAACTTGAAATCGAAGAGAAGCTTCTGGCGAGTGAGAAGCAGAATCAATCCGTTTGTGATCTTGAGGAGCAGCTGGACCATTGCAAGCGTCATCTTGAGGAAGTGGCGGCTGTAAGCGATGGCTTATTGTTATCATCTTATTAGTTATTTTTATGTTTTCCTGAACCAAACAAACATGATACAATTATGGCAGTGAACATAAAACTTTAACATAATTCGGTTAAGAAAGGGAGACCCAGAAAGAATGGACAATCCCGCTAGTAGGGCCACCCATTAACCATGCAAAATACAGAAAAAACATGATAGCATGATATGACAGCACATTCAATTGTAGGAATGCAAAGATCATTAGGGAGAGAAAAAAATGGGGAAGAAATATGAATATGCAATCGACAAAATAGACTAAAATGCAGTAAATTAACAAGAAAAACAACTCTTAACTAATGACTTAACTAAGGGCTTGGCGAAACCACTGAGCAGAAACCATAACTATTAAATATCAGGACGTGTTTAAAGTAGATATAGGCGAAGTTTATGCTTATGTAATATAGTGTTAGGTTGGGAATGAAGATATGTAGGAAGAGAGTTCCAACAGCATCAGTAACATCTTATACGTTTATCTATGATCTGTGTTTTGCAGTACTTTATCATCTTTTTTTATCTATTGTCTATGATTAATTTCTGATTGAACACTCTCAGATTGTTCTTATTTGATGTTTTGCAGGCATTTAAGTGAAGTGCATGTGTACTTACTTACCATTTGTCCAAGGCTACTTAAGTAAATGCTTTTAAAATTGGGTGTATCTAACAAGGGCTTGGACTTTGGTGTTTCTAGAATTTTTTAGTTTAGGCATAAACCAGACCACATCAATTCAACAACAATTAAACGAATATATATACAAGAAGCTCAATTCATTGTCCTTCATTAAGAAACCCCAAAATAACAGATAGCGTGTTGTGTTTATGTATGTATCATGGCTGTATATGACCTTTTAAGTACATTGTGGACTTATTTACGTGATCCCGATTTATGTACCATTTTACTTTATGCAATATAGTGTTATTTCTCAAAGCTGTCAACACTCCTTGATGGTCAACACACCATACAAGTAGCAATTTTTTTTTATATATCCTTACTTCTTTTTTGACGCTACAACTTAGCGTTTACGATTTCACACTGACTCAAAGTGACGCAATATGACTTTGTATTCATTGAGTAGTCTCACATCCAGATAAAAAAAATGAAGCCAGTTAGTGGTAACTGGTTATAGCACCAGGCTAACAAATTGTTCTGAATTGTCTAATTAATTGTCTTTTAAATCTGAGTTGCTTTTTTTACTCAATTATTTTAGCCTTTGCAAACAAAATAATGATTTAATATTATCTTATTCCAAGCCATTAATGTTATATATTATTGAAATTTAAATCCGAGTTTTATGAAAATCGTAATCAGAGCAATTTTGGCATGAATTAAGTAAATTATTTTATCTTTTGCAAACAAAAGAATTATTTAAAATTATTCTATTCCAGACCATAAATATCTGTACTATTCATTCTAGTGTCAAGGAAAAGATGTTATGTTTACAGTGTGAATAATCATTAAAATAAGATTTAATTTTGCTGTCTTAGGAGCGTGATTCTGAGCGTAGGAAGCTGCATGAGTTGTCTGAGGAGAATACTCGTCTCGTCTTAGAGCAGAGAGCATCGCAGTCGAAGAACAACTCATTGGAAGAGGAACTGAAGTTCGTTCAGCAGATGTCAGACTCGAGTATGAAAGAACTTTAATATGTCTGTAACAATAATATGTCTGTAACAATAATATGCCTGTAACAATAATATGTATAACAATAATATGTATAACAATAATATTGTATGCCTGTAACAATAATATGTATAACAATAATATGTATAACAATAATATGTATAACTATGGTATGCCTGTAACAATAATATGTACACAATAGTATGCCTGTAACAATAATAGGGACAGTTAATTATGATTATGACAGTCTTCTAAGAATCTGACACAAATTCATCTGTTTTCAACATTTGCCATCTTTCTATTTTCTCGTCAGATATTGCCAAGTAAAATGTCAGTGTCTAACATGGGCGTATTTAGGGCAGGAGGGGTTTCTAGTCTCAAATGCCCGAAATAAATGATTTATGAATTTTGCGACCATGTGCATTGGAAACTCTCCTACATGAACTCCCAACATTTTCCCTGTATAATAATGGTGTTCTGTAACTTCTGATATCTCAAGATTCTTGGATGATATCATGATAGTTCTGCAGTTTAGCAGTGAAAATAATCATTAAGTATCCAAACAGATATGAACACTTTGTTAAATTGCACGTAAACGTTGTCAATTCACAGACACTGCCATATCACTGTCGGAGCAGCTGTCAGAGATGGCTACTTCTAAACTTCGTAGACTTGAACTCGAGAACCAACAGCTCCGGAAGGAGATGGCCGAAAATAGGAATGATTTCTCAACCTCGAAGATCGAGGAACTGAGAAATGAAAATGCAAAACTCAGTTCCAAAGTTGAAACTCTCGGGCACACTGTTGCGGAAGGTGAAAGAACTGTATCTGAACTTAAGCAACTGAAATTGCTGCAGATAAGCTCCGAGGTGGAAGACGGTTCGAAGAAGGTGATTTCGCAGCGAGTGAGACCCAACGAAAGGGGACCAGCTGTAAGACATTTCCAAGATAAAAATGAAGAGGATGCTGTGGACCATCACGTTCGGAATATAGAAAATGAAAACAAGCGACTCGTAACGGACTTTCAAAGCGTTAGATCAAACCTGGCGAAGACTAATCTTGACCATCAACAGTTGATGATTATACACGAGGCGTTCACTTCAGACAGTTCACAACAGATCAAAACACTCGAACAGGAGAAGGACGCGCTAGATCGAGAAAATGTTGAGCTCAGGAACACAGTCGCCGGTCTACGACTGGTCTTCGAAAGATACTCTGACGCCGAAAAGACAGCCTCGGAAGTGCGAGTGGAAAATGAAAAACTGACGAAGAAACTGATTTCTCTCGAGTCGTCGGTCACTAGAGCGTCCGCGCTCGAGCAGGAGAATTCTCGTCTGAGGATCGACATCGAATGTCTTCAACGCACCGTAGAAAATCAGAAGAATTCATCGTCGAAGCTCGTGGATTTAGAGCACGAAAAAGACGTAATGACTCGTCAGCTCGTTCAGCTTCAGAATTCTTTGGAATCCTCGAAAGCCGATCGAATCGTAATTTCGACGCTTGAGCACGATCTCGAGATGGCCATCGACGAAAAGATTCGGGTGAAGCGCCACCTAGAAGCGGTACTGAGCGACCTGGAATCGTCGCATGCGGAATACGTTCGACTGGAATCGCAGAACAATCAGTTGCAGAAATCGGTGGAATCATTTGATACGGCGAGGAGGAAATTCGATATTATCCAGCGTAGGAACGACAAGCTGGAAGCGGAAAACCAGTCCGTGATGGCCGGAAAATCTGCGCTGGAGAAGGAGAATATGCGACTGAGGCAGACGAGTGATGAACGGAAGGTGAGAGTGGAGGAGCTGGGTGGAAAACTGGTGGACCTGGAAGTGACCAACAAGGAACTGATGCGGGATCTTGAACGCAGCCATTGGTCAAAAGCTATGAGAGTTCGAGAGACGGAGTCAGGCCACGAGACAGGAGATGCCGACTGCAAACAAGATTTCGAACAAACACTGGTTTGTATTATTTCTTTCCAGATGGAGCCAAGCTCGTTTTGAATGGTTAATACAAATAGTATAACCGGTGTTTCCATTAAAGTCCATAGCAAGGACGTACTTACATCCTGAATTTTTCATCTAGCTCATTTCTAACGATGACAACGACAGATAACCACTCCCGGTGTATTTGACATCGCATAATACACAGTGACATTACCAATTTAGAAGCAGTGTTTTTCACGATCCAATGAAAGTATGTATGCAATGTTGTGCAGTCGTATGTATCCTTATTCTTTGATACACTATTTAGCTATCAAAATAGACCAATGTACATCGTAAACAGAGACACACACCTTCAACCAGAAGACCAATAGACGTAGCGACAAAATAATATCTTATGGGCTTAGTTTAGTGCTTGGCACGTAAATGTCCGACGACAAAGAAATGGATGCATGCAAGACACCATAAGAGTATAACAGGTTTTTTTGGTAGTTCAGAAAATGAGTAACCAATGTGAATTTCACCTGTGAGGACACTCGGTTTAACCTGAAATGCTCGATTCAAAGTATGATATTGAATTCATATAAACTAAGTGAATTGGTATTGACTTTAATGAATAATCCTGTACTATGATGGACATTAGACAGTTTGGTCAAGCGGAAAATAATTCTGATGAGCTTTTTAGCATGTTGAAGATGATGATCTTTGAAATAAATGTTTACGTTTTCAACATGAGGCCACCATTATGATGATGTGATTGATGATAATTAGAAATACAGTAAAAGTGGTAGTAAAAGCTGTTTTTACAAGCATGAGATGACCGTACTAATAACATCCGAACTGACCAATTTTGCTGCAATTGAGCCGCAAGTCTTAAGTCTGTCCTGCTGCAACGCTTTCAAAGAAATGTTTTCTCTGCATTTAGGATCTGGAGAACGAGCAACAGCAGCAGCAGCAGCAGCAGCATGAAGATCTCCTTGCAGAACAGACAAAGTCAACGCCATTGTCTGCTATACCCGTGCTGGTCGTTGCACCGAGCAGAACAGGTGCTTCCAGTAACAGGTAGTTGTTCATTACAATATGGTAATTTTTCAGTATGGAATATGATATTCTTTAGCGAAGTAAAAAGTGAGTAAATATATTCTTCATTCCTTTCATATTTCAATTTCAGAAAAGTCATTAAAACTGAAAGTTACTACTATTTTATAAAAAATGATAACAAATGGAATAGACAATTGGATAATAAATACTAAAAATTGTTCAACACAGTAGGTAACAACTGCTTAATGTTTACAAATAATTGTATAGTAGGGCCTACAGCAACCTGTAGTCTTGTTCACTATCTGCTTATCTGTTAAAATGGCTTTACAAATCAGTCCATAGATAATTAACTAGTTAACAACCAGTTGAGCATATCAACCCGAAGAGCTGGATATCATTAATGCCATCATATCAACTTCACGCTGAACATTTTATACTAGAAGAAGGTGTCTGTAGTTGTGATGTTAGCTTGTTAAGTGATTTTCATCTTCATTATTGGCTGAATTCAGTTGAACAATGGAGCAGATATTGAAATAAGTTTGAAAATCTGTGTTTTAGTTCCCTCTTGAGTTTGCACATGATGAGTCCAGTAACAGATCACATGGGTGATGGAGCATATGCTATGGAACATGGAAGAGGCCAAGTCCGGCACAGTCCATTGGATGCTGCAAGGGGAACTGTGGATCTTGATGTTGAACTCAGACGTGATATTGTAAGACTTGAGCGAAAGGTAGGAAAAATTATCTGCTATCATTCTAAGTATGTGGAGCGCGGTGGTGTAGTGGTGGCGTCGTTGCCTTGAAGCCGGAGGGTTACAGGTTCGAATCCACCTCAAGTCGCCTCGTATAGGGACCTTGAGCAAGTCCTTCACTTGCAATTGCTCAGTGCTTCGGCGTGAAACTCCGATGCAGTGTCCGCTTTGCAGTCGGAAGCGCCTCTGAGTAGAGTGCTTAATTAGCATCAATCTTAGCTACTGACAGAACAGACAGCCTGCAATACACGGCAATAATAGCAGCCTACAAAACACGTCTATCCTACGGGGGTTTCGAGAATCGAACTGAGCTCCGCTGACCTCTCCTTTCTAGTGTGTTATCCACCCTTCCCCAAACTTGAATTGAACAAGAGATTCTTTTATTGTCTTCTGTTGTATTTTGTTGAAGTGAACCTATTGTTTTTATTGTTTTGTATTGTGCGGTACAGAATGCAGTGTTGGAAGAGGAAAATCGAAGTCTGAAGGTCGTCAGAGGTCAGTTGCAGACGAGACTTGACGAGACAGAGAGCCAGTGTTCAGTTGCCCAAAGTGAACTATCCTCCATCCGAGGCCAGAGCCATGCGCTTCAAACCCAGCTGGAAAAGCTCCAGGCGGAAAGCGTCTCACTCGCTCCAAGGAACGCCCTTCTTATCGCTGAGAATGCCTCCCTCAACAAGGAATGCTCCGACCTGAAGTCACATCTGTCGCAGATGTTGGAGAAGGAACGAGTACTCTCGTTGATCAACGTAAAGCAGGAGCTGGAAATTGGAAACACGAGCAAGCAGATGGAGCAGATCGTGACCGAGCACAAACAGCTGAAGAACGAGCATGCCAGACTTAAAGTTGAGTTGCGGCAGAGCAATGGCGAGCAGAACGCAAATGAGCGTGAACTTTTCGCTCTGAAGAGCAAGCATTCAGAACTTCAAGATAAGTATTCGGTGCTTCAGAATGAGCATTCAAAGCTGAAAAGTGAGCACGATGAGCTCATAAGCGAGCACGCTGAGCTCATGATGGACCACAAATCCATCGCTGAGCAGGCGAGTCAAATGGAAGGGCGTTCCTTTCAGCTGACGAAGGAGGTTGAAGACCTTTCGACGTGGAAGGCTCAGAACGATCATCTGCAAGCGGAAATTACCTCAGACCGTTCAGCGGAATTGGTAGACGCTAGAGCCGAAATCGTTCGGCTGGAAAGGGAGGCGTCCGATGGCCGGAAAAGTCTGGAGAGACTGCAGGCGGAGAACGACAAGGTCAAGGAGAAGTGGAGCAGAATGATTCGGAGGCAGGAGGACGTTGAGAAGGATCTGGCGGATGCTAGGGAGCAACTGAATGATGCGGGAAGGGAAAATAACCGACTTGCGTCCAAGTGTGAGGTGAGTAAAAGAAAGGCATTCATTGGCATTCATCATTCATATTGGTCCATCCGGCTGGGTTCTACAAGTCTCTCAAGTCTTTTTTCTTTGTTCGTGGCTGGGCTGGGAGCACCTCTGAGTAGTTTCTTGAAGAGGCGCTATATAAATGCTCTGCATGAATGAATGAACGAATCAGGTTCTTACTATAATTTACTCGTCTTATTCTGACCGATAGTGCTCTTGAAGTATCTTCGTGATCTCATCAATCTGCCGACTTCAGCATTCTTTCTTTGTCCACTGTATGCTCATTGCTCATGTGACAGACATAATCTCCTTCTTCTACCAGAAAAGACTGCTTGGGCCAAAACTTGATCTTTTACCTTCATAGGTCGTACGCTTTGGAATCTGCTCTCTCTCTCCATTGACATGATCTTCATTATTAACTGGTACCCGAAGCGCATCTTTTCAACTCCGCCACTGGTCGCACTCTGCCAGTGCCAGTCCCAAGCCTGGACAAAGGAGGAGGGCATCGCTATTAGTCTTTGTTACCACACAGTGACGTTAATGTGCAACTACTACTACTACATCTTTTCGCTGTCTCAAAACTGCTTTCCTTTCTCTGGGTATTTCGCACTGGGAGCACCTCTGATTGGTGTGTGCTGTGGGAGGCGCTTTATAAATTTATGGATATGAATTGGGAGCTATAGTGGGATTGTTATTAGTTATTGGATTGTATTATGGTAAAACGAACATAACGTGGTAACATTTTAAGATGTTAGTGAGTAAGGTACATCCTTGTTAAAACCAACTGCTAACTGCATCTGTAGTGTACAATAATCATCGACGTTAAATTCTCAACCTGGAATGGCGTCTCCCCTTGATGTTCCGCTCCCTCTCTAGAACTCTTTCTCAGGCATTCCTCTCTCATCTTATGACAGTTTTATTTGGCCGTGCTGGGGTTGGGAGCACCTCTGAGTAGTCTACTTGAAGAGGTGCTACAGAAATAAATTTCATGAATGAATACATAAAAAAATGTAGAGCTGTTACATATTCTATCATGTATGAAATGTCGTTGATTTTCCAGGTCTTGTCGCAGTTACAGTTGAGATTAGAGGATGAAAACCATTCTCTGATGATCCAACTGCAGACTCTGATGAATCAAAATCACGATCTTCTCACAAAGATTCTCAACAGCAAGGACCACTACGTCGAGGAACAAAAGTCATACCTGTTAGTCGACGAGTCTTATAATTAATCCAATGAACCGTTGTAATATGATTTCTACGGTTAAGCGTACATAGGTCCTAATAGTTGTAAACTTTAAAATTTCTACAGCATAACTTAAAAGCTAAGCACCAAACACCAGCTTATTCGTAAACGTTGGAAAACAGTGGAGGAGAGTTAAATTTTTATATTGGCAGCATTTATTACCTGGTTGTGCTGGATGCAGTGCTTGAAGTGTAAAAAGGTGCCTGCACTGTCCATTATATGCTGACTAAATAAGTGGCAAGACGGCGATGAGATTTAAAAATAGGTGCATGGACGCCGTCCATGACCGTCCAGCCACACTTTAACCTTTACCACTCATGAGGCCGCTCACAGCCGACATTTGAAAAACCGCTTTAACTCATATGTCCGGTGGGAGCGGACATTAGTTTGTGAAGGCCGAAGGAGTTAGTATGATACATATGATATATGATATATATATTATATATGACATATATTATATATACATGATATATATCATATATACATATGATATATATGATATATATATCATATATATCATGTATATATATAATATACATATAAGATTTATGTAGACATATATATGCTATTGCTATATAAATATGATACATATGATATATATCATATATAAATATGATATATATGATATATATGTGATAGATATATACTATATATAATATATATATATGTTATATAATATATATATAGTGTATGATGTATATATATCATTTATATATATGATAATTATATATATATATATATCTTTTATATATGTGATACATATGATATATATGATATATTTATGACATATATACGATATATAATATATATATGATAGATGTCATATTATATCATGTAAATGATATATATCATATATGATATATGCATGTGATATATGATATATATAATATATGATGTATCATTTGTATATTTCATATATATGATATATGATATATATAATAAAATATTATGATATATAAGATATATATATACGATATATATGATATATATTATATATATGATATATATCATATATATGATATATATGATGTATACATAATATATTACACCATTTATGTCACATATTTCATATATATCATAACTTGAATAAGGTTGTTTGGTGAAAATAAATGTTGAAATGTGACTATATTCACGGCAATTTAATTCTGATCTGGAGGGGTTGGCGCGAAAAAAAAATCTGAGTGGTAAAGGTTAAGCCCTGGCTGGATGCATAATGATTTGAAAGCCATGCTGCACTCTGTCTGACAGGGAAAGATGACATTACCTTGGTGGTTTTAGTGTTGTGTTGTATATGTCAGTGGAAATATGATATTCATCACTGAGAGCATTATTTTCTGAAAGGCTTTTGCTGAGAGAAGCACTTTATAAATGGTCATATACAGTACAATACAAGTGGTCTGCTAAGAGGTAATTCGGTTCTTGTACATGGGTTGTATGCTGAAGCCTGAATCTTCAGCTAAAAATTAGACCCATATGTGTGGGAAACACTGTACTTACTTACTTAGTACTTAGTCCCTCCCGTGCAGAACTGCACATCAGGCAACGCTGTACTAAATGCATTAATTATTCCGTTGTTAATTACGCTGTTCTTATGTAATAATTGTATTTATGATGGATGTAGCAATTTTTATGATTCCTTTTAATGTAATTAATTTCAACAACAGTGCATTAAATTTTTTATGAAGTTCTGTGCGCATTAGACTTTCCTTAGACCATACTTTATAATAGCATTGATTATGATGTAAATTGCATGAGCACCAAGCACAGTTGACTTCATGGGCATAAAACCTAGTTCAACTTCACGAAAGTAATTTGTTGTAACGAAGTACTTGTTATCAATCAATCAATCAATCAATCAATCAATCAATCAAATGTTTTATTTGCAACCGAAGTATAACAGGTTTACACACGCTGCTTGTTATAAGAATGTTGTGGTATGTTTGCTGAGACCGTGAAGGATATGGCAGTGTACTTTGTTGGCTCATATTATGCAATGTTCCTCAGCTTCTTTAGAAATGAGCTTTGCAAATTTGTTGAGGCAGGCAGCCAATTAAGGTCTGTTTTTGTCAGCGATAATAGGAGAGGAATACATGCCCTTAATGCCTTGTTGCAGACTCGCAGGTGGACATTGCTAGGAGACCATTTACAGAGTGACTCACATTCGGCCAGTCGTCAACAATGGCGACTAGGAGATGCCTTTTAGCACTAATTACTTTTGCTTTACCAGACACTTTGGTTCTTGTTGCTGTCTGCTCTCCCCCCCACTTGCATCGTCAATGCCTTGGCCTCTGTGACCTGGTCTCTCATGGAAGTGCAGTCAGTTATGTGATCCCATTTTATGCCATTTTGCGTTGCTTGTTTGACCTCGATATTTTCTTTATCATTCAGCGCCAAATACCTTCTTTATCATCCAGTTGGGCTTATGTCACAGCTCTTATAATGATACATGTGTCTTCTGTAAGTAGTGTACCTGTGTGAAATCTTCATTTAAATACTCTGAGTCCCTGACCTCATAGTAAATTATTATCTTCTTACTGAGTGTTCTTGGAATAAAACAAGCACTGTGCAAGCCAGGTGGAAACTTGCCAACCAGCCATTTGCTTTCTAATTCACATGCATCATGTCAGTGGCATTCACATTTTTTAGCATAAAATTCTACATTCCTTGTTCTATGCAATGATGATTGTGAGTATTTTCCTACTTGCATATAATCTGTGATGTCGGAACAATGGACCACGTTTTTTGGCACTTCACTGCACCGCAAAAACAGGACGTTCGATTTTACTAAGCACTTTGTGAAGATACATTTGCATTTTTTTCAGCAACCAGCTGTCCGAATTGCGTCGGCAGAAGGAAAAGTTGGAAGAAAAACTGATCGAACAAAGCAGACAGAAGGAATTGACAAAGAAAAAGTACTGAATTCTGATTACTCAATTGCCATTGAATGCTTGAAAATAGAGTACTTGAAACAATTTTCTTTGACATTTTGGCTAGAAGCATCATGCACTAAATGACGACTGTAAACCATTGCAGCTTGTTGTTAAAGTGTTAAAAATGTTAAATTAACTTGTGTGGCTGATTCATTATTTGGAATCATTTGTAATTATTTATAATTACCTAGACTATCGTCTTGACTATTTAATATTTTAGGATGAGCCAATGTTTTAGTGTCTTTGTAAAATATCGACTTCTTAGAGCTGAGCGTTATTTAAACACATTTTGTTGGGTCAGTTTGCCAGAACTTTTCAATGCAGTCGTTGTAACAAAGTCTCAGATAAACAAAATTAAGCATACTAGAGTTATTAGACATGTTATTGACTGTTCTTGCTGTTCATGTTTTCATTCTAAAATTCCTTTTTCAGAAACAAGGGCTTCAGTGCGTTTGTCAAGAGAGCTTTCCTCAAAGACAAAGTAAGTAGTTGACTAGAAACTCAGTACATTACAGCAGATATTTAATGCATGTAATGCGTTTTTGCTATGCTCTTTTGAGGCATCTAGACACTTCTGTAGCAAGCGTTATATGTACAGAAACATTCACACGCACATGCACTCATGCATAAACAAATGGTTGACGAGTTCACTGATGTGCGGTGAGAGTACACATCACGGGAAAAGCTTCAGGTTTAATCCGTGCTGTACAAATGATAAATTTGCTTCAGGGAAAAAGAGTCAGTTACCGAGACTATAACTCTTGTGCCTGAGCGCTGTCAAAAAACAAGATACATGTCCTTCAAGACTTGTTTCCTGTAGCGAAACTTCCTTACATAGACTTTGCGGAAGTTTGGGCCCTATCTAAACTTTGTCTCTAGCGTCCTGTATTGAGACGTATATTAATTGGTCTAAATTAGCACTCTATCCAATCTTTTAACAACCTTCGGCACATAGCTCTGCCCGAGAGCATTAACTATAAATCTAGTTAAACTAATAAATTAGGTTCATTTTAACAAGTTATGTCTGTGACTACTTGGTCCTTCAAAGTAAATGAATATTGATTGGTTGATTGATTTTTGATTGCTTGTTGTTTGATTGATTGATTCATTGATATACTGATTGATTGATTGATTGATTGTTGATTGCATGTTGTTTGATTGATTGATTGATAGATTGTTGATTGATTGTTGTTTGTTTGATTGATTGACTGGTATACTGATTGATTTATTTATTGGTGTTTGATTGATTGATTATTGATTGCATGTTGTTTGTTTGATTGATTGATTGATTGATTGATTGATTGTTGATTGATAGATTGTTGATTGATTGTTGTTTGATTGATCGACTGGTATACTGATTGATTTATTTATTGGTGTTTGATTGATTGATTGTTGATTGCATGTTGTTTGATTGATTGATCATTGATTGATAGATTGTTGATTGATTGTTGTTTGTTTGATTGATTGACTAGTATACTGATTGATTGATTGATTTATTGGTGTTTGATTGATTGATTGATTGATTGATTGATTGATTGACTGATATATTGATTGATTGACTGATATATTGATTGGCTGACTGATTTATTGATTGACTGATTGATTTTTAGACTGATTGATTGATCGATTGATTGTAGATTTCTGTGCTCATGTAATTATAAGAACATTTACAGAAAATATTTCCTATAGAAGAAAGAAATTCGATTAAAAATGCTAATATTACATCCGTGAACGTAATTTTGGAAAAAGAAATAAAACGGAATATTTTCTTTTAGAAAAGCAAAGAAAAGAACAAGACAGTGAATGACGTTGAACTTACTCAAAGGCCTTCAAGCGACCTTGGGCTTTCTCCAAGGACAACAGATGACCACAGCCTCACTTCTCTATCCGTTAATTCACTTGCAACACCTTCCGTCAGTCGCGATGGAAACAGTCCGAACTGGGAAAGCGTCTACAGAAGTAAGTCTTGAGATTGGCAAGATGTTCCTTCTGGGAAAACTTGCCTGTAACTTCCTGTTGGTTGCAGTGGCGTAGCCAAGGGGGGGTTTCGGGGGTTAAACCCCACCCATTGGCTTATGAGAAAAAATTTTTAAGTTATTTATCCACTTAAATAAGAAAAAAACAAAACAATTGCTTGTAGTAACAATTGTGTTTTTTTCTTACTTTATTCCATTTGTTACTTTATTCCCGTTTTATTTACTGTAATACTGTTAGGTTGGTGTCAGGAATGGCATCCGGCCAGAGCCACCAGACCATAAAACCCCCCAAAAACACCCCATCATAAATTCCTGGCTACGCCACTGGTGAGTTACAGCAGGTTTTGTTCCCTAATATTATAACCTTTTCTAAAGATGCGGTTAAAGGCGACTACATGCAGGTCAGCCATTGTTTTATAGCTTTAGTGCTCAAGTTCTACTACCATGCACCATCATCGGTTTAAATTATTATGAGTACTTGTTTTATTATTAGGTAACTGGTTTGGACTTTTCTTTCTGGCTAATGCATTATGCTGGTGAAGTTAAGTTGGAACGCATTGAAGCTTCAAGATTTCGTGCAGTTAAAGATATGAACCGTAAGCATTGGCATAGATCTGTTAAAAATAAAATATATCGGTAGTCGCATTAATTACGTTTTCTACATTTTTTGTAAACTACTGAACAAACCAAGAATTGATGTCAATAAGACCTGTGATGTTATGTTTGCCTGTCAGGTGGAGGTGATATGCCAGATGGTGATAGGCTGCAGGTGTCGCAGCAGAAAGTTGTGGTGGCTACTTTACCAGATGGTGACAGCGAAGATGAGCAGATAACTTTGGATGAGTTTCTGCAGGAGTGCAATCAAACGCCAACAGCCAGAGTATGTATGGTCTAGAGTATGTATGGTCTAGAGTATGTATGGTAACCGGTAACCGGCTCTGCATTTCTTGAGGCTGAATTTCAGTTCTGAAGACAATAGTTAGTGGTCAAGTCATCTTTGGCTGCTTTGTGAGCAAAATGCCTGACAAACTCAGGATTTTGTTCTGATGGATTTACAATACAGTACACATACTTGTTTATTTAACGACAATAAACTGACATAGACATGCAACTTTAAAAAATTGCATGAGTTGAGGATTCTCAGGCAAATATGTAAACTTAAAACAGTGTCAATAGGAGTTCTTAAAGAGGAGACAAGACATGAAATGCTGATCTTTCAAAGCGTATACATCCAAACTTTTGTTTGTATGCCTGTAATCTGTATTTTGTGTTTGTCTGTCTATCTCTGTCCATGTCTGTGTGTGTGTGTGTGCCTGTCTGTATGTCTATCTCTGTCCATGTGTGTGTGTGCATGTCTGTGTGTCTATCTCTGTCCATGTCTGTGTGTGTGCCTGTCTGTATGTCTATCTCTGTCCATGTCTGTGTGTGTGTGCCTGTCTGTATGTCTCTCCGTCTGTCTGTCTTCTCTGTTACAAAAACATCAACAAGACAGCCACAATAAACACCAATACCTTATTATACGAAGTATACGTTGCATTTATGCAGAAAAAGCTACTCATGGAGAAGAAGGCGAGCACGCTAAGAAACGGAGGACGCTCGGGAATGCAAGGAAAGGATTCGTCGCACCGATCGAGCGCCATGACTCTCTTCCGTCCACAGAGCGCACGTCATTGCGACGACAACAGCATGGGAATGCCACGCTTGTTCCAGTCGGAACTCAACCTATTCCGCGGTTCTCGACCCAGATCTTCCGAAGCGAGTTCTTCAAACATCACGAGCACTCCAGTTCGCGTTCCAAATTATTACGGGAGACGTGAAACTGTGGAACATGTGGCGAAGACGCAAAAAACGGAGCTCGTTCAAAACACCGAACTCGTTCAAAACACTGAACTCGTTCAAAACGCTGAACGCGTTCAAAACGCTGAACGCGTTCAAAACGCTGAACGCGTTCAAAATACGGAACTCGTTCAAAACACTGAACTCGTTCAGTCTGTATCGACGCTGAACGCGTTGCGTCGTTCAAATGAACAAAGCAAACATCGGAGGATTCATTCGGCGACCAGCGGTGCTGCTACGAAGAGAAACAGTTTCTGTCGGGTTATTACGACGCAAGCCGATATCACGCTGTCTGTAACGAACTTTCATAACAATCCTCTGATGCTTCCTCCTCCTCCTCCTCTTCCTACACCGGTTTCTAATACTTCTTCGTTGTCTGGTGGAAGCAGCAGCAATCTGTCGGAGAGTTCCAGTAAACAGTCGCTTAACGCTAGTCACGCTTCGCACACGTCCGCGTTGCTTCATAGGACTAACTTCAGTGACAGTGTACACGTTACTGAATCAGCTGATAAATGTGTGAAGACAGGTTGTGACAAGGACAACAACTTAGTTGAAGGCAATGCTTGCGTTGCTAGTACGTCGACAAGTAATGGGGATTTGTCGGAGCGACCCGCTTCATCGTCTTCGTCATCTTCGTCGTCTATGCGGTCTAAGCAGAACAAGCCGATCCCATTCATCGATGAAGTGGAACATGAAGAGGTTACGTTTCGCGAGTCAAATGTTTGCATTTGATTTCGAGGAATTGGGATTCGCAGAGAAACTGGGGAAATGGCTGTATAGTTTGCATGCAGTGGCATGGGCGGAGTTTATCAGGGGCTAGGGGGGCTGAACCCCCAAGTAGTCTCAGATTCATGTTTTTTACCGTGTAAATTGTATCTTTTCGGGCTTAGCCCCTCCGAGAACTTTCAACCAAATGGCTAAAAAAGTTCAACTCTTTCGGCTGGAAAATATATAGTAATTTTCCTGAGATTTGAACTTGACGACTAAAAAAGGTCATCAACTTTTTTTGTGCCAACATGAGGAAATATTAACCTAACTCCGTCCATTTGTAGTGGTGGTGAGCTGATCATCTTACGAGGTGGAGGTGCCATGCTTTCCACTTCAGCTGCATGGAATTTCTTCCTTTGGTGATTGGCAAATAGCTGGCATATATACGCACATCATGAGGCTGTACAGAATGAATATCTCTCAAATTCTCATTATTATAAATATTATTGTTTACATAATCATTATTGTCATCATAAAACCAATAATCTCGTATAGACCGTTTAAATTTACTCTTTGAAGTTAACCCTAGAAGAAGTCATTCATCTGCTCAGTATTCTGATTGTTTCCTTTAGCCGTGGTTGGGTCGGGAGTGCTTCTGAGTAGAAACTCTTGAAGAGGCGCTATACAAATGTCTGACATGAATGAATGAATGTTTTTCCAAACCGAGGTGCCTATAAATAAAACAGATCTAGGGAGTTTATTATGACCATCATTATTATTACCATTGTTATTATTACCATTGTTATTATTGTATACGCATATATGTAATCATCAGAATGTGGCTATTTTATGTATAATATTTTGAGGCCCTCGCAAGGCCATTATTTATCCTTGTTTAATTGTTTATTTAGTGCTGCATCTGTTACATAGGAATTCATATGTAATTTATGTATAATAAAGTACAGCATTCTACAAAATATGCTGCTATTGGTATGTTGTATCATCCTTTATACTGAAAAGAGGAGACTTGTAACTTTTGCACGCCTTATTCATTCAATCATTCATTCAATGGACTTGTTTGAGTCCCTTCAAGAAATTCACTCGGGATTGCTTCTAATCCAGCAAACTGACCTATTACTACCTTGTGCATGTTGCCTTACGTTTCCACTTAAAATCTTGGTCTTTTCTTGTATTTTGCTGTTTAAAGCTGTAAATATAGTGTGTTTTTATGTTAAAATAGACAATAAGAGATCCGGTCCCAAACCTAGGATCAGGTACTTGTTATCAATCAGTGGCGTCGCCAGGGCTTAAAGTGTGGCTGGACGGTCATGGACGGCGTCTATGCACTTATTTTAAAATCTGAGCGCCGTCCAGCCACTTATTGGCCAGCAATGACTAGAAAGGTAAGGGGCGTCCAGGCACTTCTTTTGGAAAGATAAGGGGCGTCCAGGCACTTGTTTTTCCACACTTTTAGCACTGGGCGTCGCCATGGGGCTAGTGGGCGCTAAGCCCCCCTCCCAAAAGGTCATCGGGGTTTTTTGGACAGTGAAAATGAAATATTTTCATGAGATTTTGACCAGACAACTAAAAACAGATCATCAGAAATTTAGGCGAATGAAAATGGAAAATTTCCTCAGCGATTCGTCCCCTCAACTTCTGGACCAAGTCTCCGCCAAAAGCTTCAGCCCCTCCCCCAAACTGAAGCTCTGGCTCCGCCACTGTTAGCAATCCTTACTCTCTTTCATCAGTTATAATAGGTTAAGAGAATGGACTATATTTTGTAAATAAATATTCTAGATAAACAATGGAAAATAAGTTCCATGGCTTAAAGTGTAAGCGGACGGTCATGGAAGGCGTCCAGGGACTTCTTTTGAAATCTGACGCCTACCTGCCACTTATATATAGCCTACAGCCTGGAAAGATAAGGGGCGTCCAGGCAATTGAAATAACTTTGCTAAATATATCGCCCAACGAAACTCTCAAACCACGGGATTCAGCTGATGCATGCACTGCATGGGCTTTGCGGAAAAGGTAAAGTATGAAGCTAACGTTTATAGGGCCACTTTTTCTAAGTTGGAGGACACGAGGGCCACTTTTTCTTAGTTGATGGACATTAGGGGGCCACAAGGCTAAAATTTAATTAACTAAAAACATTTAAAATTGTTATAATTGAATCAAAATAGAATGTTTGATGTTATTTATAGATGTAAAAATAAAATAATTTCAATTTAATTTGTAATGGAAAATAATTATTTGTTCTATTCTGTCCAAATTGTCAATTTTGTCATAATTATATTTTTGTTTATTCTTTGAGGGACGAGGGCCACATTTTGAGGCCCGGCGGGTCACTTTTGGCCCGCGGGCCATGGGTTGGGAACGACTGCTATATATATATGTATACTATATAGGCTGCAACTGTATATAATACTATATATATATATATATATATGTACAATTGAAGACCTTCATCTGATTGCCTTCCTCATCGTCGTCGTCGTCATCCTCCTCCTCCATCACCACTTCCACCTCCTCATCCTCCTCTTCCTCCGCGCTGCATGTAGTCAACCACTCCCGCTGTTATCCAGATTGGAATTCTTAATACGCTTATTTAAAGATTATAGAACGGACAGTATTAATAAGCGGGCACGTATAGGCCTACGTCTGTATGTATACGCGTGACGTGTACAGACTATATGTATATATATATATGCGTGTGTGCACTGTGCATGCGTGTATATATATAGGCAGGCCTATATATGTATGTGCCTATATATAATGGTAGTCGTACCTATATATATAGCTATGCATGCACAAAATTCATGGACTTATGCATGGATGCATATACAGGCCAAATATATATATATATATATATATATCCACAGGCAATATACTATGTTTTGATATATAATCCGGGATTATTACGTTGTCTGAGATTTCTGATTTCGCTGATTGAAACCGAGGTTCAATGAAAGCTCGTAATTATTTGTCCACATGTGCAGCACGCATGCATATCATCGTATACGTATATACACTGTACAGCATAATATATCATAGTATATGATATGCCTACAAAAAGCTACAATGCAGTGTTTCCATCGCTATCTGCATAGAAGCCTACATAGAGCGCTACACAATGCACGTGTAGGCAGTATGAGAATTGTGGAAAAATAACTGGGGGGGTTGGACCATTATCCACTTGGAATTGGGGTGTAAAAAACATACTTTAACATGGGGCTCTAAGAAAGACTGGGGGGGGTCGAAACCCCCCAACCCCCGGCAATTCTCACCCTGCGTGTAGGCCTATATAGGGTCTCCACACATCTGCGCTCAACTGAATGGAAACTATGGAGGTCTCTGTGCCTATTTATGCCTATATTCATTCATGTCACGAGATTAGGTTGTATTCACAATTGTTAGAGTTCCTGACCCGTTCGTTTGTATTATGAGAGTCTTATATAGCTCTGTGCACACAACAACTTATGTAGCCCTATACAACGATGACACTGGTTCCGTGTTCACGGATGAACGTCTCGTATAATGTATATGTGTGTTGTGTAACAGAGATCAACGGTTGAAGCTCTGAATGGTTGCGACATCTACATTCTACATGAGACATTGTAGGCTTATTCGACCCGAATAATTCTCAACGCTAGATGGCCGCGTATATACCATCGAGACTGGACAAGAAGACATCCGGTCAAGCGAGATCTAATCGTTCGACCATCGTCCAAGACTTCCGACAAAAGCGTCCGATACAATGCCTTCCACTCTATTGGCCAACAACCCCTGCCGTTAAACCGGGTACTCGATTCAACCCCTCTGCACCGCACCCACCTCCCACACGGTCCGCCGCCGCCGCCGCGGGGTACCCAGGGCTTAGACGAAACGGTAAACGCGTCCGATTTCAATTCGCCCCACACTCCCCGGCGCCCCTCCGGCCGCCGCCAAAGCAGCCCGGGTGGCAGCGTCCCCGGCCAATTTGTCCGCTAATCCATCCGCCCGAGGGGACGCCGATTCAAAAGACGCTACCCTAAAAGCGCCCCTGTTAATTAATTCACCATTATGACCGACCGACGCACGGTCGCCCTCCCCTTCCCCCACTCCGATGAACCCAGGGCTATCGTTTACCCCGCCGCCCTTTATGAAGTTGTCAGACGAGCCCTGGCGAGCGTCGTTTGAACGCAGTGGCTATTGATACGGCGTCCTTAGTCTCAGAACGCAGTGGCTATTGATACGCCAGTCGTATCGGAGCGTCGACTCCATTGATACGTCAGTCACGTCTCGTTACTGACCCCGTTGAGGGTGGGGCCACTGGGGGGGTTGGGGGTTGGGGCAGGGAGCAGGGAGCGCGCGCCAAGGGTGCGGTCGGCGATGTCAAATGCGTGGCCAGGCGGCGCTTTGAAGGCGGTCTGCAAGTCTAAGGGGCGTCTGTCGCGGGTCACTCGAATTACTCGATCTGTCAGCGTCTGCCACATCGTCATTGTTACCATCATAATTATCGTCATCATCATCATCGTCATTGTTACCATCATAATTATCGTCGTTATCATCGTTATCACCATCATCACCATCACCACCACCACCATTACCACCACCACGCACTTAATTATCATCATTATTGCATCGTCCATGTAGGCCTAATGGTCATGATCCAGGATTAATAATCTGCAGCCGATTGCTTTTGCTGGAGACTCCGAGTAAGCTAGAGTCCTGCTGGGGTCGTGCGTGCAATTTCCCAATTTCCATTATCGCTGTTGAGCCATGTAACCTATTAACCCTTTTACAACCAAAGTGTAGTTATATGTATGGGAAATCCGGTTGATGCGGTCGCTAAAGGGTCAACCAGAGTTCGAGTGATGGGTGAGAGGATTGAAACTAAAAATTGTACATACACCAAGGATTAGTAAGTCACAAGTAAGTGAAACCGATAGAACATATTAAAACATACCATGCCAGCAGCGCAGATCGACCAGCAGTGGCGTAACTACGGGGGGGCATGGGGGGGCAGCCGCCCCCCCCCAAATGAAAGGGCTGCCCCCCCAGCTGCTCCCCCAATCCCTGCGTTTGTTTTACTTTTTACTTTTACGAGTGATAAAGAATTAAAGAATGTCATATAATTTCTGACTTATTGTATTTTTTATACAACTTCCTGTACAACTTCTTATAGGGTGGGTGATGGGAAAGTGGGACAGGCCACTATAGTGCACTGTGGGACAGACAAGCTAGTGAGGCTTGCATGCGTATTATGTCCAATACTGTAATACATCCAAAATCTAAAAATACATAGTCTATGGCAATATACCGATGCCGATGCACGCTTTAATTGCCAACGGTAGCCACCCCATCATTTTAAGCTGCCACCCCACTGCCCCCCATGAAAAAATAACTGGTTACGCCACTGTCGACCAGGCATGTGACGTCACGGCGCCTCACTCCGATTCACGTACCGGTATATTCATAACCCCCCCTCAGCGGCGCGACCTGCATGCGTGGGTTGATCTTGAGAGGACCTCATTGGCGACGACGGCCGAAGGTTAACGCGTCAACCCTGGTAGACAGAATATTAACAAGTTGTTGTTGCTATAACAACGATGATTAGTACCACCCTCATCCTATATCCAAGATTAATTGGGACTGGCACTGTATAGGGATAATTATATACGCATATATTTGACGTCGATGGTGGTTTGAGAAGACATATAAAAAGCCTATACATTCTGCCCATGTATACAGCATATATATGTATAGGCCATATCCCTAGGCCTATGCCCTAAATTGGCCTATAACTATATATATATATATATATATATATATATATATATATATATATACATGTATATCCCTGTATGCCGCACAGTCCCAAGCCTGGGTAAAGGAGGAGCGCGACACTGATCATCTTTTTTACGGCCCATGCAGTGTCGTTGTTAAACACAGTGCATGCTTAAAGTGCACTGTGTATAGAAAAAGAAGTGCCTTAATTTGACGTTCCTTGCCTTTCCCTGCTGTGTGGACCAAATAAGTACCATCTATATAGGCGCACCTTACGGTTTATAATATAAGCCATGCATGGACTTAAACAGCAACAATTAGCTATAGTCGTTTGCGCATATAAAAAACTACACAATGTATATAGCCTATGCAGCGCATCTGTATAATTCCTTCAGCTCTCTCTCTCTCTCTCTCTCTCTCTCTCTCTCTCTCTCTCTCTCTCTCTCTCTCTCTCTCTCTCTCTCTCTCTCTCTCTCTCTCTCTCTCTCTCTCTCTCTCTCTCTCTCTCTCTCTCTCTCTCTCTCTCTCTCTCTCTCTCTCTCTCTCTCTCTATATATATATATATATATATATATACACATATATATATATACATAGGCATATCTTCCTCCACTTTTCCCTCCATAGATGTTGTCTCTCCCTCCCTTAATCTGTTCTATAGGCCTAGCACTTTGTTATTTTCTGTATAAGCTTGTATCCTATCTGTTTCTGCCCCGTTTCTGCATGCACCTCTTGCTGCATGTGACCCTTATAATTTAAGCCTATATAAGCCTTTAATTATAACGTTTTCTGTTCTTGTCTGTGGTCCTATATATATAGGCTATACCTCTGCTTGCTTGCCCGTTCACTTCCGTCTCCCGCCTTTCCTTCCTTTTTCCTCGCTGACAATAATCGTTCTCGTAATCTTTTCAAACCATCAGTTGGCGGTGTACAAACATCTGCAAAGCGACACCGAAATCCTCCATCTTCTCTTCGATCGACACCATCAGCCATCAGACGTAAGAAACGCGCTAAATAAATACCGTCGTCGGTCGACCAGGGAACCAGCGTAGCACGAAAATCTATAAATAAATCTACGTTGCCGCCGTGGACGTCACGATTAAGCTGCGAAGGAGAGGGATACGTCGTCGACCGTCGGTGCATGTGCGATTGAGGAATTAGAGAGGGACCAGGATTCGGTTGCAAGTCTTGTCTTCAGTCGTATGCGTGTATCCACTGCAGCGTCAGCGATGGTGGTGGTGGTAGTGGGGGGGGGGGGGGGGGGGTGGTGGTTGTGGTGGTGGTGGTTGTGGTGGTGGTGGTGGTACGATTCCTAATCCCTAATCTTCTGTCCAAAGTGGCGGATTAATTGTCCATTTGCCCGATCAATCAGAGACCAACTATGCATGTATAGTCTTTCTCTTTTGCTCTGTCTGGCTGTCTCTGTCTGTCTGTCTGTCTGTCTGTCTGTCTGCCTGCCTGCCTGTCTGTCTCTATGTCTTTCTCTCATTTTTCCTCTCCGTCACTATAATTTTATGTCCATTTCTCTTTCTTTTTCTTTTTCTCAGACTGTTTTTAATTATTTGCCTCTGACTGTCTGTCTGTCTGTCTTTCTGCCTGCCTGTCTGTCTGTCTGTCTTTCCATAACTTTATTGTTTCTCTGTTTCTATATCTGTTTTCTCCCCGTCTGTCTGTGTTTTTGTCTGCCTTACTCTGTCTCTCTGTCAGCCTGTCTCTCTCCCTCCCTCTCTAATGGACGTCTGTTCCGTCTGTTTCCCTTCCCTCCGCCCGTCTGCATATTCTATATATGAGACCGTATATACCTGCCTCTGTCTTTATTCACGGGCCAAACTGGCCTATGCGTGTCAATGTATACCGGCTACTGCCAGTCAGTCAATCACCCGGCCAGTCAGTCATACGGCCAGTCAGTCATTCGGCCAGTTAGTGTTGTACTATAACAGTGACTAACTGAACTGGTTGGCCCATCAATCGGCAAGTTGGTCAGTCTGTCTATTAGTAGGTTTCTTTGCGTGTGTGTGTATGTGTGTGTTTTTGTCTGTGTTTGTGTCTGTGTTTGTGTCTGTCGGTGCCTGTATGTGTAGATGTGTGTGCGTGTGTCTAAGTGTGTGTGTGTGTATGTGTGTGTTTGTGCCTGTGCCTGTGGGCGTGCGTGCGTGCGTGTGTCACTACAGGTCTGCTTTGAGTCCATGTGGAGACAGATGTTCTACGGGTGAGTTGGTGGACTCGAGAATTGCGAGGGGGAGGGAGGGACAACGGAACGAGGTGTTAAGTTGCGGATGCGATAATTGCGAGGGAGGAGAAAGGAGGGAAGAGGGAAGAGGGAAGAGGGAGACTGTCGACAGAGGAAAGCGATAGAATGACTGGATGATGGTCGATGAGGCGTTTGATGCGGTGCATGGTATTGGAGAGGCAGATAACGACGAGTCATGGTGGATGGGAAGGGGAGGAGACGGAGATGGAGACGGAGGGGTGGAAGAAGGATCATATATATGGGAGGAATAAATACGATGACGGATGGACATTTCGATGACGATGATGATGATGAGGTTGACGGTGCGGAAGCAGAATGATGGGGAGAGGGTTGGAAGGAAGGAGGGAGGGAGGGAGGGAGGGAAGGAGGGAGGGAGGGAGGGAGGGAGGGAGGGAGGGAGGGAGGGAGGGAGGGAGGGAGGGAGGGAGGGAGGGAGGGAGGGAGGGAGGGAGGGAGGGAGGGAGGGAGGGAGGGATTTTAAGTGAGAGGCAATGGAACGAGATGCATATATGAATGCATGTATGTATGTGTGCATAAGTTATACAGACGAGACAAAGGAAGAAATGCAAACTAAGGATCACGAGAGACATATTATAAATAAGTAAGAGCGAGAGTGCATTAGTTAAGAGAAAGCTGATATATGAAGATAAGAGACTATAAGACTAAAGATCATCATAATTCTAGTGAATGATGTGACGTCTTGGACGACCATCAATTCCCGACTAGCACGTGCCGTTGCATACACTTCCAAACTATATCACGCAGATCAATCGAATATTGAGACCCATAGACGTCGTGCATAGTGTATACGAAGCATGACCAACACCATGCAGCCCAACAGTGTCTCTCACCTCATCGCGAAGCACTTGGCCTCTTCGCTTCCCAACGACGCCCAGAGAGCACCTTTCTCTGCATCATACAGACCCCTACTATCTAAACGCACGGTCCAATCCAACTCCATGCAGTCTCGATCGCAACGTATACGCAGCACTTGTATGGAGAGCGAAGTGCAATCTCAGTGGCACTGCAGCACTGCACTTGCCAATACTCTGCGAACTCTCCATCAGTGGCCGATTGCACTTCGGTTGAAGCCGCCATACGCTTCCGTGCATCTATTAAGGCGGGAAAAGAAGGCTGCTTCGGCGGGAAAGAGATGGCGCTTCTGCATGGCTTCCTTAGAACAAGACGACGATATCCCGCTATAGATGAGACGCATCACGTGCTCTTCTTCTTGTCCCATCATGCACTGCAGGTCTCTACCAGGGCTGTTTTAAAGAAATTTTTAGAACTGCACAGCCCCCTTCTTTTTCTTCCCATCCTCCATGGTAAATCACTTCCAATCGGAGGACAATGGCCATTTTTGGCTAGTTTTAACTGTACAGAAGTGCTTCTATATATATACAACTGCACAAATCCATTTAGAACTGCACATTTTGTGTACAACTGCACGCTAAAAAAGCCCTGGTCTCTACAATCGACAACTTATAACGACAATGTACATGTCGTTAGCCTGTAACATGCTTGGGACTCATGCTGCGCTATACTTTTTTTTAAAATCGTCAATAATTAATTAATCAGTGGGTGCATCATGGTCTCACTAAAAGTGATATAACTTTTGTTCTGCATGCAGCATGCATGATTTAAATATTTTGGTGAAATTTGGATATGGTACATAAATATGAATTGCAAATGAGAAATAAAGTCTGTGCTTTCAAAGTTGCATAGTATACAATCCTTAAGACTCTGTTATGTTCACAATTTAGTTAATGACCTTTCCTGTTTTAAGGTAGGCCTATATGGTATCTTTATTGTAAGATATATATATATATATATATATATATATATATATATATATATATATATATAGCTTCGTCAAGAACAAGCTGTTGCAATGAAAAACTGCATGTTGCGTCATAATTATATATGTATACGTGCTATGCAAAAAAACGATACGATATTTCTCAATGTGTGTGTGTGCGTGCATGTGTGCGTGCGTGTGTGCGTGCGTGCGTGTGTGTGCGTGTGCGTGTGTGTGTGTGTACGTGTGTGTGTGTGTGTGTGTGAGCGTGTGTGTGTGTGTGTGTGTGTGTGTGTGCGTGCGTGCGTGCGTGTGTGTGTGTGTGTGTGTGTGTGTGTGTGTGTGTGTGTGTGTGTGTGTGTGTGTGTGTGTGTGTGTGTGTGTGTGTGTGTGTGTGTGTGTGTGTGTGTGTGTGTGTGTGTGTGTGTGTGTGTGTGTGTGTGTGTGTGTGTGTGTGTGTGTGTGTGTGTGTGTGTGTGTGTGTGTGTGTGTGTGTGTGTGTGTGTGTGTGTGTGTGCAGTCAGTGTAGATGCATGTGTGTCCGCGCGTATATATGCGCGTGCGCATTGTGACCTTTCGTGTGAAATAATCCTGTGTACAATGCATATAGTGAACCTGCAGCGCAGAGGCAGCGTATGGTATATGGCGCATCATTCTTATCACCATGGCAATCTGCTACTGCAACCACAGCACGCACCCGTAATCCTTCTTATCTCATTCCGCCACGCAACATATATAGTTCGCTCCGGCGTAGGATTATTCTAATTAGAGAGACTTGTTTCCTATTCCATTCATGCAGGCGCCATAAGAAGTGACGCCCGTATGATACCGCAGCAGCTGCTGTGTGTTGTTCCTCTTGCATCGTTTCATGGCAGCAGTATGGCTCCATAGTTGTGCATTTCATCCTCTGGATGTCTATAGGGGCATTTGAGAAAACTGGGTGTATATGCCTAAAGTTTCTTTTTCTCATATGTGATATACCATATATCATATTGCACATTTCGGTACCTTTTTTCAATATCAGCTGCAGCATGGTTAAATGGTCGAACTATAGGCTTACACTGCAGAGTACACATCTGTGATGATGATGATGATGACGATGATGACGATGATGACGATGATGATGATGATGATGATGATGATGATGATGATGATGATGATGATGATGATGATGATGATGATGATGATGATGATGATGATGCTGATGATGATGATGATGATGATGATGATGATGATGATGATGATGATGATGATGATGATGATGATGATGATGACGACGATGACGACGACGATGATGGCAGACTACGTAGATGTCAACGACTGATTGAGCAATCTACATGTATCTATTGTCAATCTCTTATCCAATCTATTTCTTGCATGCATTTTGTGTACATGAACCATGCATGACAAACAGACTTCGCTGTAATGCAACACGTGGAAGCTTTCCATCTCTTTTAAAATTCTTCTTATGCTTCGTTGTGCAAGGCATATAGAGTATTTCATGGGCAATCCCCCCCCCCCCCACTTAGTTTGCATTGCACTTCGATTGCATAGCATGCATGGTAGACCTGGCAAGATGCTCATTGCTCAGCATCACACTCTTCTCAACGCCATCTTATATATATATATATATATATATACATACTGTATTTCAGGAAGTCTGTGTGTTTGTTTGTTTGTTAGATGCATGAGCGTGCACGGCCACAGTTCTGAAGCAATCGACCCAATCATTCGCAGAGTGGTCGGGGTGGACCCGGGGCAGGTCATAGGTGGGCTCGCGAAACTCTGCCACCTTAGGGGCCAGGGTGGGGAGGCAAAAACCCTCAGTTTGCTATACTTTTTCAGCCGTTGCCATGCTTATTTTCACACTTATTCACCTGAAACATTACAGCTCGACAGATTTTTAAACGGGTCACCTCGTCGCCACCCACACACACCTCGGCCCGCAGGTGGGGTGGGGATGGGGGTGAGGTGGAAGGGGAAGAAAAATTTCTCAAAACCAAAATTTCACGTGTGGCATACCGGTGGAGGTCGGAGTGTGGTGGAGGGAGGGAGGGAAAATTTTCCCGAAAACCCAAATTTCACGGGTGGCGTACCGTGGAGGTCGGAGTGTGGTGGGGTGGGCGGGTTGGGGAGGTGAGGCAAATTTGTCCGAAAGTCCAAATTTCACGGGTGGCGTCTACCGGTGGAGGTCGGAGTGTGGTGGTGTGGGTGGGGTGAGTGGGGTGGGGGGGGGCGGAGGTGTGGCCGGCAGCGGGTATAATCCTAAATTTTCCTGGAAACGCCGGGTGCCCCAGCTAAAATATATATATATATAAATTTATATATATATATATATTATATATATACCCGAACTTTAAATGTGCGATTCGCCGCTGACCAAGTTCTTGTTCATGACAGTCGAGCAACCTATATAATGTATACAGAGCAATTAAGACACCATTATGAGGAACGATGCATGGGTCAACAGTATAGAGCTCGACACGTCTGCAAGATTTCCCTGGAGATTATTTGAATAAACGGATCTGTGAACCTTCTTCAGCTGCTGCAGTGCACGAAAGCCAATTCAAACGGAAAGGAATCCAGTGATGGGATCCTTATCGAAAAGGTACGCCAAACGTATTCATACAGCACATGTGCAGGTATATATGCGACCTATAGAAATAGACCATTGTGGGATTTTGTCAGCATCAATAGGCTATACGTATGTACGAATATATTAAATTGCAATATATGGGCCCCTATGGAGCTGAGATTGATATATATCGGACGGTGTGGAACGGGGTGGGAGCATATGCACGTATAAACAGGGTGGGCCATAAAAAGTACCCCCTAAGGTTTTTTGCCCATATCATGGCCAGAAGTAAGAATTTCGAAATCGTGTTTTTGCTACTTTTTGCTGCGTTACGTTTTTGAATCGTCAAAAAACGGTGGGTGGTTTCACTAAAAGTAGCATAACTTTTGTTCTGTTTGAAATATTTTTGATGAAATCTGGCCATCATATGTAAATATGAATTGTCTTTAAGACTGTAAAATTTCATTTCGAAATTCTTACTTTTGTTCAAGATATTGGCAAAAAACCTTTATAGAGGGTCTTTTTGGCCCACCCTGTATATATGTTGATATGTATCTTGACATGCACCGGATATTAACACTTTCTGGGCCCTATGCTCGCTAAAAAGCGAGTAAATGGGCAAAACTCTTATGCTCTTTATTGTCTTCCATGGATAATATATATATATATATATATATATGTATACACGTTTTATTATGGTATATGTGCATTGCTGATGCGCCGTTTTTGTTGTTGATCATGCATGCAGGTTAATTTCTAAGACTGTATTTCAGGGCATGCAGAGGTTTCTTTTCATTCGCGATGCATAATAACTCATCCAATATTTATTCCTCGCTCTTTAGTGACATTTTTTGCAACAACATGCAACAAAGCCGGGGACCGATTCATACGAATTCCGAGCAGATCATATATTAAAGGATCGGCAGATCTCCGCGGGTGCACGTGCACGCCCCTCAAATCCACTTTTGGGACTTGTATAATCGGTATAGGCCTATATATATATAGGTATATATATAAATATTTGATGAGTCTGCGTGTATATATATATGTATATATATAATGACTTCAAAAACAGCGATTTATTCAATCATCGCCCGTTTGCAAGTTTGTTGACATAAAGAGAGAATAGCTAATTGAAATTTATCGGAGCATATATAATAATTATTCAACTAAAAGAAGCGTATACACATGCTACAGACAAACGATTGATGATGACACAAGTGGCAGAAGACGTCGGTGATTTCCATTTCATTATTTACGAAGGGAACTCGTATATATACACACGTATACGAATATGAGATTCCATGTAAATTGTAAAGTGACCGAATTCCACACAATGCACTGCATGCAATGAATGCAATGAATGCAATGAATGAATGAATGAATCGATGGGAAGAAAAACAATGGCATAAATGTCTGCACGGTATACATACATGAAAGGATGGACTATATATGACAATTTATGAAATGAGGACAAAGCATCGCTTGACGAACATTGAATAAAGAACGGGACTTCACAAATGTCAGAGGGCATATATATAAAATTATATGCAATTATATATGAAGATCATTTATTCTTACTATTCGCTTTCAAATGCATGCTGATATCAATAACTGATAATGGTGACGATGACGATGCTGACGACGTCGATTATGATGATGACGGTGACGGTGAGGTGACGGTGACAGTGATCATGACGATGACGATTACGATGATGACGATAAGGATGACGGTGATGATGGTGATGCATGGTGATGATGATGAAAATGATGAAAATGATGATGATGATGATGGTGGTGGTGGTGGTGGTGGTGATGATGATGATGATGAAGAAAAAGAAAAAGAAGAAGACAATGACGATGATGACAATGGCGGTGACGATGACGATGACGACAACGATGATGATGATGATGACAATGGCGGTGACGATGACGGTGACGACGGCGACGACGACGACGACGACGATGACGATGACGATGACGACGACGACGACGACGACGATGACGATGACGATGATGATGATGATGATGATGATGATGATGATGATGATGATGATGATGATGATGATGATGATGATGATGATGACGATGACGATGACGATGACGATGACGATGATGATAAGAGAGAGAGATATTCGCACATATACAGACAGATAGACAAACAGAGACAGAAATACAGTTATAAGAGAAAGAGTGAGGGAAAGAGAGAGACATGCACACATATACACATGCACATACAGATGACTGGTTCTTCACATAGGGCCTAATCTTATGCTTGGTTGCTCTCTACAGATACACTGCAGCAGGAGAATAATTGCATCTATAGATACAGCATGCAAGAGACGCAATCGGGTTTCTTGCCGATGTATACGCTGGCGAATGATAATGGCCATTTCAATTACTCGCAACTTGACGCCAAAACCTCTGCTTTTCAATTATCCCGTCATCTCGGGCTATCCGACAGAAAGGGGGTGTTGAGGGGAGGAGGGTATTAATAACCCCCTTGTTTGGCGCACATACAAATGCCATCGACGATAACTAGACGTATAGCTTACGGGCGCCTCTCTGAACCCGGATTTCTTCCCTGCAGCTCCTTTGATGTCTGGAGGAAGGAATCCCGGGCGAGCGCCCCCATTGTCCTCGCCCGCCAGGGAACGTCCCTTGCCTCCGTCGCTTAGCGGCGCTTTGATGAGCTGCCATCAGTCCGTCAATGGGCCGTAATTATATGAAGACGCGGAGGAATGGAAAGACAAACAGACAACGCTTTGTCTAGACTCTAAGAGTGTGTATACAATACAATACATGTATAGTTCTATATATAGATGCAAGATCATTCCATGCACTGGTGAAAGAATTTTGATATACAGGATGTATATATAGTCTACATGAGACAACAGCGGTATTCGTCCACGGCAAGTATACATATGCCCATTCCTATACACGCGTGGAAGCTCAGATTACGATGCAGTCATAATGAGCAATAAATATGGGGTGCGGTGGTGCAGTTGGTATACGTTCGTCGCCTCGCAGCCGAAGGGTTGCAGGTTCGAATCCACCTCAAGTCGCCGCGTATAGTATTATAAGTATACTAGATGTGTAACCCGGCGTTGCCCGGGAAATTTATGGTTTTAAACACTACTCCACTGTGGTACCCAACGTTGACCGCTAAATTTAGGGTTTTCGCTAACCCTCTACCCCACCCCGCTTCCTCAAAAAGCCAAACGTAACCCTCCCCTGCGGGACGCTACGGAAATTATTACTGGGCTTGTATGACGTCATTCGGGCTGTAGACTCCTTTACTAAAGCTCGATACTGCTTACCAAAGCGTTAGCGATTAAATCTGTCTTAAAACGCTTCTGTCTTAAAACGCTAATAACTCGAGTTCTAAAGTGAAATTTAGGGTTTTAAACACTACTCCACTCTGGTGTCCATCGTTGACTGCTAAATTTCGGGTTTTCGCCAACCCTCCACCCCACCTCGCTTCCCCAAAAAGCCAAACTTGACCCACCCCTACGGGGCGCTACGAAAATTATTACTGTGCGGGTATGACGTCATGCGGTGTAGACTCTTGACTTACGCGCTAGTGTGGTCAATTACTGATGAAATCCGTCTTAAAATGCTAATAACTTTTGTTTTGAACTGAATTAAAACCTGAAAATAGTTGCGATGACCTTATAATTTGGGTAAGAATCGATTTCAAGAATTTGTTTAAACCGACGCTGTTTCATTTCCGAGCCTATTCTGCAGGGGAGAGTCAATTCTGTCAAAAGCGTACAAACAAACAAACATATGGAATTTCTGCCTTATAATATAGATGGACCTTGGGCAAGTCCTTCACTCGCAATTGCTCAGCGCGTCGGCGTGAAACTCCGATGTCTATAGTGTCCGCTCTGTAGACGGGAGCGCCTCTGAGTAGCGAGAGATTGAAGGTGCGTTATAACAAGTACACATACAAAACACACAAACAAATATAAACAAATATAGTTGTGGAATAATTGCACGTTATCTTTATCTATAAGAAAGGATGTGCATGCATGGCTATGTATGTTTATATGTATATTTGTCCAGAATGCACGCTCACAGTTTTTGAGCTTTTCACTCCAAACCTTCACTACTGTGTAGGTCTCGGCATGATTCACTAAGTCGAGGGGTTGGCGATTCTCTACCATCGTGGGGGCCAGGGTGGGGAGCGAAACCCCCCATTTTTTCAAAGAAAACTCAGCTATTGATTTGAATTTTTTTCCTAGATAGAGGTCCATCAGAACCACCCGGATCAGTTGTTGGCAAATCTCTACCACCATGGGGGCCAGGGTGCGGGGGGTCGAAAACACTGATTTTCGCTAGAAATTTTCATTCGCTTGCCACGTATAAAAGCAGTGATTTTAATCGTTTTAGAGGTGTCTAAAGTGGGGTGGAGGTAGAGGGGTGGGATGGAGGTGAGGGGTGGAGGTGGTGGGGTGGGGTGGCGTAGGGGGTCTAGGGGTGGGGTCGGAAATGGAGTTGGGTGGGGGTGGAGTGGGGAGTGGGTTTGGGGTGGAGGGGGTGGGGTGGAGGGGGATGGAGTGGGAGGTGGGGGTGGGGTGGTGGGGTGGTGGGGTGGGAGGGGGTTGGGGGTGGAGGGGGTGGGGGTGGGATGGGGTGGAAATTTTCGTCCGACCCAAATTTCTCCGGTGGCGTACTGGTAGAGGTCGGAGTGTGGTTGGGTGTTATGTGGTGGGGTTGTGGCCGGAGCGGATCGAATCCTAAATTTCCCGGGCAACGCCGGGTACCCCAGCTATAACGGACGGATAGGTTGATGTACGGAAACGGGGATGAAGGGACAGAGCACAGAACAAAACAGTAGAATACATATATTAGGCCTATAACAAGGTTTTTAATTTTGAAATGGTGATGTATAGGCCGTATACACGAGATAGCAAAGCCAAATTCCTTTTCTTTTCCTTTCTTCTCTCGTTTTTTCCGCTGGGATATAAGTCTCATCAGCGCAAGCATTTGCTGTTGAGGCCTGCAAAATGCTTCGCCATTCGCTGTCCAGTGTCCATGTTATGTCATTGTAGCGATTCCTACATGTATAACACACACGCGCGCGCACACACACACGTAATCTCGCTTCGGTTTAATTCTTTTCCAGTTATATCCTATCCTTCATTCTCGCTTTTTTAAAGCTTCGTCCTATGCTATAATAGGCTCTTTCATTTTCATTGTTATTCCAATCCGATTTCTCTACAGCATGCATGGCTCTCGCAGAATCTTCCACTTACCACAAACCCTTCTCGATCCCTATATTTTTTGCTTCATCCGCCCCATCCCACTCATCTTCTCTCTCTCTCCACGCTCGTTGATTCTATCCCCGCCTTCGAACCGACCACGCCTACTCACGGAAGTGTTGAGCAACGCGGTCAAACGATTGGCCATTTGCTGACCATTCCCGTTAGCCCGTGCACACGATTGACAGGTGTCAGACTTGTCAGCTTGGCGGCTCTGAGCCGGGCTTTCTCCGATCGACGCCGCATTAATAAGACACGAAGACACAACAAGTGATAAAGTTGTCGACGTGTCACTGCCGTCGAGAAGAAGAACAGGAACAAGCAACAAGTTGGTGACGGATTAAAGATTTCGGCAATTCCGCTTTTAATCTTCTAAGACCCTTTGAAGCGCGTGCCGCCTCTAAACTGTATATACACGGTCAATCTTCTTTATATTAGGCTACACGAAGCAGCAGCAGACACGTGTCACATTTATCAGCGTGTCTATAGGCCTATACTCGCCGACCGCAGGGACACGTGGAAGCGATGAAGACAACCTTTGGAATCACCATCGTCGCCTAAGTCGGATCAGAGCAGCTTCACAGTTCGTGCGGATTTAGACTGAACACAATCCGAATATACAATCATGGCAAGTTACGACGGATACGGGTATAATCGGATGTACGGAATGGCGGCGGCTTACGGTGGCTCAGCGGCGTCGAATCCGCACCACATCGGTGCCCAGCAGGCAGGTCTCCGGGGAGTGGGCGCGTCGAGCCCTTCGGGGGGAAAGCAGGGCGGTGTCGGTGGCGGTGGTGGTGGAATGCCCACCTATAATGGCCTCTGCCTGTCTGGATCGAGCGTTGACCTTCTGCACTCCGGAATGCCAATGGTCTATCCAGGTATATTATATCTGATGTGACACTCTTTGCTTGATGCATCAATGCATCGTGGTCTGGTATTCAAAGTCACAGTCATCTCTATCGCGTATGTCTTATAAGAACTAGAACCACTGCAGTGGAATCCCTCGATATATTTTGAGATATTATATTCATGGTGTCACGCATATATATATAGGCGTATACGAGGCGAGGGTCCAGGGGGGCAAATCCCCCCCCCCCCAATTTCGGGCAAATGTGTTTTTCGGGGAAAAGAGGCATGGACAGGCAAACAATTTTCGGAAATTTTTTCGGGCAAAACAAGTATATACGGGAGGATTTTTCGGGCACACAGGGGTAAAGAACTACATTTTCTCAAGATTTACGTCAGATTTTTCGGAAGCGAAAATCCAAAGATTTTCGGGTGGATGACTAAAAAAGGTCAATCAGATTTTTCGGACGGGAAAATCCTAAGATTTTGGGGCAAATGACTAAAAAAAGGTCATCAGATTTTTCGGGCCCACAAATTTTTTTGCCCCCCCCACTACCGAAATGTCCCGTTCGCCTATGGTGTCACGTCTGCATTTGCGATTTAAGCATGCATATCTATATTGCCAGATAAAATACTTATTGTTATTGTTGTTATTATATATATTTAGAAAAAAACCAGGGTATACTATAGAGGATCTTGTTGTCGAAGTGTCTGCATGCATGGATACACGTTTTGTCTGTAATTGACACCCTGCAGGCCAGTTTCATTTTTAGAAATTTGAATTTCGTTATTTTAATGGAAAATTATTATTCTGGCATGCACAATTGCACATTCCTTGTTTACCACCTTGATCGTCATCCTGTTAATTGACCTCACATGTAGGGACGTGCCGCTACGCAATCACCGCTAACTCTGATAAACAGTGAGAACGCAGAAATTAAGAGTTATTGAGAGTTCTGAAAGTGTATCAGACATGTGGTAATTGTGGTGTATACATTTGTCCAACTGAAGTATTTATACTATATAGCATATGCCTATATATAGTTATGAGAGAACTATACCCGAAGAACTCGCTCTGAATTAAGTATTGAAATTATATTAAGATATACATGTATATTCGTGAATTTATAAGAGACCATGTATTCCAATATGGCGGTAATGAGAGACAGACAGACAGAAAGGCAGACAGACAGACAGAGAGACAGAGAGACAGAGAACACAGAGAAAGAGAGAGGACTATATATATAAGTATAATAAGTATATATGGTATATTGTGTGTGTGTGTGACTATACATATATAATTATATATGACTATATATATATATATCTGTATATATATAGTCTATATATATAAGAGCACAACGGTTGATGATCTGCATGGAATTGTGTGTGATGTTCGTTCGTCTTGTTAGCGCAAACTATATGAGTCATCATATACATGTACACACGAATACTATGCACGATCTATGACATCATCTTTGAACCTCACTGCAGTATAATTATAACGAATTGGCTATATTTGAATATATAAGTGCGTGATCACATCGTGTGTGTTTATTTAAAAGATCATGCATTCAGAAGATTGTCTTTTCACACCGACAGTCAGTCATTGATGTGTGTATACAGTATACATCTGAACTCTAAAGAGGTGTTGATATGTATAGTAAGGATTACAATCTTCTTGCTTGCGTTGCGACAGATAAGCAGGTTGATCGCTTATATATAGCCTACACTGCAGGGTGGGCAAAAAACTATTTTCCCCCTAATATCTTGACCAAAAGTAAGAATTTCCAAATGAAATTTTACAGGCTTATATATAATTATATATCGACAATTCATATTTACACATCATGGCCAGATTTCATCAAAATACTTCAAACTGAACAAAAGTTATATCACTTTTAGTGAGACCGTGCACCCACCGTTTTTTGACGACTCAAAAACGTAACGCAACAAAAAGTAACATAAACGTGATTTTATCAAGTCATATCTCGAAAAACATGTTTGGAAATTAACTTGATAGTGATTCACAACTATAGTGTTCAATGCATACTTGATCAAGATATTGGCAAAAACCTAGGGGATCTTTTTTGCCCATGGTGCACCCTGTATAAGTGCATGCAGGTATTCAAGCGACTATATACAGGGTGGGCAAAAAAAACTTTAAGTTTTTTGCCAATATCTTGGCCAGAAGTAAAAATTTTGAAATGAAATTTTACAGGCTTAGAGGCAATTCATATTTACACATGATGGCCAGATTTCATCAAACTATTTCAAACAGAACAAAAGTTATACCACTGTTAGTGAAGCATCCCACCGTTTTTTGACGATTCAAAAACGCGACGCAACAAAAAGTAAAAAATACCCATTCTAATTATTCTGGCCAATATCTTGGCCAAAAGTAAGAATATATCGAAATGAAATGTTACAGGCTTAAAGACAATTCATATCCGCACATGGTGGTCAGATTCCATCAAAATATTTCAAACAGAACAAAAGTTGTACCACTTTTAGGGAGGTCACCCACCGGTTTTTGACAATTCAAAAACGAAACGCAACCAAAAAATCACGATTTTTTCTCATCTCAAATAATTTGTATCAAATAGCCTTGATATAGCCAGATGATCATTATTATTACTATTTAAAAGAGAAACAGGGTACCGGCGTATATCTGCGCGTCACTGAGAAGTCACTTAGCAAGATGAGAATCAAATTGGTAAATAAGGAATCTGTCAGATTAATCAACAGGTCCATCAAGAACTTTGCAAAGAGACTCAAAAGAAGTTTTGGCACTGGTGATGGGCACATTGAACACAAGTTGTGAAGCACTACCAAGTTCATTTGACAACAGTTATTTGAGATGAGACTTAATAAAATCGTGTTTTGTTACTTTTTGTTGCATTTCGTTTTTGAATCGTCAAAAAACGGTGGGTGGTCTCACTAAAAGTGGTATAACTTTTGTTGTGTTTGAAATATTTTTATGATATCTGACCATCATGTGTAAATATGAATTGTCTATAAGCCTGTAATATTTCATTTGGAAAATCTTACTTTTGGCCAAGATATTGGCAAAAAAGCTAGGGGGTCTTTTTTTGGTCCACCCTGTATACTACATACATGCACTCATGCATGCATAGCATTGCATACATGCATAGTCTATACATGCATGCATACAAGCATACAGACATGCATGCTATACATATTTGGATGCATTGGGTGCATGCCTCTGCAGCTTGCACTTGGGAGTTGGAGTATATATATATATATATATATATATATATATATATATGTTTCATTGCACCTGGGAGTCGAATGCATGTCTCCTGCACCCGTTCAAACAGGGTGAGGGTGGAGTATTTACATTTCCTATCTCTATGCGACAGTCGGTATATATATATGTATATATCTTTGGGTATATGTATACATAGGCTATACATACCGGAACGTGTATACGGTTCATGTGGAGGTTCTTGTTGCATGATCTTTCTTTCACGCGTTGACCTTTGCTCTTTGTCCTCTTGATATACATATATATATTATATATTTTATATATTTATATATAGGTAAATATATATTCGGTTGTAACTGGACACTGGATCTTCAGTTGGACAATGAGATGCATGCCATGGCATGTTTGAGAATATGTATACGCTGCCTTTCTGCAGTGTCGTTAATTCCAAGAAAGACGTTATTAAACTAGCCTACAATTAAAGGGTGTGCAAAAAAATGCCTCTAAGTTTTTTGCCAGTATCTTGCGACCAGAAGTTAGAATGTTTATCAAGTTTTGCATGCATGCGCTTTTAAAGGTAATCTATATCTATACGTAAAAAAGTGAGATTTCACAAAAGTCACACAGAACAAATGTTAGGCCCATATTAGTCTACCTTCAGTGAGTTCATCCACAGGTTTTAACGATCCAGAAACATGACGCAACAAAAGTTTAAAAAAGAACGATTTCATTAAGTCACATCCCCAAGAGTCATCAAGTATAGGCTATGTTACCATGCAGAGAATCAGTATATAATAATTACTATTTAAAAAAGAACCATGCATGTTCCATGCATGCAGCCTGCGGCATCATTTAGCAAGATAAAGTCTATAAACGCATAAATAAAGAATTTTTCAGTATAACAATTTTTGACCCACAAATCTCCCGATTGAAATCCGATGGATCATCAATTGAAGTGTGAAGGACTATAATATGCTGGAGAATTACCGGAGTAGTGCGTCCCGATACATGTAATCACACAGCAATAAAACACGACTGTTCCGTAATACGGAATGGCTGTTCCGTAATGCGGAATGGCTGTTCCGTAATGCGGAATGGCCGTTCCGTAATGCGGAATGGCCGTTCCGTAATGTGGAATGGCCGTTCCGTAATGTGGAATGGCCGTTCTGTAACGCCCGCCCCTATCGGCATCCCCGGAGTCGCCACTTCCGGATCCTCGCCTGATGGGACCGCGTGCTGCTGTGGACAAGCTCTAGAGATAGAGGGAGGACAGGAGGAGGTGACTTCTGGGTTCGAATCCCAACCCAGGAAAGGCGGCCAGTCTTTTCGACTACCGTACTCCCTATATGAAATTGGCGGCCTACCAGCCAATCTATCACTTCTTCGCAATATACCAGGTTGCGTGAAATCTTTAGGCCTAGCACCCAAAGTTTCCTCCAGGCCGATGGTCGAGTGGTATGGCGCGTCCGCAGTGGTAATAGCGGTGAGGTAACCAGGGTTCAAATCCACAGCAGGCTTGGGTACCGGCGACGCCTCTAGCCTTTCCAATCGTGATACCATTTCCGTCAGCGCTTCCCTGACATTATCTCTTACAGCCGAGATCTCTTCTCTTATCTCCTCTCTTACATTTGATTGCACTGAGGAAATAGCATCGCTAACATTTGATTGCACTGCCAGGACATTAAACTCCACCGTGGCAATCGCCTCTTGCGTCTCTCTGGCATTCAGTTGCAAAGACGACTGTATAGAAGTCATAGCATCATGAGTTGACTTAGCATGCGCTTGCATAGCCTCTTGTGAAGACTTAGCGTTAGTCTGTATTGCTTCATGAGTAGACCTAGCATTAGTTTGTATTGCCTCGAGCAATATCTCCATAGAAGAAGGGGGCCTAGAAGGCTGAGCGGGAGTGACTGGCCTAGACTCCTCCATAGCGCTATAGAAATGACTCCTATCTTTATAGCTCACAATCAATCAAGTATTCATTCAACGTCAGTTGCACTCAATGCCATCAATGATCAAAGTCAGTAGTTTTATTTAATATTTCTTATTATTCACAATCAATTGAATCTTCAATTGACAGCAATTATGTTCAAAGCAATCAACATAAAAGTCAGTAAGTTTAATTATCAGTCCCTATCCTTTGTAAAGACACTCAATGAAAATCAAATGCAACAATTCAATGCAAACACCTACCAACCGGAGTATGCCTAAATTAAATCCCGATTGACTCTCAGGTCCCACAGCCAATTTAAGTTCAGCCCAAAATCTCTAAATAACCGATCGTATTAATTCCCCAATAAAGCATACCTTATGTCCGAAGACAAGGGACAAAGCCGATCGTGTGCGAAGTACAGCGACGAAGACGATATCCAAGAGATGCGACGAAACACACAGAAAGGCGTCGAGTTTGAAACGCCCGAAAAGATCAGCTAAATCCGATGCTGATTTCTCGCAATGAACAACAATTTCGGCTATGTATCCAAGCCGTTTGAGAGAGACGCCCTTAGGCAAACATACGAACAACCGCTTCGCAACACAATTTCAGAACGCTGACGATTCGAAGCCCACGATAAATCACTCCGTGTGACAGGGCGAAGAGAGGCCTTGAATTAGTAATCCAGGAATATATCCGATGTGAGAGCGAAGGCAAAACTCGCAACGACACAGATGTATTTCTCGCAACCAGTAAACTCCTGTATTAAATCGACTCCATGTCGAGAGAGAATGAAACGCCGACAGAATTCGTGTATGCGCAACTAGTGTAAGCAGGCGCTTATCCTGGCCATGCTTCACCAACTCGATCGAGCCTAAAACTACCAAAAGCCGCAATACATCCAATTGCCTTGAAATCCTGTGCGCAACTGTCGATATATCCGATCACTCTGGGATTCGGTCAGCAACTCCTCTCTCAACGTTGCGCTGCTCTTTTATAACTGCCTGACAAGGAGAGCGTCCCCCTTTCTGCGCATGACCAGCAAGCGAGCCGCGCGCGCAAACCCAGCAGCAACGCAGCTGTTTCAAGGCGGCAAGAATTAGCTGCCAGCTGCGTCCTCTCCTGTGTATCTCCGCGTCTGTCTGTAGCTCACTGTCTTTCTCCTTCTATCTCTCCTTCTGAAAAGCGCCATCTGCCGCTGATCACGTAGGCATCAAATGCACCAGTTCAACCTTGAGAAAACACACGTACACAGACCCACACGCCAACGGTGTTTCCTTCTCAATCCGTGTCCCTGCCTGTGCTTGTCTGGCTGGCTGTATTCCTCGCTCACTCTGATCATCAGACCACCTCAGAGAGCGTGCGAAAGTTTAATTACCCTCATCGACTGCAAGCGGCGCGGCCTTTGAAGACAGCGACCGACGATCGCTGAGAGCGTGTGAAAATATACCAATTAATGAAACAGCAACAGCTGCGGTGCTGCCTACACAGGCGGTCACTGTGACCTGTGTCAAACACGCATCAACATTAAAATCTAGGTCACACGAAGCACCGAAAGAAAACCATATATATAAGATCCCTGAAATCGATAAAAATATAATAATAATAATATAATAATATTAACGACCAGAAATCCGTAGCGTAGTTATACAATCGCTACAGTTCCGTAATGTGGAATGGCCGTTCCGTAATGTGGAATGGTTGTCTCGTAATGCGCAATCGGCGACGAAAACCAAGAGCGATAAGAAAATCGACCATCGCATTGGGTGCTACTATAATATATGGAAGATTTACCTCTGCAGCATCTATATATAAGGCCATCAAGAACTTTACAAAGAGACCGAGTGCAAGTTTGGACACTGCATGGTGGTGGACACGTTGAACACCACAAGTTGGGAAGCATATAATATGGGCCTATCAAGTTTATTTGTTAACAAATATTTTAAATGTGATTTTCATGGTCTTAAGGTACTTTTTGCTGCCCTATGTTTTTGGATCGTCATGAAACAATGGGTGGACTCACTAAAAGTGATAGAACGTTTGTTCTGTGTCAAATATTTCGGTGAAAGTTGACTGCTGTACGTATATGTGAATTGCCTTTAAACCTGTAAGACGTGAATCGAAAATTCTTATAATACTTCTGGCCAAGATATTGCCACAAAATCTTACGGGATAATTTTTATCCCACCATGTATGCCATGTATAATGGACACGCGCGCGCGCACACACACACACACACACTCACACACACACACACACACACACACACACACCACCACCACCACACAACCACCACACGCACCACACACACCACGCACACACATGTATATATTATTATTGTTATTGTTATTGTCATTGTCATTGTCATTGTCATTGTCATCAGTGGCGTAGGCAAGGGGGGTTTCGGGGGTTAAACCCCCCCATTGGCTCCGGGAAAAGGTTTTTTTAAGGTTTTTTCCCCATTTAAGTAAGAAAAAATAGCAAAAAACAGGGTTTCCGGCCATAAACCCTCTCATGAAAAATTCCTGGCTACGCCACTGATTGTCATTGTCATTATCATTATCATTATGTTGTTGTTGTTGTTGTTGTTGTTGTTATTACGGAACAGCTATTCCGCATTATGAAACAACCATGCATTCTGCATTAATTCATGGGCGGAGTTTGGTTTCCGTTCTTGGGGGGTGGGCTAAAAAAGAACTTGGGCTTTGTGCGGCCGCCGGCAATATTTCCTCGGCCAACAAATTAATCTTTTTTTAGTCGTTCGATCCAAGTTTCGTTCGTGGTTCGTGAAAAGAGCCATTTTCCCTGAAAAATGTGTGAGTCTGAGTCTTCTTGGGGGGGGGGGGGGGCCGGAGGAGGCTAAGCCCGGGAAAAGATACAATTTTCACGCTAAAAACCTGAATCTATAGACCTTCTTGGTGGCTTAGCCCTCCTAGCCTCGAAAAACTCCACCCATGTGCATTATGTAACTGCATGCAGCATGCCATTCCGCATTCGGAACAACAATTCCGTATTACGGCACAACCATTCGCATTATATAGAGCCATTGTGGAGCGCTGTGATGTACATTGTGTATGTTTGTTGCCTTGAAGCCGAACGGTTGCAGGTTCGAATCCACCTCAAGCCGCCGTGTAGGGACCTTGAGCAAGTCCTTCACTCGCAATTGCTCCGGCGCTTCGGCGTGAAACTGCGATGTGGTATCCGCGCTGTAGTCTGGAGCGCCTCTGAATAGAGAACTGGAAGGGGCGCTATAGAAATGGAGAAAGAATTAAATAAATTATTCTGAAATACGGAACAGCCATATCGCATTACAGAACAGCCATTCCGCGTTACGGAACGACTATTCCGCATTACGGAACCGTATTACGTAACAATCAATGTTCGACGTCGCCATAATTCGATGTTAAGCTTCCTATAGCCACTTGTCATCGTCGAGTCCATCATCATCTGCCGTTGTCCTTAATTTTCTTTTGCTCGTTCCTCCTTTAGTTTTCCTTTAAAGATCGTCTGCCATGCATGTTTTATTCGGCAGCCAACGCACGCAAGCAGAGAAGGGAGAGGACGACCTTCTCGCGAAGTCAGCTCGATATTCTTGAAGCTCTTTTCAAGAAGACAAGATATCCAGACATCTTCCTCAGGGACGAAGTCGCTCTTAAGATCAACCTTCCAGAATCACGAGTACAGGTATAGGACTACAACTATATATGAATACAGATATTTAGACAGCGCTCATGATGACGATGAAGATGACAACGAAACTGATGATCCGGTATCTATATATAGTAATGATATATACTGAAGGTCGATCAGAACGATATTGTTGCTGTTGTTGTGTTGTTGTTAATGGTGATGGTGATGGTGATGGTGATGGTGATGATGATGATGATGACGATGACGATGGTGATGATGATGATGATGATGATGACGACGACGACGATGATGATGATGATGATGATGATGATGATGATGATGATGATGATGATGATGATGATGATGATGATGATGATCATGATGATGATGATGATGATGATGATGATGGCGATGATGATGATGATGATGATGATGAAGATAATGATGATGATAATCACGGCGTCGACGACGATGATGATCATGATAATGATATTGCTGCTGCCATAGTTGTAGTGCATGATATTGTTGTTCTTCACGTTGACGATGATGATGACGATGATGAAGATGGTGGTGATATTGTTGTTGATTGTGGTGATATTGTTATTGTTTACGACGACAACGACGATGATGATGACGATGACGATGATATTGTTGGTGACGTGTGTCGTTAGGTTTGGTTCAAGAATCGTCGAGCCAAATGTCGTCAGATTCAAAAGGCGGCCGAACAGACGAACAAGAACAACAACAACAGCGCCAACAGCAACAACACCAGCAGCAGCAACAACAACAACAACCACAACCTGCCAACAAGCAGCACAACGAACAACAACAAACCGTCGTCGTCGTCCTCTTCCTCCTCCACCGCTCTCCACCTGAAACGATCCAGCTCGGCCACGACCGCCGATTCCACGTCACCCCCTCCTCTGCCGCTCGCCCCTCCCCCGGTGCTCCCGTCGTCCCTGCAGTCCATGCGCATCAAGTCACCCCCGTCCCCATGCGACCCCATCAGCCCATCCCCATCAACGGTCGGCTTCCATTCCACACACCACCACCACCATCACCACCCCCACGGTGGTGGCTCCTTCTCCCACATGGGTGGCAGTGGCGGAGCCGGTGGATCGAGTGGATCATCGAATCCTCTCTCCATGTGGAAACACCCGATGAGCGACCTTGGGGGCTGCCTTCTCCAGCGCCCCGGACACTCCTCCTCTTCATCCTCCTACCACCCTCCCTCCGTCACCCGAACTCCGTCGGTCGCCTCCCATCACCATTCGCACGCACCACCGCCATCCAACTTCACCGGATACTACGGTCACGTGACCGGACACGGCGTTGACTATTGGCCGGCGTCGCCGCCAGGTGTCGCTAGCTACGCCACCGGAATGAACATCGCGTCTGCCGCGGCCGCTAGTCACATGACCGCGCATCACGTGGTCGGTCACCATTCGGTCGGTGGAGCGTACCACGCTGCGGCGGGGTTGAGTGCGGCCACAGCGCCCTCTCTTGTTGGGGGAGGAGGAGGAGGGGGTGGTGCGGGTGATTGCGGGATTGACTATAAGGACACTGCGAACGCATGGTCCAAGTTCCAGGTTCTGTGAGGATTGAGGAAGAGGAGGAGAAGGATGGGGACGAGGAAGAGGAGGCAAGCAGAGAGAGAGAGAGAGAGAGAGAGCGAGAGAGAGAGAGAGAGAGAGAGAGAGAGAGAGAGAGAGAGAGAGAGAGAGAGAGAGAGAGAAAGAAAGGTACCGACACACAGAGACAGAGACAGACAGAGACAGACAGACAGAGAGGCATAAATGATAGATAGTTAGGTAAACATTGAAGGATGGAGACAGACAAAGGGAGACAGACAGACAGACAGACAGACAGACAGACAGACAGACAGACACACAGATCGAGAGTGAGGCACACAGACAAACAAAGAGGCACAGCGTTGGATGTATACTGTATAGTTTTACTCTCCTCTCGACAACTTAGGAAACCGTTTTAACGACGAGAAGGAACACAACAGCAAGGTCATCATGAGGAGCATCAAACATAATTATTTTGATTGCGGTCCATCAGAACAACGAGGACAGTGGAAAACAATCACAAGCCATGATGACATTGTTTGTCATACAACCTATAACTCTCTGTCATTTTAGACTGTGACAACACCCAATGCAACCAATGCAACCAAGACTGCAAAGGCAACAGAGACACAAGGATTCTATTAATAGGCTTGAGATGACGTCTGCAGCGATGTATTAAGCTGCCATTGTCTTATGAATACTGCCGCTCTATTTATTTTAGGACTGTGCATGCAGACCAAAGATGAACCGCCACCGTTTTTTTGAAAGCTGTGATGATTTTCTCAGCGTTTACTTTTTACCCCATTTGAACAATATAACCTTTCTGTATTACTCTGTCTTAGTCTATCCCTCACTCTTTTAGTCTGTGTTTTTCTGTGTCTCTTTTTCTTTAGGCCTATTGGATGCTTGTAGTCTGTCAATCTCTCTTAGTCTGTGCCTGTCTGACTGCATGTGTCACTCTGTCTTATAGTCTGTTCCTGTCTCTTAGTGGGTGTACCTTAATCTCAGTTTGTGTCAATTTGTCTGAGTCTGTGACCCTGTCTGAGTCTCTCTCTCTGTCTTTGCCTGTGCCTCTGTGATTGTATGACAGTCTGTTCTCGGTCGTCGTTTCCTACCTGTGAGTGTTGGTGTGTTCGTTGATAAATCAGTTTGACTGTCTACTTTGTTGTTTTGTGCATCAACGGCTGATATTACGTTTCTGCAGGTGCCGTAAACTATAGACACCGCCACAACAAAGATACTATATAATTACTAATTATAGTTACTTGACCCCTAAGCCCAGTGTAAGAATTGTGGAAAAATAACTGGGTGTGAGTTGTACTAGGATATGCTTGGAATTTAGATGTGAAAAATAGACTTTACAATGTGGCTCTAAAATGACTGGGGGAGTTGAAACACCCAATAACCCCCTGCAATTCTCACCCTGCCTAAGCCATTCAGTTGCTTTGATGGAGCCGCAGTGTTAATTTTTTCTCATGACGACTGTGACCAAGTTCTTCAAATTAAATCTCGAGTTCATCTCTGTTTCAGTTCCAATTTTCTTAAATAAATTAACAATAACATTGTATTTGAGTAAATTCTCTTTGATATTCTGTTACAGTAGGACTTGTAGACATCATCATCATCAGTCCTCTTCGTGCAATTCTGCACATCGGACAGTGCAGCTCCTCCAATTCTCCCTGTCCACCGCCAGTTGTATCGCCTCGTCCCATGTCATGTCCATGCATTTCAAGTCTTCCCTGATGGTTTCCGGCCAATTTTTCCTTGGTCTGCCTCTTCCGCGCCTTCCCTCCGGAGTCCAGTTCATCACTTGTCTAACTGTCCTTGCTTCATCCATGCGGATCACATGACCCATCCATTTTAATCTTCTCTTTCTGATGATGGTCTCCATGCTTTCCTGTCCAGTTAAATCCCGTACGGTGGTGTTTTTGACCTTGTCTCGCCAAGAGATGTGGAGGATTTTCCTGAGCCATCTGTGGTGCGCCTTGTATACACACGAGGCAAAAATTCCCTTAAAGTTGACCTACTTCTTATAAACTGCTCTTCTTCATTCTGCCCTCCTCCTCCTCCTCCTCCTCCTCCTCCTCCTCCTCCTCCTCCTATTTGTCCTCCTCTTCCCCTCCTGCTTTTCCTATTCCTGTTCTGCTGTTCACCATGCAGTGTTTAATCTAGACGTCTCTGGGGGGGAAAGTTCCCTCCCAGGATTGACATTTCCCCCCCAGAAAAATTTGACGAAATGATATTGGTTTTTTATATAGTTACTGTTTTCATCATTGTTTTACATGAAGTGTTATAATATACTGTGATATTATTTATTATTATATGATTATAATGACATTATTTACTACTATAATATATGATACTATCATGTTAAGATGACACTTTAAAATGCTGCCATTGCAATGTGGAAATTCCAAAAGTTTCTAATGGACCACTGAAAAAGTACAGCTATTTTGTTAAGACGACACCTTAAAATGCTGCCATTACAATGTGGAAATTCAAAAAGTTTCTAATGGGCCACTGAAAAAGTACAGACCTATTTTGTTAAGATGACACCTAAAATGCTGCCATTGCAATGTGGAAATTCAAAAATTTTCTATTGGGCCACTGAAAAAGTATACAGCCTATTTTGTTAAACTGACACCTTAAAATGCTGCCTTTGCAATGTGGAAATTCCAAAAGTTTCTAATGGGCCACTGAAAAAGTACAGCTATTTTGTTAAGACGACACCTTAAAATGCTGCCATTGCAATGTGGAAATTCCAAAAGTTTCTAATGGGCCACTGAAAAAGTACAGCTATTTTGTTAAGACGACACCTTAAAATGGTGCCATTGCAATGTGGAAATTCAAAAAGTTTCTGATGGGCCACTGAAAAAGTACAGCTAGTTTGTTAAGACGACA
>OX457047.1:22227691-22237691 GCA_949752735.1 Lumbricus terrestris
CCTCAACCACCACAACAGCCAACACCACAACACCAACACCACCTACACCATAGTCATCACCCACAACAACACCACCACCTTCAATTACTGAGCTCGTTTAGCTTAGCATTCTATGCGCTGTCTTCCTCCTAAGGGTTGGGGACATTTCGTGCATTTCCTAATTCGTCATTTCTACTTTTCGTATCCATTTATTTACAAAGAAATTCAACGACACGAGTGAAAACAGAGCAAATTGAAAACTGTTGAAGATACACCAGTAATGATAAATACACCAAAATCTAACGTCGTTACGTCATTTCCGGTTAAGAGATCAATGCCTGTCCGAGTTCCAACGATCCCGACCCATCTCCATCCTACAACTGGTTGCTAATGAAATGCACGGACGGACGGTTACTGTATTCTTAATTGGGTCAGATCAGCTTGATTGCGTCAGATCAGCTTTAGTTGGGTCAGATCAGCTTAATTAGGTCAGATCAGCTTAATTGGATCCGATAAGATAAATTCTAAGTTTAAGCTTATGCCTTGATTCTTTTAAAATTTAGGTCAGCTTTACTAACCTTGTTCAGACTGAATTTCGTCACAATATTCCTATCAAAGATATTAGAGTTTTAGTCGTAGACTATAAGGTCTTTGTTCCTATAGGAAAAGTGGTAGGCCTAATACTGTAATATAACGAACGGACGAATTGCAACGTTTCGTGCAGCAAAGTTTAAGACGGTTCTGACATCTGGCGAATGCGAGTGTTAGACTGACGACATCAGGACCACAGCGTACATTAATTATCACCATAGCGACATCCACAGTGCTATCACGCAGCGCACTCTAGCGAACGCTGCTCGTTCTCAAGTATTGTATTTTCGTTTGTTGAGAAGGAAATTCGCTGCCAAAATGGCAGCAATATTAACAACATAATATTATCTAAATTTTACAGTTATAGGAATAGAGGTTATATTGCGCAATAGCTTGTGGCCAAATGAATTATTGGGCAAGAGTTTTCTGTGGCTAGATTTTTTTATCTAGTGTCCTTTCTTATCTCTTTTTAAATCTTGTAGCCTACCTACATAATGGTAGAACACTGAAGAATAAGAGTGTTCTTTTAGTGCCCATCTCAGGATCCTGGGTGGTCGAGTGGGTTGTAGCCCGCTCGCCGCGCCGGCGACGCGGGTTCGATTCCCCGGTCGGATCTTTACATACTGCGGGTTGCTCGGTCGCAATATAAACGTGGAGTCGACGCTGATATCATCTTCGTAATGGAAAAGAGTCGTTAAACCCATACATTTCATTTTGCCCATCTCAGCTAAGTCCCAAGTTTAATTGATCTATTAGGTGAAACGCAAAAAGACGAATGATCGAAGTTGATTAGAGTCGCTAATCATCGTAGCACTATAATTATTGAAACATTAACAGCTTCGAGCATTATCAAATTTAGATGTAGGCTAACTACCAAAAATCATTGTGCAGCGGATGTTTCCTCGAGAGAACACTCGTAAATTATTTGATAGCTAGTTAGAGGTTAGCTCATGGATTGAATTGAGGGGTGTCACATTGCAGACAGCGCTCATGACGACGAGTCCAGGATTCGAACCTGGGTCCTCAGGCTATAAAAGCCTTACCATGTGCACTGGTAGACCATTCAGTTACAGACAGCGATCCGAACTCCATGACATTCAATTCCATCGACAGGCCTATATGTTTGTATGTGCACTTGTTATAGCACCCCTTCAAGCTCCCTACTCAGAGGCGAGCCCGACTACAGAGCGGACACAGCATCGGAGTTTCACGCCGAAGCGCTGAGCAATTGCGAGTGAAGGGCTTGCCCAAGGTCCCTACGCGGCGACATGAGCTTGAGGTGGATTCGAACCTGCAGCCCTTCGGCTACAAGGCAACGAACATACCCATTACACCACCGCGCCCCACAAATTATATATATCTATATTATAAGGCAGAAATTCCATATGTTTGTTTATTTGTACGCTTTTGACAGAATTGACTCTCCCCTGCAGAATAGGCTCGGAAATGAAACAGCGTCGGTTTAAAAAAAACTTTGAAATCGATTCTTACCCAAATTATAAGGTCAGATTGACTATTTTCAGGTTTTAATTCCGTTCAAAACAAAAATTATTAGCGTTTTAAGACAGATTTCATCAGTAATTGATCACACAAGCGCGTAACTCAAGAGTCTACACCGCATGACGTCATACCCGCCCAGTAATAATATCCGTAGCGCCCCGCAGGGACGGGTTACGTTTGGCTTTTTGGAGAAGCGATGTGGGGTGGAGGGTTGGCGAAACCCGAAATTTAGCAGTCAACGATGGGTACCAGAGTGGGGAAGTGTTTAAAACCCGAAATTTCACTTTAGAACTCGAGTTATTGGCGTTTTAAGACAGAAGCGTTTTAAAACAGATTTCATCGCTCACGCGTTGGTAAACAGTATCGAGCTTCAGTAAAAGAGTCTACAGCCCGAATGACGTCATACAAGCCCAGTAATAATTTCCCTAGCGGGGCGTGTTACGTTTGGCTTTTTGGGGAAGCGGGGTGGGGTAGAGGGTTGGCAAAAACTCGAAATTTAGCGGTCAACGTTGGGTACCATAAGGGAGTGGTGTTTAAAACCCTAAATTTCCCGGGCAACGCCGGGTTACACATCTAGTATATTATATGGCGTAAGAACAGTTCAATATACGAGCAAAAATCGGCTGTGACTGACTGATGTACGCATATATATATATATATTATATATATACACATATATATAATTATATAGTGAAGGAAAAAATCAAATTCAACACGCTTAGATTTTCGAAATAGATCGGATCTCAGTGTTTCTTTGTCTAAGTGGCAAACGCTGCTACAAGCGACAGGACGCGAGAAGAAGAAGAAGAAGTGTAGAAATGCGAAAAGCTACGACAACAGCAACGGGTTCACAGAAAAACGGTTCACAAATGGGCGCCAGCACATAGGGGCACTTATTGCCCCACCCGGAAAATTGACACCCATCTTTTTTGCTAAGTGCTTTTTTGGTTTTAACTAAGTTCTTCGCGCTAAAGCACCAGTGACACACAAAGGGAAATTGAGAAATTTGCAATTACAAATCTTTGAAAAATACCCATGTTCTTAAATTGTATTTTTCAAGCTCTTGCAAAAGAAATTGACCGTGACCAATGTGTTTTGCCCCCCCCCACCCTCTTGCAAAAGTACCTGCTGGCGCCAATGGGTCCATGACAAAACGCGCACTACGACAGAGGTTCATGGCAAAATGGTAGCCTGGTAGGTATAAACGACAAAAGGTTAACGACAAATGATTCACGACAAAAGGTTGTAGAAGACTAGAAATCAGAAGTTCACTTAAGAGAAACGAATACTTGCTTAAATAGAAGCTGGATTTGTGATTCCTCGCATCAGTGGAAACTGATTAATGAAAGCAATTCCGTGATAATTTTTTGCTTAGATTAGAAGCTGGATCGATGAAACAAATGCATCGCTCAAATAGAAGCTGGCTTGAGGAAAACAATTCTTTTCTTGAGTAGAAGTGGATTGAAAAATAATGCCTCACCTTCCCATAAATTGAAGTTGGATTGATGAAGATGATATTTGCTTAAATAATGTAAGTTGTATTGGTAAAACTAAAGCACTGTTCTCATCAACACAAACAACTTCTAAAGCCTAGTTGCACAATGAATTAGCACGGAATTTGTTTCGCCAATCAAGCTTCTGTTTAATTAAGGAGTTAGTTTCTCGCAATCCAACTTCTGATTGTCATGAATCTTTTGTCTTGAGCCTTTTGTCACGAGACTTTTGTCTGTGAATTATCTATTGTTGAACAATTTGTGTCATGAACCATTTATATAGTGACCAGTGTGAGAATTGTAGAAAATAACTGTGGAGTCAATCTGCCACGTGGAGTTGGGGTGTGAAAAGAAGACATTACTATATATGGGCCCTAAGAAAGAAGACTTCACTATGGGGCCCTAAGGAAGAAGGCTTTACTATGCAGCCTTACGAAAGAAGACTTTACCATGGAGCCCTAAGAAAGAAGATTTTACTATGGGGCCATAAGAAAGAAGACCAATTAGACCATACTATGGGGCCCTAAGAAAGAAGACTTTACCATGGGACCCTAAGAAACACCAAGGGGTCAAGCCCCCCTCAACCCCACAGCAATTCTCACACTGGTAGCGTAACCATAGTAACGACAAAACATCTAAACAATAGAAATCGCGATGAGCCGACGGATCATCATTAGGCAAATAGTATCTCCATCTCATTCGCCAGGCGGCGATAGTGGCGACGCTGTATATGTGCGTCTGGCGCCACCTATTGCCCGAACATGCCGGACCAGAGAGACACGAACTCGGACTTGTCGAGGTTTCCGTCCTGGTTCGTGTCGAACATGTTGATCAGGTACTTGGCCATGGCCTCGTCGAAGCCCATCAGGTCCTTAAGGACCGTGACGACCTCTCCGGGGCTGAGAACCCCATTTCCGTCCACATCCAGCTGGTCAAAGCGAGCAGCAATCTCATCGTTTCTACAACAAAACGAAACCATCATATGAATAATTTTTATTATAAAGTATAGTTTTAATCAATCAGACATCGCTACTTTAAACACAGTGGCCTTGGCAGATACTAAAGTGCAGGGCTTTTTTTAGCGTGCAGTTCTACACAAAATGTGCAGTTCTAAATGGATTCGTGCAGTTGTAGAAGCACTTTCGTCACGTTCCGTGCAGTTAACACTAGTAAAAAATAGGTAATTTTCCTCAGATTGGGAGTAGTTTACCATGGAGGATGAGAAAGGAGAGAAGAGGATGTGCAGTTCTAAAAATTCCTTAAAAACAGCCCTGCTAAAGCGGCCTTGGCAGATACTAAAGTGGTCTTGGCAGATAAACTAAAGTGGCCTTGGCAAATACTAAAGTGGCTTTGGCAGATAGCCTACTAAAGTGGCCTTGGCAGATACTAAAGTGGCCTTGGCAGATACTAAGGTGGTCTTGGCAGATATACTAAAGTTGCCTTGGCAGATACTAAAGCGGTCTTGGCAGATATACTAACGCTGCCTTGGCAGACACTAAAGTGGTCTTGGCAGATATACTAACGTGGCCTTGGCAGATATACTAACGTGGCCTTGGCAGATATACTAACGTGGCCTTGGCAGATATACTAACGTTGCCTTGGCAGACACTGGCAGACACTGAAAGTGTTCTTGGCAGATACTAAAGTGGTCTTGGCAGATATACTAACGTTGCCTTTGCAGATATACTAAAGTGGTCTTGGCACAGTTGGCAGATATACTAACGTTGCCTTGGCAGATATATACTAACGTTGCCTTGGCAGATATATACTAACGTTGCCTTGGCAGATATATACTAACGTTGCCTTGGCCTCTGCGTAGAATCCAGCGAACTCCTCGATGTCCAGCTTTCCATTTCCGTCCTTGTCGAACCTCTTGAGCAGCATGAGAACCTTGTCCGCTGGAAAGTTGAATGGATCCGTCTGGAGAATGGCCGACGCTTCGTCCAGAGTGATGAAACCGTTGCCATCGACGTCGTACTCCTTGAACTTCGGAACCAGCTGGACTTTTCTGGTGAAGGATGATAAGCACGGTGTCAGATGAATACGTTGCATTGAAAATGCAAGAAACGATGAGGATGAAAAGGGGTAAAGGAAAAAATGCAAGAAAAGATGAGGATGAAATGGGGTTAAAGGTAAAAATGCAAGAAAAGATGAGGATGAAATGGGGTAAAGGTAAAATGCATGGAAAGATGAGGATGAAATGGGGTAAAGGTAAAAATGCAAGAAAAGATAAATTAATATGTGAGGATGAAATGGGGGTAAAGGTAAAAATGCATGGAAAGATGAGGATGAAGTGGGGTAAAGGTAAAAATGCAAGAAAAGATGAGGATGAAATGGGGTAAAGGTAAAAATGCATGAAAAGATGTGAGGATGAAATTGGGCAGCGGTAAATATACATGGAAAAATGAGGACGAAATGGGGGTAATGGTAAAAATGCAAGAAAAGATGAGGATGAATAGGGGAAAAGGTAAAAATGCATGAAAAGATTAGGGTTAAATGGGGGTAAATAAAAAAAGATGAGGATGAAAAGGGGTAAAGGTAAAATGCAAGAAAAGATGATGATGAAATGGCGTAAAGAAGAAAGGCAAGAAAAGGTGAGGACGAAAAGTGGTGAATGTGAAGTGAATGACAGAATCTGATATGCCTCACATTCCAGGTTCTAGATTATGCATAATAATATGGTATTCGATGAACAAGCAATATACGAGTATAGATGAGATTTAAGAGTTGACTTGGTGTGGATCACAACAGTTAGCAGTATGGACATAGGCAGATAACAAGACGCGGCCGGTATACAAATTAAGGCTCAACCTGAATAACAATAGAGAGAGAGACAGACAGACAGACAGACAGACAGAGAGACAGAGATAGATAAGAGGACTTTGTTAACTTCAAACAATTCAAATTCAGGTCATGTAGATTGAAAGTCCGATGTCGGACTATGGCCAATTCGTTGCCAGACATCCTCCAGAAACACATGTAGCCTACAGACGGGTGCTGCAACACCCTTCTCGTTTTCCTCCTCCCATCTCTCCTCCTCCTCCTTCCGCTCCTCCCCCGCTCCTCCTCCTCCCATCTCTCCCTCCTCCCAAGATCCTCAAGTGTTCTGATCTTCAGTCGGAATAACACGCCTATATATAACAGAACGACGACGACGGTTAGAGCAGCATTTTGCATCATTCTGTTGGATCGAGACTTCAACTCCCATAATCGACCTTTCCATTCCCAGTCGGGTCTTTTCCTCCACTTCCCATTTCATCCACGCTCTTCCTCCTCCTCTTCCGACCAATGCCCGGACGATGCCTCCCTCTGCAGGCATCACCCTGCTCCTTCACCGTGCATGCTGCCTCCGTTTCTGCAACACGCAGGCGCTCTATCACTCGATTGACACAAATCCCAGGATGAGGTCTCGTTAAAAATAGATGGATGGATTGGCGGTGGCGGCTCTGGCTCCCCAGCCGCGCCGCCGTCCGTGTACATCGGCAAAAGCGGTTGCGTTGAAGTCGCGAGGTGTCAGGGTGGAGATGAGCGAGAAGCGACGGGATTGAGAAGAGGGGTGGAATGGGGGGAATGTGGGGGAAGATGATGAGAAGATTAGGCGAGGAAGACACATAGACGATGGGATGAGGAGAAGAGGAAAACAAAGGCATGGAAGAATATCGTGATTTGGAAGAGGAAAGGAATACGTTCGATAGAAATAGATATCTATGAGACGACAAGTGGAGCACTGCAGAGAAAATACAATAGTATAGGGAGAAACGGAGAATGACAAGTACACTGGGTGAGAAGGACAACTACACTGGGTGAGAAAGATAAGCACACTGGATGAGAAGGACAAGTACACCATTTGAGAAGAACAAGTACACTGGGTAAGACTTGTTTCCCGGGCGGATTAACCGCACTCCACGTTGCTGATGAGGCTGCTGTATGCTGGCTCAGTGCGAACTGCATACGCTAAATAAATAATACTGGGTAAGAAGGACAAGTACACTGGGTGAGAAGAACAAGTACACTGGCTGAGAGGGACAAATGCACTGGGTGAGAAGGACAAATGCACTGGGTGAGAAGGACAAGTACACTGGGTTAGAAGGACAAGTACACTGGGTGAGAAGGACAAGAACACTGGGTGAGAAGGACAAGGACAACATTTGAGAAGGACAAGTACACTGGGTGAGGAGAACAAATGCACTGGGTGAGAAAGACAAGTACACCATTTGAGAAGGACAATAATACACCGGGTGTATTATAGTAGCGTTAGAATAAGACACAAATACGTACATATGCACGTATACAGTGCATGCATGCAATTGCGTTTCATATGTATCAACGTATGTATCCATGCTACTAGCGCAGGTATCCAGTGGCGTAGCCAGGAATTTTTCATGGGGGGGTTTTATGGCCGGAAACCCTGTTTTTTGCTATTTTTTCTTACTTAAATGGAAAAATAACCTTAAAAAATCTTTTTTTCGGAGCCAATGGGGGGGGTTTTAACCCCCGAAACCCCCCCCCTTGCCTACGCCACTGCAGGTATCTCACCCATGTCCCGACCACTGGGATATATAGCGCTAGATGACAGGCAATGCTTGTATACGGCATGTGCATCATTTATTCATTTGTTCTGTATACCGGCATATGGATGTATGTATGCACTCAAAATGTCCGTCGACTAAATGGCTTCTACCATTGCAAAGCACACGAAGCCCTAAGTATAAGTATTGAATAAGTATTGTAAGTATATGAGTTCATATTATCTTTAAATATAAAGCTCAAAGTTTGTCCTTCTGTGTGTGGGATGTCCGAATTTTGTCCGGAGGCCTACTCGGAAATTACAGCGATTCGTTTAAAAAAAAATTTGCAATCGATTCTTACCCTAATTTGCAGTTAAACGCGACTATTTTCAGCTCTCAATTCACTTTATAAGTCCCGAGATGTCAACATTTTAACTTGCACTCGATAAGCGATTCAAAATCCATTCACGTTGATCGCCTCCATAAGGCCTCCATTGCCTACCAGAGAACTACAGCCAATGGCATGACGGTTTGAGGTCACGTGATATTTACTTCTATCGAAAATATTTGCGAGGATTATTCTCGGCTTTTTTCTTCTGATCCACACGAGAAAATCATAAAGATCGCGATCCAAAAATCTTTCCATATTTTAAATTTCGCTGTTATAAAAACGATATATTAGACACGGCATAATTATGTTCACTAAACTCATGGCGTCATTATTTTGAGCTCAAATCTTCACGTCACATCTCGTCAAACCGCGTAGCAAAAATGTTGTGGACGTAAATAATGCGAATATAACTGCAAATAATCGGAATAAAAAAGCGTAGATTAAAAAAACTTTCTTTATCTAAGTGGCAAAAAACAATTTATGAAAAAAGCACGTTGCGCTGAATGGTAGTATCTTTTCATAAAAAGTCGTTTTTCTCAGTTACGTGTCGCGTGGACTTAACGGGTTTTGCTCTTCAATTATCGACCAGACCTGTACACCTAGCGGAGAGGTTCGTTACTTCTCCTTAACGCGGGGGTCGATGGAAGGCGGGGTCAGAATGCTGAAGTCGGAACGGGGTCAGGCGTGGCTGGGGACAAAACTTATATTTCCCGGCAACGCCGGGTAATTCAGCTAGTATTGTATATGTTCAAGAATAATTCCGAAACGCAGACTTGAACACAGTAGGCTAGAGGAGAAAACATTGACCTACATATAATAGAATTTTTGCGAAAATTCCGACTAATAGGCTTATTATTTACAATGACGAGAGCTGATCTGTCGCAATAATTATTATTGAGTGTTGAGCAAATAGCAAAGACCACGTGATTAGAAAGAAGTCGGTCGAGATGCTATTGTTGGAAATCGTCAAAGTTGTCATTTGGGTCTAAAACGGTACATGATGGATTTGTTGGTGCACAGCTCAATGTAGGCTAAGTGTAATAGGAGGAGTATACAAGGAATTAGACCTTTTCAATGCTCTTTATTGTACTGCATATACATGCAGCTAGCAGTAGCAATACTGCAGCATAGCCTATAAAATCATGCTAATTTGCATAGCCTAATGCTAATTTGCACAGCTTTTATGCTAATTTGCATAACCTATGTGCTAATAGGCTTATGGTCTATGCTAATTTGCATAGTTTATATCAATCGATTACTCAGTGATCATTAAATTGATCCTAAAGATTATCTGACAGTCAGTGACAGACGACTTAACTTAGAAATCAATACAGCGCCAAAAACCCAGTGAAAATAGAAAGCTATATTATAGATTCATCCTTACGAACGTTTTCGCTGGGTGATGGGCCAACACGAAATCTAGAAGGACACTGATTCCCGCTGATTAAGGTGACCCCATTTTTGTATGAAGTCGCCCAGCAAACAACCTGCATGGTGTGTTACCTGTTATTAATAATATAAGCCTATATAGACGCCTA
>OX457047.1:22242691-22415537 GCA_949752735.1 Lumbricus terrestris
TGCATGCCAGCAATGCGCGTTTACCCGTTTGTTCAGTGTGAGAATTGTGGAAAATAGCTGGGTGGGTTGGACTATGATTCATATGGAATTGGTTTATGAAAGCAAACTTTGCTATAAAGCTATAAGAAAGACTGAGGGGTTGAAACCTCCAACACCGGCAATTTTCACCCTGCATTTGTTCTTATATACCTGCGAAAGAAACTCATATACATGTAGACCTTACGTCCATCTTTGGTAGACGAGATTCTTGCAGCGTATACTGAGACTTAGGAGCATAGCACTGAAACATTGGAGGGTAATGAGTCATATATGTTGAACGCTGAGAAATTTTCGTTTCTTGAGAAATACATGAAAATTATTGAAACATTGGAGCAGGGTTATAGGCGTACTGGCAAAATTTGAGGTGAGTAGCCTACACTGTATGGATGGATCCAGATTTGACGAAGATCTAAGACAACAGAGACCGCTGCCCTTGAAAAAATTTTCTTTGGCATATTACAGCACTTTTATTCGTGAGTACACTCCACAGTACTATTGACTATGTACATAGGATACTTAGGTCTGTTTGCAGGCCTATCTTCCCGTATACTACAAACAAATATCTGCGAGGCGAGTGCACACTGCATAGCCCCTATTGCAACCGTGCATTGGAGCGTTTTAAGACATCAGTATCTGCCTCGAGCAGACATGATTCCACGGCAGCAGGAAGAGTGTATTGAGTGAGACGAAGGATTCGGATTAAGTCGTCGGCGGTCGCCGGATACACAACATGGGATCAAGATGGCCGACCGTCGTCGTCGGCGGCTATATATAATCCCAAGGTGCATTGATTTCTGCACACGATCGACGGCCGAAACGCCGCCGGCAGATTCGCTCTCGCCATTTCTCATCCAGCTTCTGATTCCGCGCTTGGCTTTATTAGTCGCGACCCGCAAAGCCTCGCTCCCGATTAAATATGGCGTCCAGGTCAAGGCCGAAGATGACCGACATATCCGATCGGAGGAGGAGGCGAGGAGTATGCAGAGAGACCGCAAAATGGAGAATTTATGTCTTATCCGTGATTTTCAAACGCCGCCGATGGAGAGATGGCGCCAGCGACGACTGTGTTGGTCGACGACGACGACGACGACGCCATCCAACGCAAAGGATGCCGCCACGCCGGATGGCGCTAACGGCAAACCATTATATATTTGTTTACTTTATATATATATAATATATATATAATATATATATAATATATATATATATGCATATGCTATAATGCTATATATCATATGCTATACATCGTATGCTATATATATATATATATATATGTGTGTGTGTGTGTGTGTGTGTGTGTGTGTGTGTGTGTGTGTGTGTGTGTGTGTGTGTGTGTGTGTGTGTGTGTGTGTGTGTGTGTGTGTGTGTGTGTGTGTGTGTGTGTGTGTGTGTGTGTGTGTGTGTGTGTGTGATATATACATATGAGCAGCTATAGATGCAGTGCGATAATTGTGGGAAAATAGCTGAGGCTTAAGGGTTGTTGTTTTATAATCCACATGGAATTGGGGTGTGAAAAACAGACTTTACTATGGGGCTCCAAGAAAGACTGGGGATTGAAACCCCGGCAATTATCGCCCTGACTAGATGGATGTCGTAAGCAAGCTCAGCACAATAGCCAGATAGCGCTATAATTCTCCAACCAGCAAGACTTATAAGAGCAGTCAGATAGTTCTGTTGAGCAACCAAGAAATGCAGTAATCGCCTACAGGTACGACGTACGTGCATTAATATATATAAAAATAAATATATACTATATATAATGTATAATATACATATATAACATATATATAAATATATATGGCCCACATCTAAACACGTACAATTTGTTTAATGCTGCCACGAGTGAACCTGCGCATACATGTAAATGCGTTGGATGGGAGCAATAAAACAATTCCTGTCTGGATGGAATCGACTGCCAACCAACATGTACACACACCGCTGGATAGCGTCCACCACCAACTATAGCTCTGTTGACCATCAGAAGCGCCTCCAGACGACCGATGGCAGGACAGAGGGAAGAAAGGGAGGGAGGGATGGGATGGGATGGAGGGACGTTGGAGACGAAGGGAAGAATGGAGGGAAGAATGGAAATGGCGAAGGGAGGATGTGAAGGACGGAGGGAAAGATGGAGGGAGGGACAGAGGGAGGAATGGAAAGAACGGGGAGAGGAATGGGATGGATGGAGGGAAAGATGGATGAAAGAATGGAATGGACGCAGGGAGGAGGATGGTAAGAACGCAGGGAGGGAAGAACATAGGAAAGAATGGAAAGGGCGGAGGGAGGGAGAGATGGAAGGAACGGAGGGAATAATGAAGAGAAAAATGGAAAGGATAGAGGGAAGGATAGATGGAAGCATGGAAAAAGACGGGGGAAATAATGGAAAGGACAGCGGGTGGGATGGAGGGAAGAAGGGAGGTATGGAGGCTGCGTGGTTTATGTATAGCTGCGGATTTCGACGGCCATCACGACCTAAGCATGTACATGACCAGCACCGTGCCACTGCAGCTACATGCATGTAGCATCAGCGTTGCCGAGTGGGTCGTTAATCGGGGGGCTTAGGACGATTAGAGCGACATCCAGCGACGTAAAACAGTCGCCGGAAGTCATTGCGTCAAGACCCGGATGTCAGTCAATCAACGCCAACTGCAGCACGAAGTATGGAACGGAATGAAAGCAAAAGAATAAGCAAAACATTTTCATCGTATAATTATTATTTTGATGTTTGTTCATTGCTTGGATTGGATGCATTGCATTCATTTGATGGTGACTTGCTAAAGATGTTGTAAGAATCTTACAACAGCCCCAAACAGACAAAGAGAAGAAGGAGAATAGCGAGGAGAAGGAGGAGGAGAGGAAGGAGGAGGAGTAGCAGGAGAAGGAGGAGGATAAAAAGGAGGAGAAGGATGGAGGAGAAGGAGCAAGTGTAGGTGGAGGATGAGGAGGAGTAGGAAAAGGAAGAATAGGAGAAGGAGGAGGAGGAGGAGGAGAAGGAGGAGGAGAAGGAGGAAAAGAATGAGAAGAAGGAGGAGGAGGAATGGAAGGAGGAAGAATAGAAGAATGAGGAGAATGAGGAGGAGGAGGAGTAATGGGAAAAGGAATAGGAGGAGGAGGAGGAGGAGGAAATGTTATGATGGAGATATTCTATTATTACAGGTCTAAAGAGGTGCGTGTGATGATTGATTGCGCATTTTTCTAGTCAATCTAGTGATCTAGTGATTCTAGTCGATCCTGTATGTGACAAAACCTAGCGTAATTATTATTATGTTTAATAGTAGTAATACACAGTTCAGGGCATGTGTTATGTTGTTAACTTTAGTCGTCTGCCCAGTTAATACGGTCGTGTATATCATAGTGTACAGTGTACACAGAAGAGGAAGTGGAACCGTGTACAGTGTACACAAAGGAGGAAGTGGAACGGTGTACACTGTACAGTGTACACAGAGGAGGAAGTGGTACGTGTACAGTGTACAGTGTACAGTGTACACAGAGGAGGAAGTGGAACGGTGTACACTGTACAGTGTACACAGAGGAGGAAGTGGTACGTGTACAGTGTACAGTGTACAGTGTACACAGAGGAGGAAGTGGAACGGTGTACACTGTACAGTGTACACAGAGGAGGAAGTGGTACGTGTACAGTGTACAGTGTACAGTGTACACAGAGGAGGAAGTGGTACGGTGTACAGTGTACACAGGACTAAGCGGAGACATAATAATTAATAATTAAGGAATCCGACATTCGTTTAGATTTTCATGAATATTAAACGATGCAGAAGCAATGCCTCAATTATTTCAGGTTAAAAATTCCATTGTCTCCCACCCAGGTGACAATGATTAATATGCTTATTACTTGGATCTTATGCGGGGTGTAGAGGTGATTATTTTTTCGTCGTTGGTGCGCGTGCGTGCGTATGCATGTGACGGATTTGTGGTCGCATACGTTGAGAGGAAGATGTGGAGGCGGACGAGGAGGAGAACGAGGAGGAGGAGAAGGAGGAGGAGGAGAAGGAAAAAGGAAGAAGAACGAGAAGGAATAGAAAGAAGGGGATGAGAATGGAGAGAATGAGGAGAATGTGGAGAATGGAGATAATGTGGAGAATGTGGAGAATGGGAGAATGTGGAGAATGGGAGAATGTGGAGAATGGAGAGAATGTGGAGAATGGAAGAATGTGAAGAATGGAGAGAATGTGGAGAATGGAGAGAATGTGGAGAATGGAGAGAATGAGGAGAATGTGGAGAATAGAGAGAATGTGGAGAATGGAGAGAATGGAGAGAATGTGTAGAATGTGGAGAATGAGAGGGAGGGTAAGTAGGAGGATGCAGACCAATGGAAGGGGAAGGCAGAGGAGGAAGTGTAAGAGCATAAAAAGGAGGAGGACGAGGAGGAGGAAGCTAGTGTATTTTATTGTCAGAGAAGAACAATGCAATCTGCATTGATGTAAAATTCATTACTGCAGCGTACTGCTGAGCTATAGAGATATAGCTGCATGGACGGACCTAAGGATGGGGAAGAAGCAAGGAGGAGAGAGGAATGACGAACGGACAAAAGGACGAACGGACAAATGGACGAACGAACGGACTGTGGAATGGACGGATAGAGGGAAGAATATCCAGGACTATAATCTACAGCGTGGGCTAAATAACTTGTGCTTCATGAATTTTGTTTCGCGCCTTTAATCTGAAGGACCAACAGAAGGGGAAGGTAGAGGAGGAAGTGGTCATTTTTATGTTCTAAGGCTATTGAATAATATAATTTCCCTCGTGGTTCTACTGTATTATTTGAATACTGTGGCGTTTGATGATTAAAGGTCACTCCTCCTCTCTGTTCCGTCAGCATCGCTGGAAAGCATGTTGTTCCTGAAGTATACAACGGTTGTCTTTGGTTGCCGTTCATTCAAGGTTGTTGCAATGGTTGCTCCATCTGGAACTATCTCTCCCTCCATCCTCATGTTCTTAACGCTCTAAATCTAAATCTTACCTCTTCCATGCAGTCAATTTATGGTTTGCAATGTTTGCAGGCTTTCAGGGTTTTCAGTATTTAGTGTGCACTCAGGACATTGTAGGAGAGTACACTGCCAAACTGCAGCTGCATTTTAATGCATGATTGTTTATGCAGATTTAGGTTTAGTAATTGGTGGACTGCATGTTATATGGAAACACATTTCCGTCAGATGCGTCTATTCTTTTATCAGTTAGAACTGCTTTAGTCTAAACATTGTTTAGTTTCTTTCTTTCGCGCTTAAATTCCGTTTTTCATTACAAATTATTTGTTTCTTTCGTCATTCATTTCTTCCATTTACAGTTTTCTATTTTCACTTGCCTTTATTTGTTCCTTTCTTTCTTCCAACCTCCTTTCTTCTTTTTCTCCGTGGCTCCGTTCTTCCTTCTTTCACCTGCACCCAGTTCATCCCATCTTCCCCTGCTCTTCTTTCTAACAGCATTCACCCCCCCTATTTTTCATATCCATCCTTCATTTCTCTATTTTTCTTTCTTCAACTCTTCCATCCTCACATCCATCAATCGCTCACCTATAATTTTCCTCCTTCATTCTTTTCTTCCTTCCTTCCATCCTCGTTTCCTCCCTCTTCTCCTTTTTCCATCCATTGTTCATGCATGCCTTCCGTCATTTCTTTGTTTATCTTCTCTCGCTCGCTCTTTTTTCTGCCTTCGGTTGGATGATACAAACACAAAGTACCGATTGATTTGAGAAACCATCTTTCGTCATCCAATACAAACGAGAACCGCAAGTGAAAAAATCCCCTTTCGAGACAACTTGACCGCGACTCCAAACACAAACTCAAACACAAACACACCGCCGGCGTCAATCAATACAAACACAGGCAGCACAAACATTCTCACACAAACACAAACACATATGGGCAAACACACGCACAGTTCTTTAATGCTGAAATGGTTTCTAATTTGTGTGTATGCGTGCCAAAGTGTTTCCTGGAAACTGCCGCGGGGCTCTCAAAACCTATAGTTGATAATATTTTTGCAAAGACAAAATGGTCGCCACACACGACTTGATATTCGCAATTAATATTTTTGCACGAGGTGGATGCAAATTGCCTCACAGGCTGTTAAGGCAGCCGGTCTTGACCTAATGGAACTTAGTTGTGAATCAATGAAAATTACATGTGAGCTCATTGCAATGGTCTGGAGTAAGCCTGTACAGTGTACACACCATATAGCAATTTGGCCTATAACAGAGTATTTCTGTGATTTCTATCTGATTAACTGATGCAAGAAAAAATGCGCTAGGTAAATGACTCATTAGTTCAGCGGTTCTCAACCTGTGGGTCGCGACCCCCACGGGGGTCGCCTGACGATTTGCCAGGGTCGCCTGGAGCCTTCAGAAATTTCCAAAGATGTACACAAGTTTATGTATATATAGAAGTAATAGCATTTTGAACGCTTACACTATAGCCTAACAACTTAAAGAAAAAATTTGCTCATAGACCTAGTTTCGCTACGATTCGTTCGTTAGCTTGCGGTACTAATTTAATTTTTGCCATTTTTATTTTCGAATGTAAATTGCTCTTTTACCAAGCTTCTAAAAATAAAACAATACCCGGTTTGCTCCAAAATTTATGCTGTCAGCTAGTGAGGTCTATACATGGGCGGATACTTTGGGAACAGGTGTACGGTCCCTCGAAATTTGTTGTGGGGACCGAGCTGCTTAGGCTATATCTACAAATGTTTCAGAAATGGAGTCTGTAGATATATTTCATAAATATCATTATGTGTTTCTATAGTATACAGTGTTACCTGCTGTCTATCCATGAGCATCAAGCAATTTGTTTAGATGCCAGTTGAAAATGCTATCATTACCGTGTGTAAATTAAAACATTTAAACAATGGAAGGGAATACTTTGGAAGTTTTAAACCACGACTATCAGCACTGAAATTTTGAGCAATTTCGTAAAAATGACAGCCTAAAATGCTACCATTACAGTGTTGAAATTCAAAACAAATTTGACATTAGCTGCTCCCCAAATCCCTACCCCTAATTGGAACATTCATTGAGAATCTAAGTAGGCCTAAAGTTTGTGAAGTTTATAGCCTCCCAAAAGGAATAAGCCCAGTGAAGTGTAATTAAGTTAAGAAAAGAAAAACTATTGACCAATTTTCAGAGAAGCGTATTTTTAATAGTTGCAGCATGAATACATTGAATAGGGAACCTTAAGCGTTTTAATTGTAATGCCCTATTGTCGGTCAAATAGATGAAATCCAACAAATAAACAGAACCGGACGCTATTCAGATGCTAAACATCCTAACTAAGCTGGAAAACATGACCAATAGCCTATTTTAAGGACAAAACTGATGATGCCAAGAATTAAGGCACACTTGGAGAGCTCCAGAAGCAAGACGTAAACTATGAAACTTCTGAAGTTCTGCTTCAATTCCAAATAGGTAGCTCTCACAAATAGCAAGAACGAGGAAACCTCACAAAATTGCCAAAAACAGTTTCCGAATTATGTACAGGTAGTGCAAATGCATAACAATGGAAAATGGTAGCACAATGCAGTGACGTGGGGTGACTTGATCAATTTTGTTGTTGGGGGTCGTCACAACTTTCGGAATGTTATGAAGGGGTCGCCGCACTAAAAAGGTTGAGAACCGCTGCATTAGTTCTTGTATGAAGTGAATGCATCTGGCCTCATACGCTGTTAAATTCAGCAAGTGGCGCTATATAAATGCATAGATACAATACAAAGCAGCCAGTCTTGACATAATCGTGGGGCGAGGTGGTGAAGTCGCCGCGTAGAGACCTTGAGCAAGTCCTTCACTCGCAATTGCTTGGGCGTTTCGGCGTGAAACTCCGGTGCAGCGTGCGCTCTGTAGTCGGGAGCACCTCTGAGTAGAAAGCTTGAAGGGGCGCTATAGAAATGGAAAAATAAATTGTACTTAGTTGTGAATTAATGAAAAATTATGTGCAAACTTAATCAGTCCTCTGGAGTAAACATCTATGGGCGCTAAATACAGGGTGGGCCAGCATAAATGTCCCGACTTTGCACGCGTATAACTTCGCCAATTTTTAACATTTATTTATGCTTAATACATCAAATTAAAGGTATTTCACTCTAGTATTAGCTCTAAAAAAGTCAAACTGGTACTAGTTTGAGTTTTAATGAAATGTTTGGAACAGCCTTAGCCACCGTATTTTGACGTCATTAGCTACGAAAATATGGCGCCGTTGACAGAAGACGACCGTGTTTTGATCCGAATTTTACGAACTGATAAGGGATTCAATTCATTTCAAATGATTAATGAGTTTCCTAACAGAAGATGGAATACACGCACGTTGAATCGTCTGATTAGAAAAATTGATCAAACAGGTACTTCGAGTCGCAAAACACGCGAATCGGTACGAACGGCTCGCACACCCGCTAACATTGCTCGTGTGTCAGAGTTAATTTGCAGTCAAGACGATGACCCTGGTACTAGCAAATCTCCTCGGGAAATTCAACGCGAAATAGGCCTTTCCAGAACCACCGTACGCCGTATTGCAAAAGATGATCTAAAGTTGAAGATATTTCGCCGACGTGAAGTCCAACAGCTCTCCGACGCTGACGCAAAGAAACGGCTGGAAGCATGCAGACGTTTGAAACATCGTATGACTGTTGATAAAATTGAAAGAACATGGTTTAGCGATGAGAAAATATTCACGGTACAAACTCCTACAAACACCCAAAATGATCGTGTCTATGCTCGTGTGAGTAGAAAACGAGATGTGACACCTGGTCGGCTGCTGAAGGGGAGAAAACATTTCTCGCAAAGTGTCATGGTTTCTGTTGCCGTTTCGAAGCTGGGTAAAACGAAGCCGTTTTTTGTAACACCGCGAGCTAAAGTGAACAGTGTTTACTATTGTCAGGAAGTTCTGGAGAATGGATTATTACCTGACATCCGTCGTCGGTCCGGTGACGATTACATCTTTCAACAGGACGGTGCACCTGCGCACCGATCACATTACACCGTCGCTTACTTGACTGAAAACATTCCGGAGTTCATCGAGCCCAACAATTGGCCCCCCAATAGCCCAGATCTTAATCCTGTAGATTATTCGATCTGGGGATATTTGCAGCAACTCGTGTATCGACAGAAGATCCGTAACATTGAGCATCTCAAAGAGGTTATTGTTAGCTGCTGGTCAGATATCAGTCAGCAGTTCATTGACGGAGCGATTGACCAATGGTCTCGTCGCATAGCTGCTGTTGTTGCAGCACGTGGTAGACATATTGAATACTCATTTGATTAGAAAATACTGCAATAGACTAGCGCTCTTAAGTAGTGATCAAAGCTGCAGTGCAGAACAACGTTTTGGCTGTAGACCCCGATGGTTTAATTTCTTGTGCAGTCGCTGTTAGAGAAACTTAGTAGCTAATTACTGAGAAAAACGATGGTTTTGGTTACGTCACGATTTACACCACGTAGGCTAAAGATACAATAAAATTGTGTTCGTGTCTTAATACTAGAGTGAAATACCTTTAATTTGATGTATTAAGCATAAATAAATGTTAAAAATTGGCGAAGCTATACGCGTGCAAAGTCGGGACATTTATGCTGGCCCACCCTGTATATCAATTTAGCCTAATAACATATCTACATGTATGTGGTTTCTATAGCTGATTAATTGATGCACGAAAAATTGCGCTAGATAAATGACTCAAATGATCTTTGAAGAATACAGGAACACAGACGCGTGGACACAAAACATGCGTCACACATACGATTTGCAACGTCTGTCTGCATGAGCGAGTTGTTGTCAATCATGTCCATGCATTCTTATTTCCTACATCTGCTCTTCTTTTGTATATGTATAGCCTACTCTAGTTGCAGAAAAGAATTTAATTGAATATAATACGCATTTTGTATATATGTATAATATATATATATATATATTATAAAAATACATGCATAAGATTCTTTGATTTTGGAAAACGGTGTCTGATGTGGGGCGCGGTGGTGTAGTGGGTATACGTTCGTTGCTTGCAGCCGGAGGTTGCAGGTTCGAATCAACCTCAAGCCTACTCGTAGGGACCTCGGGCAAGTCCTTCACTCGCAATTGCTCAGCGCTTCGGCGTGAAACAGATTCAGTTTCCGCGCTGCAGTTGGGAGCGCTTATGAGTAGTAATCGGGAAGGGCGATATAACAAGTGCACATACATACATAGACATACATAGACATACATACGAGTACATGGACATACAGACTGTGCAGTTTACAGCCAATGACATTGATGAATGGATGTCAATGGAGGAGCAATCATGCGCACTGGGAACAATGTTGTCCCACTTGGATGATCGGTCCCCCGATTCTTTGTCTCTCTTTTATGTAATAAAACGATTCAATTCTCGACGCCACTGCATGGAGTCACGGTTCAGTCTGTCTGAAAGTCTGTCTGTAAGTCGCATTCAAGCGTCGTTCCTTGTGACCATTTGAAAACGATAGTATCATACATGTACACACACCACACACACACACACACACACACACACACACACACACACACACACACACACACACACACACACACACACACGATGCTTGTTACATGTTTAACGAACGACACTGCCATATCAGAGATGATTAGTGTCGCCCTCCTCCTTTATCCAGGCTTGAGACTGGCACTGGCAACAAGCCACGATGTTAAAATCTATAGAACTATATATAGTCACACCATTTATTAATGTTGAAATAGTTTCTTACTTCTACGTTTGCCTGCCTTTGTTTTTATTTGGATGTGAGCGTGTCTGAGTGTGATAAGATCCTCATTAGCCTAATTGATATTATTCTAACAAGACACAAAGGTCACACGTGACGGTTGACACGCTATAATCATTTTGTATCAGGTGTATATATAAGAGTCCTATAGGTCTGCATGCATGTGGTCCTTTAGGCTATATCAAAGGCTTCCATATTAGTCAATTTAATGAATTAAGCCTATTTTATGGTCTCTCTATGGCACCAAGCATTAACATCTAGAATAATAATAATAATAATAATAATAATAATAATAATAATAATAATAATAATAATAATAATAATAATAATAATAATAATAAGAATACGAATACGAATAATAAGAATAATATCAATTTATGGTAGATTGGCGGTTTCTGCATGTAGGCCCTACAGCTGAGAAATTGATGAGAGGAAAATTGTATATATATACAGGCCTATACACTATATAGGCCTACAGCATGATACCATGCATATGTATCACTTGAATTTTCGAAAAATGGATAAGCATACATACGCGGATACATGCACTGCAGTGGCGGCGCTAGGGCGTTAGGGGGGGGGGGCTAAGCCCCTCTTTAAAAAGCTAAGCCCTCCTAAAAAAGGTCATCCGAGTTTTTTTACAAGAAAACTTAAATATTTCCACGATTTCCAACCAGATGACTAAAAAAGGTCGTCAGAAATTTAGGCGAATGAAAATGGAGCCCCCCCAAAAAAACCTGAAATACTGGCGCCGCCACTGATGCACTGTATAGCCTATGTATGTATGTATATATATATATATAATTTATATATATAGACCAGTCTAGTTTCAAGGACCAATTTATCGATCGACCTAACCTATATATAGCGAGGTTTAGTGATTGAATTCTGCGTGAAACGCTGTTTTTAGTTTTCGCACAATATAATGATGCAGCTGTGATGCAAATTGTACAATTGATGAACGAAAAAGGTCGATTATCATTTATGGAGACTGTGCTCAATTGAAGCAAAATCGACGATAAAAACATGTCGAGTAGAACTGGTTGTTTAGTTCCTGGACGATAGATGGCTGACAGTAGTTGTAGCTGATGAGCGATAATGTGACGTACATGCATGGTCATCAATGGTAACCCTGTTCTTCTTTTACGGGTGCGCGCACATTGCACGCGGAAGCTGTACAGGGTGGGCCATAAAAAGTATACCCTGAGATTAAGGCCCACCCTGTATAGCAGCCTGAACATCAGACCATTTGCAACGTTTTTCAACTTAGCGTTGACCCATGGCCGGTGTCACGAAAAAGAGTGTTCAATAATAATCGTACCCCCCTCCGATGAAGAGAAGTTGAAAAAGCCACATCCGTGTGTGCCTGCATTTTCAAATTAACTTACAATGTCATTTGTTTTTAACATTGACACTAGCAGGTATGTTTATCAGTAAAACTAATAAAATTTAAAGTGAATCTAAGTGTTTCAAGTGTCATAAGCAATGTTCAGAGCAAAGAAACTCAAATTTAGATATGTAGTGGCGTCAAATGTCCTTATAGGTGTTCCTAAGTGTTCTAAATGTTTTAAATCTAAATGCTTTAAAATCAAAGCAAGTAAAGTCAGCTAGTAGTAATAAACACAATTGTTATAGTGTCAATGTTCAAAAGAAAGCAAATGAACGTTAATTTGCAAAAATAAACCCTAGAGAAATGACTTTTAAACTTCTCTTCATCTGGGGGTATTCGATTATTAGTGGGATACTCTATTTCGTGACACCGACCTTACGCGCCGGTGTCATGAAACGGAGTATCCCCCCTGAAAGCTATCCGGGGGGATGAATTAATCTATCCCCCCGGATGGAATGAACCGGTCTATACTATCCGGTGGGATAAACAATTCTATCCCCTTTTTTGAAAAATGCGCACAATAAAAAAAGTTAGGCTGTAATCAAAATTCTAAGTGACTCTAATTGTTTTAAGTGTCCTAAGCAATGCTCAGATAAAGGCAACTCGAATTTATTTAGTGACTCTGAGTGTTCTTAAGTGTTTTAAATGTTTTAAGTGCTCTAAAAACATGGCAAAACAAATTATCTAGTAGGAATAAACATACCTGTTAGTGTCATTGTTCAAAACAAAGCAGATGAAAATTAATTTGCCCAAAAAAATAAAAGCGGAAGCGGTTTTTTCGACTCTTTTTAATTCGGGGGATACAATTAATACGGGGGATACTCTATTTCGTGACACCGGCAAATCAAGCATGCAGTTGCCTGGGCGTCAAATTCTAGGGACGCCTTTTGAAAATGTGTTCTATAACAGTCCATGGGTTTATCACTTTTTTTATCCATTTGAATATTATCCAGGCTTGAGTGTTGGCCATACTAACTAAAAAATAATAATTTAGATGAGCGTAAATGCTCTGGCTGCTTCATCATTGAGTTATGACGTAGGGTCAAAATTGATTGGGGGGGGATGCTTTGAGATCGCCAAATGCAGGCTTTGTCTGTGGTGTCATTTGGAGTCGGGCAAGTCCTGCGTTGGACTGTACATATATGCATAGGCGCAACCACCCTATGGGACCCACGGGACGCGTCCCCCCCAACTTTTGAGTGGTCCCCTATTATAACTTTATTATTACGGTCCCCCAACTTTTAGGACGTGATTCATTTGGTCCCCTCCAACTTTTACGACGTGATTGCACCTATGCATATATGCATGTATCCCGTATCCGTAAACTTGTGTAGCCATTTAAAACTACGAGACACGCCTATCCAAATTTTCAAAAGATTCAAGGTATAGTGTACACTTGAAGATGTATATGTGGTAATGTGCAGCAACTTAAAGCTTTTCAGTGGACGAAATATACATAAAAATGCGCACATGCCAACACAAAGTATACATTAATGCATTATTCATTATTCATGCAAATTTATAAATGCACACACACACGTACGCTAACACGTCAATTGGGGCTAAACCTCGTCTGAATAATCTCTTTAGACTATAGGCTATTCATATAAACTTAGGAATCCATCGCCTCATCTCGATTTATAGTTGATCAATGGGTGTTTTGAGTGTTTGAACACCCCCCCCCCCCCCAAATGCAAAAAGTAAAAAATAATAGAATGCATTTACTAGCACATGATGTAAAAACCATGAAATAAAAAAAAGGTCATCACTTTTTTCGGACGGGAGATTTATGATATTTTCTGAAGATTTCGGTCGGATGACTAAAAAAGGGTCATCACTCATTTCGGACGGGAAACTGAGGAAACACACCCCCCCAATCAAATGAAAAATCCTGGATACAACCTTGTAGTTGATCGAGTGTGGAGACGATGGAGACGATCGATCTCACCGTAGAGACAGTCGGACTGCAGGAGGCAACGAATACTAAGCACCTCTGGCGATGTAGATTCGCGTGTGTACCGTATATATTGTGCAGTTCGTGAATATGCATGAGTGTGTGTGTGTGTGTGTGTTTGCGTATGTGTGTATGCGTGTGTGTTTTGTGTGTGTGTGTTTGTGCGTGTGTGTTTGTGTGGGTGTGTGTGTGTGTGTAGGCGTGGGTGTGTGTGTGTTTGTGTGTGTTTGTGTGTGTTTGTGTGTGTTTGTGTGTGTTTGTGTGTGTGTATTTGCGTGTGTGTGTGTTTGTGTGTGTGTGTGTTTGCATGTGTTTGTGTGTGTGTGTGTTTGTGGGCGTGGGTGGGTGTGATTTTATGTGTGACTTGTGTATTACGGTATACACACTGTATACATATCAGAATGAATTATTGCATACAGCCGACTGTGACATTCATGCTATCACTTGCACACATGCATCTACGCTTTTATATAGGCTACAAGCTCTGATCCTATAGTATGTTAACTCGGCCAGGATCGCCTTCGGACTACTCACGGACAACCCTTTTGACTCGACGCAGCGGTCGTGAATAAGCTGGTGCCCCGCGCTTGTCTTTCGAATGGCCCTTTAGAAGTTTGGAAATTACGAATACGATATATATAGGCTACACACGACAGCACAAATTAAAATCGCCATACTCAGCAGTTTACACCATCAGTAGGCCTATAATAGGCCTAGCCGCTTAGACACAGCAACAATATTTAACTTGACTATCTATAGACTTAACTATATATAGGAAACATACTGCATAATTATCATGAGCACATGCAGTTCGGTAATAGAAAAGTGCAGACAACAATGTCTCTGCTATACACACTGCAGCAATGGCAGAAAAGGACAGACTAATGCTTGTATAATTTATAGCCTAAAGAAAATAGGTTCTACATATAAATGCGTATGGGGGTCTATGCAATGTATGCATAATTAGGTTAAACTGGAGCAGGTATATAACCGCAGTCTGTCTCAGTGGCTATACCTGCATGAGTTCCATAGATAAATAGATTTATATATTATTCCATGGACAATGGACGTGATAAAAACGCATTTCCATAGCTTCCACGATGTTTACTTGGTTATATATCCTCAACCACATATAATGGCCGAAAGCACAACAACATGTTTACGTTCTGTTTATTTGCATGCATGCTCGTGCATGCGTGACAGTCGACATTGTGTACAGGTCTACTTGATTGGTCTATACGGTCTAAATGGACGAAACGCACGTTCTCTCACATAATGGATATTATATATATATATATATATAATGTGATGTATATAATGTGATGTATATATGTAGTGCGATGTATATATATATATAAATAACGTGATGTATATATATAATGTGATGTATATATATAGTGCGATGTATTTTATATGTATATAAATAATGTGATGTATATATATATAATGTGATGTATATATAATGTGATGTATATATATAAATGTGATGTATATATATATAATGTGAGGTATACAACTATACATATAATGTACATATATCACGGCGATGTCATCTACTTTTATGTCTCCGTCGTTTCTATAGGCTGCAGAGACCAAAGAAGCTTTCTAATTATGATCTATGCCTCTGGCCATCAATATATATATATATACCCATATATAGATATATATATATAGTCCCATTTATAGTCTATATATACATCGTGTCGTTGTGCAGTTTTCCCCACGAATCTTTATATGCAGTGCATATATATATATATATATATATATATAATATGCAGTATACAATATTCAGCACAAAAAGCTTTCATCGCACTCTCCACTATCACGTGATTAGTTGGACGGACCCGCAGGCTCGTAATATAAAGTGCTATATATATACGATGCAAAGCCGTATATAATATACTAATAATACTATATATATGCATATTTTTTTATGAGATGCATAAATTATGGGGGGTGCGGTGGCGTAGTGATATGGTCTGTGCCTTGTAACCGGGTGGTCGCAGGTTCAGATCCACCTTATGTCATCACTGAGGGGCAACCATGGACAGATTCGTTATGGACAATTATTGTCCGCGACGAAGGCAACGGGACACGTCGCTCATTTCATCGTCGAGTCGATTGCTATATAAAAGCCAACGTACGGACCTGGTGGAGGTGGTGGTGGTGATGATCATGATGATCATGATGATGGTCATGATGATGATCATGATAATCATGGTGATGACGCCGACGACGACAACGACGATGATGATGCCTATGATGATGATATAAACAACAACAGTCATACTACTACTACTGCTACTGCTACTGCTGCTGCTACTACTACTACCACTACCACTGCCACTGCCACTGCCACGACCACGACCACGACCACGACCACCACCACCACCACCACCACCACCACTACCACCACTACCACCACTACCACCACTACCACCACTATCACCACTACTACCCCTACTACCACTACTACCACTACTACCACTACTACCACTACTACTACTACTACTGCTGCTGCTACTACTACTACTACTACTACTACTACTACTACTACCACCACCACCACTACTACTACTACTACTACTACTACTACTACTACTACTACTACTACTACTACTACTACTATCACTATACTACTATCACCACCACCACCACCACCACTACTACTACTAAATGCGGGCAGTAACAAAATCGCGCACGACAAATGCGCAGACAAATGCGCGCGACGAAGAACACATAAACCCAATACACACCCAAAATTTTATAAGGAGCATCTAAACATAATGAAACAGATTGTTAGAAATATATACACAATAAAACTGTGCTACTTCTGTCCTGCTTGTTGGGCTTATTTTCGGCGTCTATTCTTCTGTTTTATTACGTTTAAAATGAAATGCCCCTTTCAAGAACAATAATCTTATGTTATGTTGAGCCTATATTTCCACTAAACTGCTTCAATTTGTTCGAAATGAAATGCTCCGTATACGAACTATATTTGGCTTAATATGGAGAGTCTATGAAACACTTATGAAACATTGTTATTCATAATTTTTCTCATCATTTTTTGATCGTTGCGCGCTTTTTTGCGCGCTTTGGTTGCGCGCTTCTGTCTGCGCCCTGTTGGCGGGGAAGGTTCCTGTTGCGCGCTTTGCGCGCTATTGTCTGCGCGTATTTGTACGCGTGCATTTGTCTGCGCGCTTTTGCCATGCGCGCTTTTGTTACGGCACCTATATTTTGATACAGCACAGAGCCATAGACCATGGTCCTATAAGTATAACCTGAGACAGGGAAACAGTAGTCAGGTGACCGCAATATAAGACGCAATAATATCATTCGGAGCAGCAGGAGCGGAGGGAGGGTGCATGGAAGATCGTGTGGCGTGACTGCAATTCCCTGCATACTCCCCCTGCATCGGATGCGACCGTCAACCTCCTCCTCCGTCCCTCCTTCATCACGCGATCGGTCGAACGATCGGTCAACGCTGAAACGGTGGAGGCGGCGGCGGCGTCTCTCGAGGGGGCGCAGGGTCAGGGTTCGCCGGAGCCCCGCAAACAATAATTTTATATGCGATGCCTGCAGCGTTTGCGAAAGAAAAACAGTGCAAAGCGAGGCTGCGATGTATGATTGGCAAATTTAATAGGAGCATGATAACTATTGTCATGTTAATTGCTGATTTGTAGGCATAGGCGTACGGGAGATTTCAGCAGTCGGGGGGGGGGGGCAAAGATTGAACTTCTGCCCGAAAAAAGATCCTGAAATCTCGTTGAAAATGCAACTTTTTTCCAGAAAAAGTTGACGACCTTTTTTAGTCATTTCCCTGGTCTGTTTGCCCGAAAAACAGTTTTGCCCGAAATTTGGAGGGGACATTTGCCCTCTGGATCCCCGCCTCGTACGCCTATGTTTGTAAGCATATTCAGCTTGCTACAACCTTTTATATTTATATATTTAAGTTTCATGATCAGGGATAAAAAGGCGACTGATCAGGTCTCTCCTTCCTCCTTCAATGGAGAGGTGCAGGGAAGGAGAAAAAAGGGAAGACCAAAGAAACGATGGAGGGACATGATCAAGGAGGACTGTCAGGAGATGCAGGAGGCTGTACATCGGGCAGAGAGCAGAGGGAAATGGAGAGCTTCCATAGATGAGCGGCCTAGTTATGCGTGCTGGAGCATCGCCAAGGCCATAAGTCAAGTCACAACCTTTTAAAGTGCTAGCTCACGTTTATTAAATTTGAGGCGAAAGACGGAAATATTGTTATCTTGAACTGTAATGACTTACGACATTATGGCGAATAGATCAACTGTCTAAGCTTCTCGCTTGATCGACCGAAGATACAGGAACTGAAACAGAAATTAAGCTGCAGTTAGACATTTCAAAGAGAGACGCAATTGCAAAAGGAGCTACAAAACAAAGATGATTAAATGCACAGTTCGAACGAGATTTGAACGAGATCTGCCTTCGTTTACAGAGTACCTAAACATCGATCTAAACTCAACGAAAGCAATCTATAGACTATACTCAAGCCCCCAATATGCAATATGTACATGTATGGGGGGGAGCGGCGGCTTGAGTATTACATTATGTCTCTAAAAATCTCTTCTCAGTGTTCCCTACAGTCTCTCAACGACGTGAACTGTTCTTTGGATTTTGTGGGGAAAAGTCATAAGGCATGGGATGTTTGCCGAAGTTAATAAACAGACATTAATGTGGCAATGGAGACGAAACGACATCTGGTGTCTAATACATAGTTAGCTTGAGGTTGTTGATACATCAGTACAGATACTCCAAAATTTTTCAGTTTATCAATTTATATTATCGCTCGCTTAACCAATGTTCAGTCATAATGATTACTATCCGTAATAAGATCTTATTGGGGGTGTCCTCTTCAGCCCTTTGCTACTTGAAGTATATTTATTTCCTCGGGGCTGTCACGCTGAGAGCGCCTCTGAATAACTAGTCTGTAAGAGGCGCTTTATAAATGCTTATATGCAACACAATACAATACTATGAAGTTCTCATAGCACGCCCCAAGTCCACATAAATCAAAGTCTGACTCGGCAATTATGTTTTGCATTTCTCCAGTGGTGGCGCCAGGATTTCAGTTTTGGGGATCTGAATTTGTGGCAGAAAAATTTCCGTTTTGAGCCGCAAAATTTTTTTAGTCATCGTTAAACATCTCAAGAAAATTTTCCATTTCAACCGCCAAACTTTCTGATGACCTTTTTTAGTCATTAGGTCGAAATCTTCGGGAAAATGGTACTTTTCATATCCGCCCAAACTGTCTCACAAACCTCGTGCGTCCCTTTAGGCCTACGGTTATTTTGGGGGGCTAAAGGGGGTTAAACGTACAAATATTTTATTTTTACATGAAAAAAATGGATGATCTTTGGGGGGTTAGCCCCCTAGCCCCCTAGCGCTGCTACTGCAATTCTCATGCTGCTAAGGCTGCAGCAGCACCCGGGTCTGGAGTTTTGACGGACCGCAGTTATAAGTATGCGTGTGGTGAACCGGAGGGTTGTCAGATTACCTTTGGAAGGTAATCAGAGCACCAGGGCCGCACTAACCTTTATAAATAACACCACCCTGAGTATGACACATGCTGACCATGCTATGTGATAAAGATTGATTCTTCCCTTGGTCAGCCGAGCTGGTCATCTGGTCAGGTAATATTCATATCGTTTGATGACCATTACCTGCAGGTATAATGACCATCTGGTCATGCCTGCCTACGGTCAGATCACGTTTGCTCATGATGTTCCTCATTTTTATCCGCTTGGACATAATAGTCTATACTGACGACGACAATCTGATGAAACATGTGCACGAATTTCAGATTGACGTGCATTGGATATACGGTTACAGTTGTTATTACATCGTGTCGTGATCTGAAATTTTCTTCAGCTGCTGCTATTTCTGGAAAGTTATTTCAACGGTGGACTCTAGCTAGAACAGTCACGGCCAGACAGAGGCTGCGAATGCATACTCTGTGTCTTCAGTACGGAAAGTTTGGTGGGTGATGGTGGAAACCATTAGTCATTATGCATACGAAAGAAATCTCAAATTTGCTTCTCGATGACTTGGTTTATCGAAATAGCTGCGCAAGGATTCTTTAAAGGCTGCTAACCTATAGGCTGCTATAGCGTTGTGAATCATTTGAAGATTTCAAGATCAAATCAGCCTTTTAAACGCAATTAAACTCTAAAGCAGTTCCATAAAGTGAATGGAGAATCGAAAAACTCAATTTGACGTGCCGTTTAGAAGCAAGTTCAAACAACCGAAAAGCAAGAAGACTTGAGCATGTTTTGATTAATCTTATTAATCTAACTAATCTGATTAATCTGATTAATCTGTGTGGTTATAGTGCGAATGGTCTTTCGATGTTTTGCTAGTAGACCTGTATACTGATCAAGATGTAACATTTTTATGAGCGACGTGTGGTCTCGAGACAGATTTAAATGTCTCAGTCTTGGTATTGGTTTTTCCTCTGTTATGGCCTTTGTCCCGGAATCATTTCTGGACTTTTTGGAAACTGTTTTGAGGCGAAATAGTTCTTCGTTTTAAGGAAGCGGTCTCCACCAACCTCGTCTTTAGTTCTTGCGCTATAGAATTATTGTCCTGTGTCGATCTGATTACTTGCGACCAGTGCTTAAAGTGTGGGAAAATAAGTGCATGGACGCCCTTTACCTTTCCAAAAGAAGTGCCTGGACGCCCCTTACGCCTACAGGCGGTGCTGGCCAATAAGTGGCAGGACGGCATTCATATTTTAAATTAAGTGCATGGACGCCGTCCATGACCGTCCAGCCACACTTTAAGCCCTGCTTGCGACCAAGCTCGTGACTCATCAACGCTAAGCACACTTGAAGTTTATAAATTCAGCCTTTCTGAAGAACGTGCGATGACTCTACATGCAAGTGCTGCTTTGCCTTGATAAAACTCATTTGCCTGTCGACAAATCATCCATAAATCGGCACGTATACCATTCCAGATATTGAAACATGGACGGATGATCGCGGATCCAGGGGGCCAATCCGGCCATGGCCACCCATTTCAAAAGTGCATAGGACGTGCCCCCCCATTTGGTTTCAACAAGCATTAAATCAATGCAGCGGGAGAGAAAAGTAGGATACGACGACCACAAACAAAACGATGATGATGATGATGATGATGTAAAAAAGTCTGTCATAGTATTATAGTATATTATTGCTTGCAGAGATTACGTCGACTAGATGACTGATGACTAAAAAGAGGTCATCAAATTTTTTTCTGGCAAAGATCACCGAAAATTTTGGCCCCCTCCTGGAAAATTTCTGTATCCGCCCTGTATTGAAAAGAGCATTCTTTTAAATTCTACATCGATTTCATTTGAAGGGAAAATCATAAAAAAACACCAGAAATAAAGTTTGCACAATTTTAAGCCGTTTGAAGTCACCGATAAAGAAAATTTGCCGCTGCAAGGCATAAAAATCACCACAAACAAAACGATGATGATGATGATGATGATGTAAAAAAGTCTGTCAACGATACGGTGAACCTTCTTCAGACGTCAGTCAGATGCACACAATATAGGCTATGCATGATTTGGATATACAAATATAAATATACCCATGTGTAATGTTGTATGTTTGCTATCGCATGCTTGCTAAAAACATGTGTATTCACAGCAGCAGGTACATGTACATGTACGTGCAATTGATACATTGTTTCGTTAACACCTGCGTCCAGCATAATCCGAATCCAAACAAAATGATGGAGTATCTTCTAATGAAGAAGATGATGATGATGATGATGATGATGATGATGATGATGATGATGATGATGATGATGATGATGATGTTGATGATGATGATGATGATGATGATGATGATGATGATGATGATGATGATGATGATGATGATGATGATGATGATGATGATGATGATGATGATGATGATGATGATGATGATGATGATGATGATGATGATGATGATGATGATGATGATGATGATGATGATGATGGTGATGGTGATGGTGATGGTGATGATGATGATGATGATGATGATGATGATGACGACGACGACGACGATGACGATGATAACGACGACGACGACGATATTGATGATGATATTGCTATGCATCCCAACAGTTGTGTTGCATGCTTATTTATTAATCTACATGTGGCAGATGCGTATTTACATTTTATGCTTCAAACGCATCTATTTTCCACCGCTGCAAGCTGCAAATTTCCCGCAATATGTATAATGCATAATTTATATGACATTGTATTGCACAGAGCAGCTGACTCATAACATGCCAACGCAATATAACGTGTGGGAGTATGCGTGTATACGTATACCCTATATTCCAGTATCCCTGGAGGCTTCGGTTAGCGTGTTGATGCGAGCATAAAGAACTGGTGGTATCTCTATGTCTATTACTTGGATGTGCAGTGGTATATATAGGCAATACGCATGGCCATTAAAGCCAGAATAACCTTCGTCGTTTTGTATAATCGAGGAGTGGCAAGGGCTGGCTGTGCTCTGCAGTGACGATCAGTTTATAACGACGCGGATGTGGTGTTCGGCGGAATTCGACGATGGCTCATGCGAATTGGCGCTGCGGAGAATTGGCCTCTAGCGGACGAACGGAGAATTAGCCTCTAGCGGACGAACGGAGAAATAACCTCAGGCGGACGAACGCCATGATATAGAGAAAACCAGATAGGACTCTTGTGGATACGAATTCTCGATTGAACTGCATACATAACAGGGCATTTAACCCTTCATGTCATTGCCACATTGCTTAGAGCAGCGGTTCTCAACCGGGGGTCCGCGGACCCCTGGGGGTCCGCGGCGATCTGCCTGGGGGTCCGCGAGCACGTCCTGAAAATTACATATTTCTTAGTTAAAAACATAGAAACAGAAATATGTTTGTGAATTTTTCAATAATTCCCCTTTTTAATGGCGACATGAAACTAATAATACGCTGATTAATTACAAATTCATTTGTTTTAGATGGGTATGTTTGTAACTGGCTCTAGATTTCGAGATGCTTTTGAGAGAGTTTCTTAGAAAAAGACCACAGCCTGTAATTCATTTAAATAAACAACTCATGAGTTTCAACTTTGGCTTACCTGGGTGGCATTTTTGAATTAATTGAATTCCTCTACGCAAGTGATGCAGACAAATCTAATCACCCTTAATTAGTGATAAAGTGTCTGCTTGTGCAAAAGAGATGATCTCTGGTGCAAAACGGATAGTGGTTGATAACTTTGACACATTTTGATCAATTGCATGAATTCACATAAAAATAAAGAAATGCTCAGATCAATCAACCAAAATTTGTTAATTTAATTTCCGGTCAATCATAGCTGGATCAATTCAACTTCTAATTTGGTATTTTGAACGTTCACAGTTTTTCGTGAGCTTCCGGTCAGTTTTTTTGCAAACTTTGATTCGTGGAATTTACTAACCTCAGTATTGAACCAAATCATTGAACTGACTATATACATTGTATAGTGACATTAGACCTACACTGAAGATGTACGTTGCATCCATGCAAGAGTTAGCTTGATGCATGAGTGCTTCGAGCAGATAAACTGTGCTCCAATATGCATGCCCAAAGCTCACATTAAAATAAACTACAGTTTTTTTCTAATGAATTTCAAATAATCTTATCAGTAATATAAATTTGTACTACAGGATTGCAGGGGCATATCTATGCTATATTATAGCTTCATGTGGGCCTACTATTATAGGATAATAGAGTCGCACAGTCACGATAATGCGCCAAAGGCGCCAAATTTCGGTGGGGGGTCCGTGACCGGGACCAAAAATTAAAAAAGGGGTCCGTCAGTGTGAAAAGGTTGAGAACCGCTGGCTTAGAGCATGTACACGTTCATGGCCGGGATTCGCGCAGATATTTTTTTGAGGAGTGGGTCAAACACAATATGGTCACGGTCAAACCTTTTAGCAAGAGCTTGAAAAATACAGAGCAGGAAGGGAAGAGAATGGTTAGGCGGTTTAGACCTACTTTTCATCTAAGGTTTCTAAATGTAAACTTATGGGTTTCATCAGCAAACTGTGAAATTATCATCAACATCGTTGGTATCGTTAGCGTCTAGAGCAAACAAACTTGAAAAAAAAACAGAAAAAATATAGTGATCAAAATATATAGGTGTCAATTTTCCAGGGGAAGTGACCCCCCTTGCTTCCATATGCGGGATTCCATAAGTACGTTCCATTTATAAAATTTCCTATATGCGGATCCTGGTTCGCCTATGCCAATAATAATAATGATTGTGGATTGTTTCATAGATTTGAATCTCGGCTATGTTATAGAGTATACATGTATGTAGGCCTATTTGTGAGGCGCAGAGTCAAGAGGTGGATTGGAACCTTTTTATCTCCCCATGCAGGAGACTGTTTCGAAATAGATTCTCCGTCGTTGCGGGAATGAACCCACCTCAAGCTGCCGCGTAGGGACCCTAAGTAAGTCCGTAAGCTCGCGATTGCTCGTGCGCTTCGGCGTGAAACTCCAATTCAGTGTCCGCGCTGCAGTCATGAGCGCCTATGAGTAGTGATCTCTAAGAGGCGCTATAACAAGTGCCCGTGCAGACAAATAGATCTATACTGTATATCCCGGTTTGCACACAAGAACCTCAAATGGCGAATAGGGCTATAGCACACTGTCACTACCATCAAAAGCTAGGGTTTTAAATCTAGTTTTAATAGGGAACTTTATGCTCAGAGGCCTTTGGGTGATCAATATTAGAATGAGCTAGGACCTAAAACAAATGTAGCTGAGATTCGTTTAAAGATTATATTATAATAAAACAATATCAAACAGTAAAATACAATCAATAATCCTATCTACTTATTTGTGGCGTATTATCTAAAATATATTATAGCTTGTTTCTTAACTTCCACGTTGGACTTCTCCAGCGTAGATGTAGAAGTTCTTCAGTTCGTATGGATTGGAATGAAGGTTCGAAGAGGAAGGAAGGTCACCTTCTTCTTGCTTGCCGTCGTTTCCAATTCTCTTCTGTAGCTGCGTTGACGGAGAATGCTGTAGCTGGCACAGCACTCTGTAGTTTCGTCCGCCTCGTTGATTCTCCACAAGCAACGGTAGCTTCTCGTCGCTTGCACGTCTTGTAGTCGTTTCGCCCCTTTCTTCTGCCGTCGAACTCCAATCGCAATTGCAGTTCCGAATCGACCTTCTCCCGATGTCGAATCGCAGTTCACTCGCAAGTGTCACATCAAACTTCGCAAAGTTTCCGTTCGACAAGCCCTGGTATCTCTGTTCCCAAGGACTTATAGTCTCACCAGTGGGACAGGCCGACAGCGTGTCGCCTTCCACACCCAATTCCACCGTCAGATCTTCTGAATTACCGACAAGGACGCCACATTAGTCAATGGCCGCCCTTGCTCAGAAATCTACGTCTTCTTCCTTCGCCATCTTTTCGCTGTCTAACTTTATCGTCTGCCGTTGTTGCCGTCTGCTCAAGTTTGACGCTGCTTTTTGCCCTTCGTTGTATTTCAAGAATTGATGTAGCGCGTATTCAAGAATTGTTATAGCGCTATTATTATTATCTAACTTAATGCCACAAGTAATATTAATTATAATCTACAATACGCCACATATTGTCTAGCTTAATTCTTACCTATTTAATACTTATACAATGCATCATTTAATAGGTTTGTTTGATAAGAAGCATTCTACCGCTACAAATGCCCCTCCTTCAAAAGACTGTTTACAGGCTTTAACAAACTCACGTACTTAACAAACTAACCTAGTAAACTAATTCACTTACTATACACGACATGACAATTAATACACTTTACTCACTGGCTTACACTTCTTCATTTACTTTATCTCAACTTATACTACACAATCCCTCTACTTAAATAGTCGGACATAACATTTTCGGACCCTTTAATATATCTAATGTTAAAGGAATAGTTTTGGAGTGCCAAACTCCATCTCATCACTCTTGCATTTTTCATTCGACCCTCTTTCATATATTGCAATCCGCAATGGTCTGTTTCAATTGTAAATGTCTTTCCACAAAGATATCGGTCGAACCTGCTTATACCCCACATGATTGCTAAGCATTCTCTCTCTTCCACAGAATATCTTCTCTCTCGCTCTAACAGCTTCCTGCTCGCATACGCTATGGGATGATTCGTCCCCTCGTACTGCTGCATTATCACACATCCGATTCCACTCCCACTTGCATCAGTTTGTAGGATGAAATCCTTCTCTAAATTTGGAAGTCTCAGAATTGGTTCTTTCGCCAATTCGTTCTTCAACTTTGTAAAACTATCTTCCAGCTCTTCATTCCATTCTACCATTCCAGGTGCTATCTTCTTCGTTAAGTCACTCAACGGTGCCATGATTTCCGCACAGTGTGGTATGAATTTCCGATAATAGTTTATCGCTCCAAGAAAACTCCTGACTTGTTTCTTTGTCTTTGGACGTGGCATGTCTACTATTTTACCCACTGATTTCTCCTTTGGACTTATGTCATCCTTGTTCAACGTATGTCCCAAAAAGTCAATCTTTCCATATCCTATTGAACACTTCTTCGGCTTCAATGTCAAATTCGCTTGTCTCACTCTTTCGAAAAATATCTCCAAAGTCTTCAAATGTTCTCTCCATCCTTTATTATGCGCTAGAATGTCGTCGACATAACTTTCAAGATTTTCTGTTCCTTGAAGAATCTTCCTGATTAAACGGTTGTAACTTGACGCACTATTGATCAATCCAAAAGGTACTTCACATTGCCTCGACTCAATTAACTCGCTATTATTATTAACTTAGTTCTACTTATTATATATGTGTTACCTTCTCAACACATGGCATTCATCTATACTATTTCTCACAATGAATGACCTTTGTCATTTCACGAACATCTCATTATCTTAACTATGTAATATCCACAGTACTTAGCTCACTGAACATAGTATTTCCTCTTAACTACTTTCTCATCACTTAACTGTTTTTCTATTTATCTAAGTGACTCACCATTACACTCAGATACCATGGTCAAATTAATCTCATCCTAGTCCTTAACTACTACACAACTATAATAATTTTACTACTACCTCACTTGATCCTAAAATTCACCTTATCACTTAACATAACTCACTGAACTACTTAAAATAAGCAACTCAACTTCACTTATCTCATACTGTATTCTATTTACACTCACTCTTGATTAAATATTCTCTACAAGCTAATGTCAGCTTCTATCTGCAGCATCTTTTCTCCTGCTTTGATAGTTCCTCCTTTCTACATCTAATATTCTACCGGTATCTCTTTTCACCTTCTTGTACAAGTTCAACGTAATGCCCTTTTTTGTTTCTAGTTCATCTGTGTGTTCCTCTTCAACACTCAATGCATCTGCATCAACTTCAGATTTCCACTTAACATCTTCTGTTTCATTTTGTTTACTGACATACGAGTTCAGTATCTCTTCTTCCTCATTTTCTCCTACTTTTCCATCATATACAACTGCTGAAATGCATGCCACTGTCTCGTCATCTTGCATTTCTCCACATTCTCTTTTGTAGTCTTCACTACTTTTCCACTTTTCTACATCACTGTTAGGACATGACCATTCTCTGTCATTCCATAACCTACTTTTCCATTTACTCGTATAATTGTATCCTCTACAATTCTCATTCTGTCTTCTTCCAGAATTATCGCCTTGTTCTCTTCTGTACCATGATCTATTATTCCAATGGTTTCCACGACTTCTATTCTCATCTCTTCCACTTCTAATTCTCCAATTTAAATTACTAGGTCTCTCATACCTAACTCCATAGTTACTATTAGACTCTCTTTTCTCATGTCTATAGTTTTTCCAATTACACCTATCTGTGTCACTCATGTTCCACTTTGTATTTCTCCTATCCACATTTGGATTCTCTTTGTATCTTCCATATATCCACTCGTTGGATCTTCTAGACTGGGTCTCATTAGATTTATCTCTATTCTCACCATTTCTCCAGTCTACTTTTTGCTTCCAACATTTATCCTGTTTTACACGACTATTATTCAATTCACTTCTTCCACCTGTGATTAAATATTTATTGCACGTCTCTACCAATCTCAATGGTTTATTTCTGAAGTTCTTCTTCATCGTTTTGTTAAAACTTGGCTTCCTGTTATTTGTATCATCTTTATCTTCTGTTACATCATCAGTGAACCTTACTGGTTTCTTCACACGTAAAGGTTTCTCCTCAAGTTCTGTTCTTCTAGTTAATATTCCTTTGTTTTCCACTTCAGTACCATTCCCATTTATCTCTTTTGGTTCATGATTGGTCATCCTCTCAGTTCTCTCATCTTTAACCATGTACTTCAATCCTTTGATTTTCCCAATTATTACTGGCCTTATCGGTTGTTCCATCACCATCGCCTGTACTTCACCATTAAAATGTTCACTCTCTAAATATATTTTGGCTAATGGAAAGCACTTCACGCTTCCATCCCCTAACATACAATGTGTTTCTTCTCCAGTTAATGCCTCGTCATTTATCAATGATCGCTTCACAATACAACAGGTTGCGCCTGAGTCGTACATGCATTTTACATTATTGATCCCATTAACTGTTACTTGATGCTCACTTTCATCCTCTAGACTGATATAATCATCATCGGCTCTTGTCATCATGATGCTGGCTGCCATGTGCATAGGTGTTTTCTTGGTGTGTTCACCTTGTTCGTTTCCAACAACATCACCTATTCTCTGCATTTCACTTTCTTGCATAATCCGGTGTGATCTGTTCTCAAATATTTGCACTGCTGCTGCAGTGTGTTTAACAACTCCTCTGTTTTTATGTGGACAGGAAACTGCTTTGTGATTGTATTCTCCACATGAGAAACAGGTTATCTTATGTTCAGTTACAATTTCTCTTTCCCTGCTGAACCCTCGGTTTTGATGTGCACCTTGATTTATCTTCACATCACTTCTACTCCTGTTCAGATTGTACCCAGACTGTTCTTTGGGTCTGTGTTCATACGGTCTACCGTTCAACCTGTCACTATGAAATTTCACATCTGGTGTTACCGACTGCTCGCTGTACTTGTAACCGTGTGCTTCAATGTGTGATTCCGCACAAACTAACATGTCCTTCAAACTCATCTTACCTTTCTCTTTTATAAACATACGAAGTTCAGTACTGCATGTCAGGTAAAACTGGTCTTTCAACAAAAGATCTTCCACTCCTTCGTAAGTTCTTTCAAATCCCGCTTGTGCTAACCACTGTTGCATATACCTTCTCAATCTATGCACAAAACTAGAAGGTGTCTCTCCTGATTCCATTTTACTGGTTTTGAACTTGTTTCGATAACCACCTTCAGTCAGTTGAAATCTCTTCAACAGCTGAGTCTTCAAACACTCATAATCTTGCACCTCTTCTGCAGACAACCTTTGGTATACTTCCAGTGCTCTGCCTTCCAAATGTCTAGCTAACGTCAACGACCAAACTTCTTTTTTAACTTCATACGCAACACAGGTTCGCTCAAATCTCAACAAGTAGGCATCTAAACAATCCTTTGATTCGTTGAATATAGGAAATTTGATATTTCTAATTCCTTTATTGTTTTCTCGGTGATCTCCCTGTTGTTGACCATCACCGATCCTCATGTAGTCACTCTCGTGCTCTCGGTTTTGTTCCCCTCTTGAATCAATTTCACGCATTCTCACTTGTGCTTCAAGTCTCTTTATTTCTAACTGGTGTTCGCGCTGTTCTCTGGCTTCTGTTGCCAAGCGATTTTCTCTCGCTTCTGTCTCAGCTGCTTCACGGTTTAATCTGGCTTCTGCTTCAGCACTCCTAATTGCTTCCAATTCCACTTCAGCCTTCTTTGCTTGCATTGCAGCCTCTGCTTCAGCTTTTCTCATTGCTGCTTCTGCCTCAGCTTTTCTCGTTTCTGCTGCCGCTTCAGCTTCCATCTCTGCTTTTCTTGTAGCAGCTTCTGTTTCAGCCTTCCTCGTTGCTGCTTCTATCTCAAGTCTCTTGACTTCTGCTGCTGCTTCAGCTAATTTCGTCTCTTTGGCGATCTCTCTCTCAGTCGCTCTATCTTGTCTCCACTCTGCCTGTCTTTCTTTGACAAAGGCACGTGTCTCGTCCCCTTCCATGTTCATCCGTTTGGCAATTTCTAACCAAGCTTCAAAATCACTGACAGACATACTTACTGTCTTACTTGCTGACTAGCAACTTATGACAAAAATATTGGCAACTATGTGCGCTATTTAAATTTCTAACAAATAGAAATTGTTCAATTCTGCAAAGTGTCAATTCAGTTCCACAACAACAACTAATAGTTCATACAACCTATTGCAGTATCTTCAATCTACAATTTCCGATTTAGTCTCTAACAATCTCCTAGCTATTATTGTTCAAAGCTTTTCTAATACTGTTCAAAAGACAGTTTTTTACTGACTCAAATCTTTACTGAATTAAATCCCGGGCATGGGCACCCACTCTTGTCACTACCATCAAAAGCTAGGGTTTTAAATCTAGTTTTAATAGGGAACTTTATGCTCAGAGGCCTTTGGGTGATCAATATTAGAATGAGCTAGGACCTAAAACAAATGTAGCTGAGATTCGTTTAAAGATTATATTATAATAAAACAATATCAAACAGTAAAATACAATCAATAATCCTATCTACTTATTTGTGGCGTATTATCTAAAATATATTATAGCTTGTTTCTTAACTTCCACGTTGGACTTCTCCAGCGTAGATGTAGAAGTTCTTCAGTTCGTATGGATTGGAATGAAGGTTCGAAGAGGAAGGAAGGTCACCTTCTTCTTGCTTGCCGTCGTTTCCAATTCTCTTCTGTAGCTGCGTTGACGGAGAATGCTGTAGCTGGCACAGCACTCTGTAGTTTCGTCCGCCTCGTTGATTCTCCACAAGCAACGGTAGCTTCTCGTCGCTTGCACGTCTTGTAGTCGTTTCGCCCCTTTCTTCTGCCGTCGAACTCCAATCGCAATTGCAGTTCCGAATCGACCTTCTCCCGATGTCGAATCGCAGTTCACTCGCAAGTGTCACATCAAACTTCGCAAAGTTTCCGTTCGACAAGCCCTGGTATCTCTGTTCCCAAGGACTTATAGTCTCACCAGTGGGACAGGCCGACAGCGTGTCGCCTTCCACACCCAATTCCACCGTCAGATCTTCTGAATTACCGACAAGGACGCCACATTAGTCAATGGCCGCCCTTGCTCAGAAATCTACGTCTTCTTCCTTCGCCATCTTTTCGCTGTCTAACTTTATCGTCTGCCGTTGTTGCCGTCTGCTCAAGTTTGACGCTGCTTTTTGCCCTTCGTTGTATTTCAAGAATTGATGTAGCGCGTATTCAAGAATTGTTATAGCGCTATTATTATTATCTAACTTAATGCCACAAGTAATATTAATTATAATCTACAATACGCCACATATTGTCTAGCTTAATTCTTACCTATTTAATACTTATACAATGCATCATTTAATAGGTTTGTTTGATAAGAAGCATTCTACCGCTACACACACATGCACTCAAAAGTTTCAAACGAACAGCAGTTGTGACCTGACTCGATTCAATTGCATTTCATGATTAATCTAAAAAAAAATCAGTGATGTCCGAGCCATATATAGGCTAATGGTCCTGTATAAAGCGTGCAGGGGATTACGTTTGCACGCCATAAGTGGTGAGGTGAAAAATTGCAGAAGACTTCTGTTATAATTATCTGGCTAATACCATGGTTTCTGCATGCGACAGTTTGGACCGATAGAAATAGATTTGAAAGTGGACAATGCACACGAGTAGGCCTATACGACGCCGCAATGTAGGCTATACACAAGTGACACGTGCGAGAAACATTAGCAGAAGCGTCGGCAGTGGGATCGAAACTATACATATATACATATACTATGTATATATACATAAACTATACATATAGGCCTATATATTTATATATACATATATATATATATACTATGTGATCGAAACTACTGATCAATTCATTGCTACATGAAAAAATGGGTGGAGACCGCAAACGGCGACTATAAGGAAAACGCGCACTTCACTACATTTGCATTCGCTGCATTTGCTTTTTCAATTTATCGACCTCTTCAGAAATCTAGCACGATATATCCATGCATGAACCAGCGTATATGAAAACACTGGCATTATATAGCGCATTTTTAGCAACTCAAAAGAAACATTGCAAATGCAGATCATCAAACTTATCCATACATACAGTAAACCGATCGACGCTTTCCGAAATAGCCGTTCTTGGACTGAGGTCGGTGTCGCGTGACAGAGTCTTTTTTATATCTCCCCAGTCCCCCTTTATATATCCCAGTCCTCTTTATATCTCCCCAGATCTCCCTTTATATTACCCCAGTCTTTCTTTATATCTTCCCAGTCCCTCTTTATATCTCTCCAGTCCCCTTTATATCTCCCCAGTCCCCCTTTATATCTCCGCAGTCCCTCTTTATATCTCCCCAGTCCCCTTTATATCTCCCCAGTCCCCCTTTATATCTCCGCAGTCCCACTTTATATCTCCCCAGTCCTCCTTTATATCTCCCCAGTCCCACTTTATATCTCCACGGTCGCCCTTTATATCTCTCCAGTCCCACTTTATACCTCCTCAGTTCCACTTTATACCTCCCCAGTTCCACTTTATACCTCCCCAGTTCCACTTTATAACTCCCCAGTTCTACTTTATATCTCCCAGTCCCCTTTTATATCTCTCCAGTTCTCCTTTATATCTCCCCAGTCCACTTTTATATCCCCCAGTCCCACTTTATACCTCCCCAGTTCCACTTTATACCTCCCCAGTTCCACTTTATATCTCCCCAGTCCTCCCTTTATAACTCCCCAGTTCTACTTTATATCTCCCCAGTCCCCCTTTATATCTCCCCAGTCCCCCTTTATATATCTCCAGTCCCTCTTTATACCTCCCCAGTCCCCATTTATATCTCCCCAGTCCCCTTTATATCTCCCAGTCCCTTTTATATCTTCTCAGTCCCCTTTTATATCTCTCCAGTTCCCTTTATATCTCCCCAGTCCTCCTTTATATCTTCCTCAGCCCAATTTATATCTCCCCAGTCATTCTTTATATCTCCCTCAGCCCCCTTTATATCTCCCCATGCAGGAGACTCTGTTTCGAAACAGATTCTCCGTCTTTGAATCTGTTTCTGAACAAATTCGCCCCCGGATAGCCTACTATATATAGTCTAAAATTAAAGTTTCCAAAGTAAAAATTCCATCTCCCGCTAAAATGAAGTCTCCCCGTTCAACTCATGCTACAGTCGCATGATATTTATAGCTAACCAGGTTAAACCGACAATTTACGTTGCTAAATCACCTATAACAAGACATACGTCTCTTGTTATATCAGAAAGCTTTGCTCCAATACAGAGTTGCCGAGGGAAAACGTCAATTTAGCCAGGGGTTAATCTGTTGGGGTGGGGGTTGACTATTTCATAGCACCTGCCGAAGGCTCTTCAGATCCCGGTCAGCAAAGAGAGTCAGGAAACTGCAGCCATCTTGCAAATAGGCCTAGTAAGAATAAAACAAATACATTAGTCAAATATCAGATTAGGCTAAAGATTACCTGATCCCCACGTGGGCTATACTTATTGCATGCAGCCATGTCATGCTGATAGGTTCGTCAGTTGTTTTTATCGCACCCTTTCAAGATCGAGCAAGTACGTGCATGCAAGCAGACTTACAGTAGATAGTGCTATTTGCAATGCACTTCTGCTTTATAATATTTTCTCGTTGGTTGACGTCCATGCATAGCTTTGCCACTGCCGCATACAGGCTGCTCGGGTGATGCCAATCTTAATTCAGAATGAAGGAGGAGGGTGACCAGTGTTTAATAAAGTCTCCTGCCTTGGGGGGATTTAGGTTTCTAGGGGAATTGCTGATCTAGGCGGTCGGCAACCGCTCAACTTGACACCGACGACACCTTTTTTTAGCACTTCAATGTTTCACAGTCGAATTATTACTTCTACTGACGGGAAAATTTCACATATAGACCTGTCGAATTTTTCAGGGGGGAGATAAAACGTTGCATACATACTTTTCTGGGTAGAGGGATGCTACGTATATAGGCCTACATGTGTACAACACCTCTAGATTTTTCTGGTGGGAATCCCCATGCCTGGGGAACTTCCGCCCAGAGACGTCCAGATTAAAAACTAGAGGGTAACACTATTCATCACATATTTGATGTGACACAGCGTTTTATAACACGGATGCAAAACGATTTGCTTTTGCCTGTTTCTGCTAAACACTCGTATTGATTGAAGACTGGCGTTGACGACAATAAGCGGTTGCCAATCAATTAAAAAAAACTCCAGACAATTGCGCCAAGATAAGAGAATGGCTTAGGGCGGCCTTTAGGTCTACGTTCCTTCATGTCATACGAATTTGTCGCCTTAATCGAAATTGCGCTCGAAATCTAGCAACATTATTGGTTGCGAGTCTCACTCTCTCAGACCTCGCCTTAACTAATAATGTTGCTTAGGAAAATATTTGCTCAAATTATTACATATACCAATAAATTATAATTACCCCTGATTTTACTGAGATCAATTATATCAACTCTGATATTACTAAGATCAATATTATCTCTGATATTAATTAGATCAATATCAACTCTGATATTACTTGGGTCAGTTTCATCTATGATATTACTTAGATCAATAATATTATCTCTGATATTGTTATCTCTCATATTACTTAGGTCAATAACAACTCCGATACTGCTGAGAATAATACTATCTCCGATATTACTTAGGTCAATATCAACTCCGATACTGCTGAGAACAACACTATCTCTGATATTACTTGGGTCAATATCAGCTCTGATATTATTTATGAAAATACTAACTTGTATTACGCATGACAATATTAACTCTAATACTGAGGCCGCACCGGTATGCTATAGCCTAATACTACAGCATCGGCAGCAATGCAAACGGAACATATGGTCTGCAGTGGGGAGAGTAAGTGAACTTTTGGTCAGCAGTCAATTGCATGTAAATGAAGAAAGCGATATCCACAGTGGAAGATGTTGTTCCCGCTTCACATTACAAATTTTCAACCTTCACGTTTACCGTTTTTGGCGGAAGAAGAGGAAGATGAAGAGGAAGAGGAAGAAGAAGAGAAAGAAGAAGAAGAGGAGGAGGAGGAAGAGAAGGAGAAAGAGGAGGAGGAGGAGGAGGAAGAGGAAGCAGAGGAGGAGGAGGAAGAGGAAGAAAAAGAGGAAGAAGAAGAAGAGGAAGAGGAAGAGGAAGAGGAGGAGGAGGAGGAGGAGGAGGAGGAGAAGGAGGAAGAGGAAGTAGAGGAGGAGGAGGAAGAGGAAGAAAAAGAGGAAGAAGAAGCAGAGGAAGAGAAAGAGGAGGAGGAGGAGAAGGAGGAGGAGGAGGAGGAAGAGGAGGAGGAGGAAGAGGAAGCAGAGGAGGAGGAGGAAGAGGAAGAGGAAGAAAAAGAGGAAGAAGAAGAAGAGGAAGAGGAAGAGGAAGAGGAGGAGGAGGAGGAGGAGGAGGAAGAGGAAGTAGAGGAGGAGGAGGAAGAGGAAGAAAAAGAGGAAGAAGAAGCAGAGGAAGAGAAAGAGGAGGAGGAGGAGGAGGAGGAAAAGAAGGAGGAGGAGGAGGAGGAAGAGGAAGAGGAAGTAGAGGAGGAGAAGGAGGAGGAAGAGGAAGAAGAGGAGGAAGGGGAAGAAGAAGAAGAAGAAGAAGAAGAAGAAGAAGAAGAAGAAGAAGAAGAAGAAGAAGAAGAAGAAGAAGAAGAAGAAGAAGAAGAAGAAGAAGAAGAAGAAGAAGAAGAGTAGACGAAGTCTTTTCTCCCTGGATGCCGAAGTGTATATAAACCGACCAAACCAATCTCAAAAGGTGTTAATTTTTGTTTGCCGTTTCTCCTTTTTACTGAAGATCTGTTTTCTGCTATTCAAATCTTGCAGCCTTTGTCTAGGTCTCTAGTCTACAATGAAGTCTCGTCTCTGAAAGTATTTCTATAGTCTCTAGTCTATTTCTATAGTCTCTAGTCTACGTCTATAGTACCTAGTCTATTTCTATAGTCACTAGTCTATTTCTATAGTCTCTAGTCTATTTCTATAGTCTCTAGTTTATTTCTATAGTCTCTAGTCTATTTCTATAGTCTCTAGTCTATTTCTATAGTCTCTAGTCTATTTCTATAGTCTCTAGTCTATTTCTTTAGTCTCTATAGTCTATTTCTATAGTCTCTAGTCTATTTCTATAGTCTCTAGTCTATTTCTATAGTCTCTAGTCTATTTCTATAGTCTCTAGTCTATTTCTATAGTCTCTAGTCTATTTCTATAGTCTCTAGTCTATTTCTATAGTCTCTAGTCTATTTCTATAGTCTCTAGTCTATTTCTATAGTCTCTAGTCTATTTCTATAGTCTCTAGTCTATTTCTATAGTCTCTAGTCTATTTCTATAGTCTCTAGTCTATTTCTATAGTCTCTAGTCTATTTCTATAGTCTCTAGTCTATTTCTATAGTCTCTATAGTCTATTTCTATAGTCTCTATAGTCTATTTCTATAGTCTCTAGTCTATTTCTATAGTCTCTATAGTCTATTTCTATAGTCTCTAGTCTATTTCTATAGTCTCTAGTCTATTTCTATAGTCTCTAGTCTATTTCTATAGTCTCTAGTCTATTTCGAAGTCTCGTCTCTGAAAGTATTTCTATTGTCTCGTTCTCTCGTTCACCTGTTGTCAGTGTAATGGAAGAGGGGGCTGGGTTATGAGGGACAGATACGAATAATGTATAGGCAACCGAACACTGCGTAGAGAAGTTTAATAATATAGTATGAAACTGGCGTAGAGAAGTTTAATAATATAGTATGAAACTGAACAGTATAGTTAGAATACGTAAAGACGATTAGGCCTAACTGGATTAGATTGAACACTGGAGGCATGAAACTGAACATTATATACAGAATACCGACAACTAGAAACGTAAAGAACTTTAGAGTAATATAAATATTATATAGATATATATACATAGAGACGCAGACTGGAAGACGCAGACTGACTCAGAGCAGGCAGACAGTAGTACACTGCAGGCGGAAAGGCAATAGCAAGGGGACTGTGCAGAGCTAGCCTAGGGTAGAAGAAACGGAGGTATGAATTATGACCATAAAAGGAGTGAAGATGACCATATAAGGAGAGAAAAATGGATAGATAGAAAGGGGCTGAGGCAGGCAATGGAAGGAATGGATAAGTAGGGGACGAAAATATTGAGTCGGGGTTCACTCTGAGAAAGCAGCCGGAGGAAAACGAACGGAAAGAGAAATCTACTCAAAAAGGGATTTACTCTTAGAAGGAGTTAGGGAGAGAATGATTCAGAAGAAGGAACTGCTCCTGAGGAAAAAGATTGAGAAAATAGATCAATGCGACTGAGAAGAAATCAGCACGTTAGGTCTACAATCTAGAAGTGTAGGAGTGAAGTGCAGGAATATAGTGTAGGAAACAGACTGAAGAAGACTTAAAAACACGCTATGAAAACGATATTAATTATAAATAAAAACACTGTAAGATAATAAGCTACATATATAATACAAGAACGGAAAACTAACTGTCTTATTCTATACTCATCGAGTCGTCAAAAGAACCACGCTACCACATACCCGAGGAGACTGGAGGAGACTGAAAACCACACCGCTGCCACCAAGGATAGTTTTAATTAGTTGATTGGCCAGGAGTTAATAAGAAGCGCACGACAATCAACTTTAAAACATTACATGGGGCTAGTGCACGGAGACGACAAGAGTAGGAATAAATCTTAAAACATTACATGGGGCAAGTGCACGGAGACGACAAGAGTAGGAATAAATCTTAAAACATTACATGGGGCTTGCGCAAAGAGACGACTAGAGGAGGAATAAATCTTAAAATAACAATAAAAGACGACGAAACAGGAGTAGCTGAAAGAACTTTGGAAATGGAAGCGAAAAACGTCTAAAGTTCTGAACAGTGTACGCGAGAACGTAGAGGTCGCTAAATCAACCGGATTAGACCTGTAAAAGAAGGCTAATCAACAGACGGAGATTACCGAGCCAAACGGAATCGACCGAAAGAGGGCGTAGCAACGAAGGGAGGTGTCGACTGCAGACTGGAGCACGGACGAGAGAGGTCAACGGAACCCGATACTCGACGGCAACGGCCAGCGACTGAAGAAGTGAAGGAGCAAACTGCACGCGGTGCGAGGCGACAGCAACGAAACGCCGGTACAGAAACGGACGATCAACAGAGTCTGCACATGGTGGAATAATCCGGTGAGAAGATTCTGTGGTTGAATGTTAGGTGTTCGTTTATAATCTGAATCACTGTTTGTAATCTATGGTATTGCATGTTAAATAGAGCAAGCTTGTAAAGCTGAATGTAACTCTGTTGCAACTGTAATATACATAAGAAAATGGCAGAATACGGAAGTGTAGTGACAGATTTTGAATCGATGAAGAAGAAGGATTTGGAGGATGAATGTCTCGCTAGAAAGATTGAACCATTTGGTCTAGAGAGGAAAGAAATGATTAGGCGACTGAAAGAGTATGAGAGAAGGAGAGGAAGAGAGGAAGGAGATGTCGAGACGGATGCTGATGATGGGGAAGGGGTTACAGAATATAGAGAAGGGGAACATCGTGAACAGACTGGGACAGGCAATGAGAGGCTGAAGATTGAATTGGCCCGTGCGGAGGAAAGAAGATTTATTGCTGAGGGAGCAGCAGCAGAACAGAAAGCGAGAGCGGAACGAGACAAAATGGAAATGGAACTCACGTTGATACGCGAGAAAGCACAGCTGGGTCTTTTACGAGGTAACTCGAGAGACAATGATTATGCAGAAAGTACAGCAGAAGTGAATAGGTCAAAAACGATTAATGTTTTGCCGAGCATGCATGAAAATGAAGATCCGATCAGTTTTTTTCATAGTTTCGAGAAAGTAGCAAGGTTACATGACATACAACAAACTGAACTGCCTAAACTACTACCTTCTCTATTGAATGCTACTCTGAGGCAACATTATAATCGTTTGTCGTACGAAGTATGCTGTGACTACAGGCAAATAAAAACAGAAATTTTGGCTGCATGTCAAATGAATCCTAAGTATTACTTAGAGAAACTTAGAACAATGCATAGAACGGGAAAAGAGACATATACTCAATTTTTGTGCCGATTGAGGGATATGCAAGAGTACTATTTAGAGGCAAGAAATATTGAGGATTTTGAAGCGTTGAAAGACGACATGCTAAGTGAGAGGCTGAAGGAATCGTTTCAAAACGAGATTAAATTCTTCGTTGAGGCGAGAAGGCCCACGAGTGCAGAAGAAGTGGCAGCATATGCTGATCTGCATTACGAGTGTACAAAGGAAGCGAAAAGAGGGAGTAATGTTGAGAGACGTGGATGGAGTAGGCCCAAGCCTGTAAATGCAGATGGGGGCATAGGCGTGCAAAACACGCAATGGGTGAGAGAAAAGGAGAAGGTTGTAGGCCTAGGTGACAAACAAAGGCAAGGTGAAATGATGAATAAGGCCAGCAACAATGCACATAAATCAAACCACTGGCAAACAAACAAACAGTCACAAAATGGACGTTTCTTGTGTAAGAGTGTTTTGCATCAATGGCGTCAGTGTCCAGGCAAAGATAATGCAAAAGTTAACTTTGTGCATGATTTGTCGCACGTAAACAGCATAGCTGAGTATCAAAATAATTTCATTGTGCCTGTAATGTTGAATGGTGTTTGTCTGAAAGCGCTTAGGGACACAGGATCTCAGATTACTCTGGTAAATGCTGACTTTGTAAGAGGTAAGCCATTTGCTAAACAGGGGCCTATCAATGTTCAATGTGCTTTTGGGAAAATACAACCAGTAGCAATGACTGAACTCAAAATTTCTTCACCACAGTTTGGAACAGACAGGGAAGTCGTGATCCAAGCAGGGGTAGTCCAAGGACTAAAAGTGGACATGATTCTGGGCCATGATACGTTTGTAGAAAACAGAGATTTAGTAGATATGGCTGTGTGTACAATGAAGGGAGGTAATGTATATACAGTCATTGACAGAGAGGATCCTAGTCAACAGGAATCAGAAAGAAAGTCTGACCTAGAAAACAGGATGCCACGAGTGATGATAGCAATCAGAGCGAGGGACTATGCCATTCCAGATGTGAAGAGGGATCGGATTGCACATGATGCGAACGGTTCAAAGGTCAAGCCGAAGGAGGAAAAGAGAGCAGAAGATGAAGTGACTAAGAAAGAGAAAGAGTATGACAAGTCACGTGCTTCAAACTGGATGGGTAGACAGCCACGAGATTCAGTGAATTCATATGGAGCAGATCGTTTGAATGAGCAGACGAATAGGTTTGATTGCAGGAGGAATACAAATAACCTCGTGAGGCGAAATGTTAGGGCTAATTATAAACGGTATGAGGCATGGACTCCTCAATACACTAAGGCCTCAATGCATGAAAATGGATATCGAAAGGATCAGAGATTTAGGAGACAAATTGGTAGCAGACTCTGTGTGACCAATTGGACGTGCAATAGAATGAAGTATAGAGGAGAGTCTTTGGACTGGCGGAGTCCAGCTAAAAGTGACTATAATTGGAGAATGAATATGGCACGAAATGACAATGCATATGGCAATGAGAACAGGAGGGATGATTTGCCATGGAGGAGGAAGAGGTTGTCTGAATAGCAGTGCATGCAGGGATGGATTAAAATGCGTACAAAATAGGAAGCATGAGTAGTGAGCACAATGGGAAGGATGGCGGATGCATGGAGAGCGTATGGAGAACACATGGATTGAGTGAGTCGCTTGAAACGCGTGAGGTATAAATATAGGCCTAAGTATGTAAATGTGTGAGTGTCACAGATTGACACCAATAAGCTGTAATATAATAACTCTACTAGTACAAGCATTTGATCATTGAGACAAGAAAAGTGTTCTCGATACAGAGGAAAACTGTAGTCGTGCTTAGCTGTAGTTATAAGGCTAAATGAATAATGAATTTGCGGTCATAGCCTATAAATGTGTAGATGGATTCTAATTTGAAGTTATAAGCTTGTTATCGAGTGACGCGAGAAGTTTAAAATGAACACTTTCTCAGACATAGATCTAGAGAGACTCGGTATGGGAATTGGAAATTTAATATAACTTTAACTCAAGCAAGAAATTTTGTCGAAAATTGACCGAAACAATAGGCTAAGTGTTTTTATGTGCCTTGGAAGCAAATGGTGAAGCAGATGGCTTATCTCGGGCACACTCGGATAACTAAAAGTGTTAAAGGCTAATAGTCTTTATATAGACTAATGTTAGAGTAAAAATGTAACTTGTTAAGTAGATAGATTTTATGCTGCATATTATCCGATTGTGTTTGTGTGTATTTTGTGTTAGGCGTCTACGCAACGGTTGCTACACAAGCCTGGTGACGAAAGATTGATCGATCACCTGTGCTCTTGTAACATAACCGCAGTCCAACGAGCCTCGGCCATACAGTTCATTCCATCTGATGCTCGACCTGGAGCCAGAAGCATTTGAAGTTGGATGATGTAATGGAAGAGGGGGCTGGGTTATGAGGGACAGATACGAATAATGTATAGGCAACCGAACACTGCGTAGAGAAGTTTAATAATATAGTATGAAACTGGCGTAGAGAAGTTTAATAATATAGTATGAAACTGAACAGTATAGTTAGAATACGTAAAGACGATTAGGCCTAACTGGATTAGATTGAACACTGGAGGCATGAAACTGAACATTATATACAGAATACCGACAACTAGAAACGTAAAGAACTTTAGAGTAATATAAATATTATATAGATATATATACATAGAGACGCAGACTGGAAGACGCAGACTGACTCAGAGCAGGCAGACAGTAGTACACTGCAGGCGGAAAGGCAATAGCAAGGGGACTGTGCAGAGCTAGCCTAGGGTAGAAGAAACGGAGGTATGAATTATGACCATAAAAGGAGTGAAGATGACCATATAAGGAGAGAAAAATGGATAGATAGAAAGGGGCTGAGGCAGGCAATGGAAGGAATGGATAAGTAGGGGACGAAAATATTGAGTCGGGGTTCACTCTGAGAAAGCAGCCGGAGGAAAACGAACGGAAAGAGAAATCTACTCAAAAAGGGATTTACTCTTAGAAGGAGTTAGGGAGAGAATGATTCAGAAGAAGGAACTGCTCCTGAGGAAAAAGATTGAGAAAATAGATCAATGCGACTGAGAAGAAATCAGCACGTTAGGTCTACAATCTAGAAGTGTAGGAGTGAAGTGCAGGAATATAGTGTAGGAAACAGACTGAAGAAGACTTAAAAACACGCTATGAAAACGATATTAATTATAAATAAAAACACTGTAAGATAATAAGCTACATATATAATACAAGAACGGAAAACTAACTGTCTTATTCTATACTCATCGAGTCGTCAAAAGAACCACGCTACCACATACCCGAGGAGACTGGAGGAGACTGAAAACCACACCGCTGCCACCAAGGATAGTTTTAATTAGTTGATTGGCCAGGAGTTAATAAGAAGCGCACGACAATCAACTTTAAAACATTACAGTCAGGGAGACTGCTATTGCCTCATGAGTCATGAGACCGTATTTTAGGGCCACTATCGCTAGTGGGAACGTAAGACCCCTTCAGGGTCTCCCTTGTGACCAATGACCATATATATTTTCAATCTCATTGAGTTTAATACTGTTCTTAATCAGTCACCGAAGAAAATGATTTGATTCGATGTGATTTAGTCGGCAGTTTTACAGAATTTTGACGCCATTGCTTATACAGATATACAGTAGCCGATATTTAGTATAGTTTGATCAGCCCACATGAGTCTTAATGCACTGATGATTTTTACGGGAATTAGATTTCATTCCAAGTATATAGGCCTATCCAATTCGTCAAAAATGCTAAAAGCCAGACTATTAGGCCTATATATGTACTACTATTAGGTAGCCTACTACTTCAAAATTGGACCACATGTAGCCTAGCCGGTTTCTCTTTCGATGAGTTCCTGCAACAATAATTATATCCTATGAATCAGTTTGAAAACTTTCTGTATTGCTATCCGCTCGTTTCTTCACAAAGTTAGGATAATATGATAATTATGACTTTGATTTTATAGCCTGTATGGTAGCAGCATCTTTGGCACCAATATTTCAGCTTGTAATAATCATTTAGGCCCCTATAAACTCGCTAAGATGCACGCTGCGATTACCCTGCAGTGAGGTTGCACTGTTTACGACGACATCCAATGAATATAACAGTCAATATAACAGCCAATATAACAGGCTCTTGTCCTGATATCCGCAACCATAACGAATGCTAAACGTATTGCAGTTATGGTAAATTAATATATGCAAATAGTGCATCGCTGCTGAATACTTTGAGGCCCGTACCAGTGCCATCATGACTTCCTGAAGAGACGGTCTGAATATTTCCTATGCCGCTTCTTTAATGGTCTCTCGTTCACCCTCAGCTACAATCTGCATGCCCGATCTTGCGGCTTATGAATATGATACTTCGCAAAAAATGAAAAACCATTGTATTAATTTGGACCAGTGCTGTAAATCGCAGAAAACGTGAAAGACAATGCAGCGCGCCATTATGAAGCTGGCATGCGTCGTTTTGTCATCGCATTGTCTTTGTCTGCATTGTCTTTCCATGGAGCCATTTAGATTGCATTGCTAATCATGTCTGTCATCATAATCTGTCTGCTTACGCGCGGCTATGGTTAGTTGTGCGTCGTGTCTGTTTGTCTTGTCTGTCTATCTGTTTGTCTTGCATGTCTGTCTTGTCTGTCTGTCTTGTCTGCCTGTCTTGTCTTGTCTGTCTGTCTTGTCTGTCTATCTGCTTGTCTTGTCTGTCTGTCTGTCTTGTCTGTCTATCTGTTTGTCTTGTATGTCTGTCTTGTATGTCTGTCTTGTCTGCCTGTCTTGTCTTGTATGTCTGTCTTGTCTGTCTGTCTTGTCTGCCTGTCTTGTCTTGTCTGTCTGTCGTGTCTGTCTATCTGTTTGTCTTGTCTGTTTGTCTTGTCTGTCTATCTTTTCTCGTCTGTTAGGTTGGCTGTGTCACTGATTGTCTTCCGATCTGTATACGCTTTACTGTCTCTCGTGAGTTCAACTTTTTCATTGGACCTGAACTCTGGATTCGCACATCGATTGCTAAGGCGGTCATTTTTATAGCAGGTGCATTATACATGTACAGACGCTACATAAATCGTCTACCAAGCCATGGCTACATCCGATCGAAAGAACTCATGCACGAACGAGTGCCAGGCATCAGTCATATATATTATATATATATAATATGGAATATATATATATAATATATATATAATATATATATAGCCTATATAATATAAAATATAATATATATAATATATATACATGATAATATATATAAGTATAATATATAATATATACAAATAATATATATATAATATATATGTGCGTGCATATATGTATGTATGGCAGCGTGAGATGTAATCACATTGCAGACCAGAGTATTGCTTCTATCTATATCTATAAGGAAGGATGTGACTATGTTTGTATGTATGTATGTATGTTTGTATGTATGTATGTATGTTTGTATGTATGTGACTTTGTCCAGAATGCACGCTCACAGTTTTTGAGCTTTTCACTCCAAACCTTCACTACTGTGTAGGTCTCGGCACGAGACGCAAAGGCGAAGGGTTGGCGATTCTCTACCACCATGGGGGCCAGGGTGGGGGGCAAAACCCCCAATTTTTTTCAAAAAAACGCAGCTATTGATTTGATTTTTTTTTCTAGATAGAGGTCCATCAGAACCCCCCGGATCAGTGGTTGGCAAATCTCTACCGCCATTGGGGCCAGGGTGCTGGGGGGGTCAAAAACACTAATTTTCGCTATAAATTTTCATTCGCTTGCCACGTATAAAAGCCGTCATTTTCGCCGTTTTAAAGGTGTTTTAGCTCTTTTGCCATTACGGATTTCACGGGTCGCTTACAGGGAGAGGCGGGGTGAGGGAGGGGTGGGATGGTAGGAAGGGGGGTGGAGGAGTGGAGTGGAGGTGGGGTGGGAATGGGAGGGGTTTGGGTGGGGTGGATGGGGGTGGGGTGGGATGGGGTGGAAGGGTGGATGGGGTGGGATGGGGTGGGAGGGGTTGGGGATGGAGGGGTGGGGTGGATGGGGGTGGAAATTTTCGTGAAGCCCAAATTTCTCGGGTCGCGTACCGGTAGAGGTCGAAGTGTGGTAGGGTGGGGTTGTGGCCGTAGCGGATCGAATCCTAAATTTCCCGGGCAACGCCGGGTACCACAGCTAGTACGATATAAACCGTCTCAGCGCCTTTTTTGCTTTACTGCTTTCAGCGACACGTGTATCTTTTTGCTTTACTTCCTGGTTGCCCGTCCGTTCGTCCGCTTGCATATGTGTGTGTCCCCTGCGTCTGTTCTGTAAGTCCGTCATGGCCTTCCGTCGTTTCTGCTTTTTCTACATCACCTGCAGGTATAGCAGTCTTCTGTTTTCTCGATATCTGTCGTGCAAACTGCACCTGTGACATGAAACACTCGCCGCGTGTCTACATGATTTTATGTTTCCGTCTGTGTATGTGTATGTCTGTCTGTCTTCTGATGTCTGCAACAGGTGCAAGCTGTAGGATAGAGGAGGTATACAGTTTTTGTTTGTATGTGCACTTGTCATAGCACTCCTTAAAGTGCTACTCAGAAGCGCTCCGACTACAGCGCGGGCACAGAATCAGAATTTCACGTCGAAGTGCTGAGCAATTGCGAGTAAAGGACTTGCTCAAGGTCCTACGAAGTGTGTCCATGAAACGCTATTATGGTTGCTTTGTTTTTAAACTGACTGAGTTTCAGCTCTAAATAAGTGTATGCCTATTTCTGTCATGGCTCCATATACTTATCAATCGCATTGTTTTGCAAGTTTTGACATTCCAGATCTTTAATCTGATAGGAACTTAGAGAATGTTTTCATGTTTGCTTAATTTAATATTAAAATCGTGAAGGTCGAGAAAAAACTGAATTTTTATTTCCAAAAAGTAGCCTACTCAACAAAGTTAACTTTACTCTAAGAATCATAAAATCCAGAGTTTTATCTCAGACCTAAAAACGCGTTTACTCAGTGTAGTGAGGGAGTAGTCGGCGATGATGCTTATAACTATGTATTGTTTTTATGTTTTATGACTCTTATTTGATTAATTGTTGCATGGGCGCCCGCAGAAATTTTTGCAGGGGGGGCAAAAATTTTACGGTTCACGGTTAAATTTTTTAGTACCAAGAGCTTGAAAAATGCATAGCTGGAAATTAAGAATAGGGGTATTTTTCAAAGACACTTCTGATGCAAATTTCTCAGTTTCATTTGTGTATAATTTTTTAATATGGATAGTTTCTTTATAAATTTGTTAAAAATCAGAAAGTAGATGCTAGTAAGTAATTTCTTAAAGGTGCGCTATTTAAGTCCATAGAATGAACGAATGATTAAATGAACGAAAAATAGGTGTCAGTATTCAAGGGGCAAGTGCTCCTCTAGCTGCTTCTAAAGCACCACTCGAAAGCCAATCGCAGGGCACCAGCTTTTTCACATGTGCTGCATCGAGTTAGAAGCCTATTCCAAAGAATAGTCAGAAAGAGGTCCGAGTCTGGTAGCCAGAGGGCTAGAGTAGCTGTTAATGCGGGTGTCATTTAGAAAGGTGAAAGATCCGAGGATTAGATGAGTGTGGGTAAGTGGGTATCAATTCTTTAAAAACAGATCTCTTTGTCAGTTTTGGGTCCGTTATCCAAGTTTATCTACAGTTTGACCTCCTTGGATTCTGTACTGGCAGCTTGCAAAATGGACAAAATGGAACCTGGCTTATAGCAGACTTGGTTTATATAATTACAAGGCTGGTGAATAAGCAGATCTCCCTGATATGATTTCAGTGTACCTTGAGAAATTTTCAAATTTTTGCATTAGTATTGAATTTTTTGGCAGTTGTGATTATTTGCACTACAGCTAGATTCCACTCAAGTAGGCCATAATCGATAGGCCTGCCATTTGCATGGGTGCCCGCAGGAGGGTTGAAAGCCAATGGTCATTGTTACGGTTTTTAGAAAGAGCTTGAATACGCAAGGCAGAAAGTTATAAGAGCATGTTTATTTCTATAGAGATCTCTAAACGTACATTTCTGACTTTCACTGTCTGTATCATTCGTATCATTGGTGCATTAATGCAAAGAAATTTGTTAAAAATCCAAAAGTAGTAGTAAAAAAAGATGTCAATTTTCCAGGGGGGGCAAGTGCCCCCCCTTGCCCCTATGTGCGGGCGCCCATGAATTGTTGGCCTAATGATCATAATTATAGGCCTAGATCATTTTCTGTGAACACTTAGCCTATTAGTCATTACCAATATATAGGGAGAAAGAGATAGAGAGAGACAGAGAGAGACAGAGAGATGCGGTAGGCGGGGAATTGGTGCCACGCAGGGTCTGAAGGGATGATTGGCAGGTGGAAGAAATGGGTTTAAGAAGGAATGCGACAGCAGAGCAGGGATCATTCGCCGGGGATCATTGACGAGAGAGCATTGGCCGCAGTGAGGCGAAGGGATCAGTGGCGAACGAGAGGCCTTGGAAGAAAGGGCCTGGAGTGAGCGAAGGATCGAAGAATAGATTAGGCTATGACAAGTGAATCGTTATGAATACAATGTAAATATTATAAACCGATGATCAATTAACCAGCAAGAAAAGATTCAAAATTGTTTCGGGTTAATTCTCTGTGCGATTGAAGTTGAACAATAACCCACGTGCTACGCTGCAACTAAAGTCCCCCGAAGATTTAGCCTGTTGCTCAATTAGCACCGCTCGCCACCAAAGACTGAAAGAGTACGAACTACAATCGTCTCTTCCAGTACATTGTGCCAGCTGGGATTTTGTTCGAGAAAGCAGAACTTCAACGCTGCTGATCTCAGACAATTTTTAACGGAGCAGAGACTTTGTGCGACGACAGCAACGATTGACAAAGAGACGAAGCGGAACAACGATTCCAGAAAAACGGAGAAGCAGACGAGAAAGCGACGTTTGACGGCGGACGATTCAGTCGGACTCCACGAGGACTGATCTCATTGGACGCGGCGGATTCTTTGGAACTACACGTCCGGAGAGATTGGTGACAGGAGGACGACAACTGACGCAGTACAGACAGGACGTCTGATCACGGGAGCAAAGGACTCGGACGATCGCTGATTCGCTGGAACAAGGATTCAGACGATCGCTGGAACAAAGGAGGCGGACGATCAACGGACAAAGGATTCGGACGATCACCGGAACGAAGGATTCGGACTGGACATCAATTGATGCCGGACAACTTGGAGCTCTGGGAGATCTTTCCATGCTGTAGTCGTGCGGAGAAGTCGGAGAGAGCGACACATCCAAGACACCTGGAGAAACACCTGGTGAGCACGAGCCATTTTGTTTGACTGCTCATAGTCACTTGGTGCTGTTAATGTTTGTAGTCTGAATGGTGTTTGCGGGAGAATTGTTTGTACTGCAGAGTCAGTAATTGATTTATTGGAGAATGTGGTTGTAAAGCACGAAAGGTGCTAATTACCGATTGCTGTGAAGCGCTCCGGAGCTCATTTTATTGCGAGCGGAGTCTGCATGCTAACTGATGAACTTGTGTTTGTTATTGATGAATGAAAAGGGTGATTGAAATAACCCGTTCTGCGAGAAAGACTGCTTTTGAGTTTATTGTTTTGTGTAGTAGCGTCTTGAAGGTTAATCGAACCTCGTGTGTTTTTGAACTAGTTTTATTGTTGTACTTTGGTTCTTCTGCTTAAAATGTTCGAGAGAATGAAGAAAGCAGAGTTGCAAGAGGAGTGTAGGCAGAGAGGCATAGATTGTGAAGGCCTAGATAAAAGGGCCATGATCGAAAAGTTGAGGGAAAATGAGGATCCATCAGGTGCTGACGATGGAGTGGATGAATACGAGGATGCAGACCAGGCTAGCGTTAGCGAAAGCCAGACGAGGCTTGAACTAGTTCGGGCGGAAGAGAGGCGGTTGCATGCGGAAAAAGAAAAGATGACGGCGGAACGAGAAAAGATGCAGATGGAACTAGATCTTTTGCGTGAAAAGGCAAACTTGGGTTTACTACAGCCAAACCCTTCATTTTCTGTTGGTGACCCCGTTGGTCCGTCGGTTTATTCTAAGCTACCAACCATGCACGAAGGAGAAGATATAGTGTCTTTTTTCCATGCGTTCGAGAAGATTGCCATTCTGCAGGGAATTGAGGAGAACAAGTGGGCTAAGCTACTTCCGGCTTTGCTTAACTCGACAATGAGGGTGCATTATAACAGGCTTTCCTATGATACCTGTTCCAACTACAGGGATACCAAACGCTCACTGCTCCAAGCATGTAGGCACAATGCCAAATTTTATTTGGACAAATTTAAATGCATGCATAGAGCAGGGAAACAGTCTTATATGCAATTTTTAGGCGAGTTGAATGATGTGTTCGATAATTATCTTGAATGCAAAGAGATAAATGATTTTGAATCCTTAAGGGACGACATTATCATGGAGAGATTAAGAGACTCTCTTGCGAGTGATTGTCGCTATTTTATTGAAGCACGGAAGCCTAAAAGGGCTGTTCAGGTCGCTGAATTTGCCGATTTACATTTTGAATGCACCATGGAAGGTCGAAAAGCCAGCCAGGGTGATCAGAAACAGAACAACAGGTTCAGAGCGCTCAATTCTGATCAGAAAGGAAACCCTTGGGAAAGGAGACCCACGGGCATGAACAAAGAATCATTTGTAGACAGCACCAATAATAGGCCGTGGGATGCAAGCCAAATGCATTCGGCGCAAGGGGGCAGGACAAGCTACCAACACCAGACGTTCAATCGTCATAATAGATCCCAAGCCCAAGGTCAAGCGCATGCGCAAGTGCAGTTTGTGAAACCTAAGTCAACTCTCGATAAAGTCGTTGAGTATCAAAAACGTTTTCTTATACCAATGTGTGTAAATGGTTGTGACGTGCAAGGGTTTAGAGACACATGTGCCCAGGTCACTCTTGTGAATTCTGAAATAGCGTCACATAAGCCATCTGCCATAGAAGATCCAGCAATGATAAGCTTACAATGTGCATTTGGCACGATAAGGTGTTTTTCGGCTTGTGAAATTGAGATGTCGTCCCATGAATTTGGAACGGACAGGAAGATAAAGGTGAGGGCATGTGTTGTCCCGCACCTCCCTGTGTCTGTGATAATTGGCAATGATGTATTCGCAGATAACGCAGACCTGACGGACACGGTTAATATGCCCAGCGTTGGGCGGCCAAAAGACGTTGGCCAGGCATCTCCGACCACTAGATGGCGTGACTATGACGGTAGGATAGACAGCGACAGTCAGAAGGACAAGCAGACAGCTGACACGACCAAAGCGCTCAGTAAACTGCAAGCAGCTGGGAGAGGTACACAGACGCCCGACGGACGACAGGTGGAGAGCGGGATTTTAGCGACGCCTTGCGAGCGAACGACTTTGAAAGGAGGAATGGAATCGGACTTAAAAGACACTAATGATATTAACAAAGTTGACGACCGAGCTGGACGGAGTCATTTAATCGCACCTGACGAAAGGCGACTACCAGAAAATGACCCACCGCCTAATCGACAAAGCACCGGGGTCATAAAACCCTCTCAAACGCTCCAGCCGATCAACGGGAGGTCTTCGGTGACCGATGGAACGGGAGACGGTGGCCCGACCACCGACTTCAGACCAATTAACGACTCCTCGGGAGAATTGATAAGCACGCCTGGTCAGTCACTTCAAACGCCTTCAACAAGCAACAGATGCCCCGTAGCCGGATATACCGTCAAAGATTATCCAGATGATCGACCAGAGGATTTCAGTAACCGATGCTACGATGAAAAGGCAGGTGATGAGTTGGGAGGCGCCATCTCTAATGAAGGGGCTAGGCCGGCAAACCATAAAGACACGGCCCACGAAGAGGAGGAAGAGGATAAAGAGGAGGAGGTAATCACCGCAGCAAATGGGGCGCACACGACGCCTGGTCATAAATCTCCGACGAACGGACCGAGAGCCAAGGAATGTATATCTGATCGTTCACAGGCCGAAGACAGAATCACTTTGAAGACACCCGAATCAGATAACTTCAAAAGGGCACAGCAAGAAGACCCCACCTGATTCGAATCGTGGAAGTTAGCGAGGGAGGGAGACAGCAGATATCTAATCGACAACGGCTTTCTGTTTCGGAAAGGTAAACCGAACGAAGCAGAGGACGGAGGAGGAGGTTGTCGTAAGCAATTAATTCTACCAACAGGATACCGATCAAAGGTGTTACAGATGGCCCATGATCCCACTTGGGCGGGGAATCGAGGCAGAGGTGACAGAAAAAGGAGAAGACCACCTGAAAAGATCTCTTACGACAATAAACCAACAAACAGATCACTACAGCCAGGTCAACAGGTACTTCTGCGACACAGCACAGAAAACAAGTTACCCGCTCAAAGGCAAGGACCGTTCTTGGTAATGAGAAAATTGTCTGCTGTCCACTACGAGGTCAAGACAGACAAAGGACCGAGAACATACCATATAGATCTATTGAGACAATGGCACGCCAAAGATTTAAATACACAGACTTCCAAAGCTCATTATAAGACGCCAGACATTATAGACGACGAAGGACAAGAAAACAACGAGTTACAATTGTATGACTATGCGAACCCTGCCAAGCAATTAACGAAACGCTAGGCTACATAGACAAAGGGAAGGGGATACATGAGTCTATGGCAGATGGACTATGTATAGCGCAAAATCATAATGAACTAGCGTTGTAGAATACTCATTGTTTGTTTTCAACTGTACTTACTTCCTTACGATGCCTGCATAAGGCTTTTGATTTTTTTTAAAGAGCGAGTGAATGATCGATTTATAGGGAACCTTGTCTCACAGATATTACTCGTTTTTGTTTGTTTTGCTTTATGTTATAGATTAAATCACGTAGGGACTCGTGTTAGCCCGCAGCCTGGCGACGTCGAGAAACAACGGTGAAAAGACATTAGTGCCGTCCGACGTATTGCTTGTGCTCTTGTAAATCATCGTCGACCCGTGAAGAACTCTTCTTAAAGAGCCACCTGCACGACGTGCTGTTGACACAATTCTTGTGCCATCAGCTAAAGAAAGTGTGATGATGTAGTGAGGGAGTAGTCGGCGATGATGCTTATAACTATGTATTGTTTTTATGTTTTATGACTCTTATTTGATTAATTGTTGGCCTAATGATCATAATTATAGGCCTAGATCATTTTCTGTGAACACTTAGCCTATTAGTCATTACCAATATATAGGGAGAAAGAGATAGAGAGAGACAGAGAGAGACAGAGAGATGCGGTAGGCGGGGAATTGGTGCCACGCAGGGTCTGAAGGGATGATTGGCAGGTGGAAGAAATGGGTTTAAGAAGGAATGCGACAGCAGAGCAGGGATCATTCGCCGGGGATCATTGACGAGAGAGCATTGGCCGCAGTGAGGCGAAGGGATCAGTGGCGAACGAGAGGCCTTGGAAGAAAGGGCCTGGAGTGAGCGAAGGATCGAAGAATAGATTAGGCTATGACAAGTGAATCGTTATGAATACAATGTAAATATTATAAACCGATGATCAATTAACCAGCAAGAAAAGATTCAAAATTGTTTCGGGTTAATTCTCTGTGCGATTGAAGTTGAACAATAACCCACGTGCTACGCTGCAACTAAAGTCCCCCGAAGATTTAGCCTGTTGCTCAATTAGCACCGCTCGCCACCAAAGACTGAAAGAGTACGAACTACAATCGTCTCTTCCAGTACACTCAGCAACATAATACGTTGCACATCATTGCTCTAATATTATTTAGTCTATAATTATTATACAGGTTTCATTTGCAGCAATAATTGCCAAGCTAATTAGAGGTCTGAATATTATCGAACAATATTTTGCAAAACGCAATTCAAAGCGCCATACAGAAATCGTCCTCCTCCTTTTGGGTGCGTTGGCGTTGGGAGCGCCTCTGGGTTGTTTTCTTGAAGATGCGCTATATCAGTTTTCAATTAAATGAGTTATCAGAGGGCATTACGTTTTATGGTTCAACTTCTGCATGACCTATACTGCTGGGAAATAAATGTTTGATGCTCAAACGAGTCAGCTTTGAGTAAACAATCTTCGACTGAGCGACTATACTCGATGTTTTCTGAATCGATGTTTTCTGAATCGTATGAAAATCGTCTTGTGGTTTCTCTGCATCACTGACTTCTCTTGCAATGGACCATCGTGTTGTAAATTGTGTCCAATAATTATTTGCATTGAGGAATCGTTTGCTTTGTCGGTTCGACGGTTCTGCGAGCCGTCAGCTTCTTTCGCTTGTAGCCTACTGTTTGTTTTCTCTTATCAAACATTCCGCTGGATCAGTTTAAAAAAAGCATTGGTTTAGTTGGAATAAATCATGGATGGGAACGTGACACCATGGAAGTAGCTTAGAAAGTTAGCAAAGACCCTACATGTACATGTATGTCTGAAGCTCACAGGAGCCATAGGCTCGTGGTAACTCGCAGTTCCTAAATGTATGTATGTATGTATGTATGTATGTATGTATGTATGTATGTATGTATGTATGTATGTATGTATGTATGTATGTATGTATGTATGTATGTATGTATGTATGTATGTATGTATGTATATATGTATGTATGTATGTATGTATGTATTGTATGTATGTATGTATGTATGTATGTATGTATGTATGTATGCATGTATGTATGTATGTATGTATGTATGTATGTATGTATGTATGTATGTATGTATGTATGTATGTATGTATGTATGCATGTATCTTACCTTTTCTAATTTTATCTTAACTTATCTTAACCTACATTGTATATCTGATCCTATTCCATCCTATCCTATTCTATCCTATCCTATCCCATCCTATCATATCCTATCCCATCCTATCCTATCATATCCTATCCTAGCTTATCTTATCTAATCTTATCGTATCTAATCCAAATTATCCAATCTTAACATATCTTATCGTATTCTATCAGTGACTCCGTGCATACAATGCCATACATATAATTTATATTCTAGGCTTCCACAGTCCATAACTCATCGCATTCGAAACGGTGACCCGTGTATTCCAGATAATAACATGTAGTTTATGTATATTGTATAATACACGTTGTGTTCTCGTCGGTCGGTCGGTATACATACATTATACAGTGCATACATACAGTGCATATATGCGACTGTGTTAGAATCATTAAAAATTAAGGACGAACACGGACACCATTTGCCAACGGCGCCGGTGTCGTCCGCCGACTACATATATATACGAACGCCATGCAGCCACAGTGATGAAGCACGTCGTCGTTGTCGTCGTTGTCGTCGTCGTTGTCGTTGTCGTCTGCTCGTGTTGTTTGTTGATTAGTGGCGACAACTGTCGGCGACAAGGCATGCAGAGAGACGTCAAATGAGTGCATCGTCTGCAACGTGGATACGGCTCTCGCGGACGGTTGAACTGATGCGGTAGAGAAGTGGAGAGACAGCTGGAGATGGCAGAAAGCTGGAGAGGGTGGGAGGTGGGAGGGAGGGGTGGAGGGAGGGTTAGGTGTTGCACGGTGGTGAAGAGAGCAGAGATGAAAGAGAAGGGTGAGGGGGAAGTAGAAGGAAGCGGTGACGAAATAAACGAGAAGAAAAGAACGGTAAGAGAGAAACAGTTCTGTAGTTTCATTGTGGACGTTTTAAATGGCTGCTTTGTGATGACAAATAAAGGACATAATAACAATAGTGATAGTAATAGCACTAGTAGCAGTAGCAGCAATAGTAGTAGTATTAGTGGCAGTAGTAGTAGCAGTAGCAGTAGAAGCAGCAGTAGTAGTAGCAGTGGTACTGTGATGGTAGCAGAGCTCTGCGCCGGCCGCGCCGCGCCGCCGCCGCCGCCGCCGACAAGTCTTGGGCGCCGCCGCCGCCGATTTTTTTGGGTCGGCGCGCCGGCCCCGCCGCCGCCGAAAATTTGTCGGCGCGCCGCCGATGCCACGTTGATTCGTTTATTTCTTTTTGTTGCATTTTTCAACTCTTGCATGATTTCGTGAAAAAATTGTTGCGTCAGTGCGCAATAGATTCTTTTCCTGATCTACTATGATTTAAGCAGCGGAAGTCAAGCCCACACACCCACACAAGGGCCCCTGTGAAGGCCGCACGTCAAGCGTACAAAAAACCTTCACAGGAAGGCCCCCATGAAGGCTGCGTGCCCAACCCCCACAAGAAGCATAACCCTTCGCAAATTGAACGTATACAATGCAAATAGTGGGATAAACGCCCCAATAATACAATTAATTGATAAAAACAAATCAGAAGATGACATAATAAAGCAGAACAAACCAAACGATAAAATAATGCAGTCAAAAATGTAAGACAAAAATATAAGACAAAATATGTAAGAAACAAAATTGTCAAATTGGAAAAAATTAATAAAAAGCAATCATCGGTCCAAAATTAAAGCCAAGAGATTGTTTAAGTTCTGAAAATCAATTTCTACTGTGTTAAGGTTATTATACAGGTTCTTATGCCAAGGTGTAGGAAATTTAGCACTAATTAGGTGATTTCTTAAATTTCTGCCGTTTCTAAAAGCAATCATTGGTGCTGATTTAAAGTATTCTTGCAGTTCTAGGTTTTCGCTCACAAATTCCATCTAAAGTTTTAAAAGTATTTTTCTAAGACAACTTCTCTTTTCAAATTTACTTTCATAGATTAATATTAAAATAGGTTTATCAGTTACATCTGGTTTGACCTTATATTTAAGTAAATCTAGTCTATCTGTCTGACTCAATTTAAGAATAGCTTTATTTAAAATATTATCAGGGTACCCCCTTAATTTAAAGGAATTAGACATCTTAATAATTTGGGATTGTAAGTCTTCAGGTTCAGAAATAGTTCGTTTTAATCTCAAATATTGGCCAAAGGGGATAGCTCTCTTTGTGTGAAGTGCATGGTTACTAAGGTAATTAAGGTACAACTTTTTATCAGTAGGTTTAGTATAAATAGTAGTCTGTAAGCACATATTATTTTTAATTACTTTAACATCTAGAAATGGGATTTCAGCTGTAGAGTGGTTTAAAGTAAATCTGAAATTTGGATGAAATGCATTTAAAATATTGAAATAAATCTCAAGTTCCGTAAAGGTTTTATTCCAAATACCAAAGAGGTCATCAATGAACCTATCATGATTCCAAATTAATTCAGGGTAAGCAAGATTAAATTTTTCAAAGAATTTATACATTATAATATTCGCAGCCTGTACGGATGAACTCCCTCCCATAGTAAGACCTTGGGTTTGTTTGTATAAATTACCATTAAATGTAAAAAAGCAACTATTAAGAGTAAAATCTAAGATTTTTTTTAATAAGGTAGGCGGAATAGGTTTAATATCTATTTTATAATATTTCCAATGATCTAATGTCTTAAGGTAATGGTCAATAATAAATTCAATTCCTAAATCAATTGGTATATTTGTATAAAGTGCTTCGACGTCCATTGTAACTAAGATGGTATCTCTGGTAATTAATTTATTATATTTATTTAATTTATTAAGAAAGTCAGTGGTATCTTTGATTAAGTTTGAAATTTGATTTTCTCCTATTTTCAATAATTGCTGTATATATTTATGCAATTTATGCGTTAAACTGTTGCACTGCGAAATAATAGGTCTAATAGGGTTCCCTAGTTTATGGATTTTTGGAAGACCGTAGATAATTCCTGGTTCATTTTTAATGTTCAATAACCAATTAAATTGTTTTTTTGTGAGGAAAGGTTTCAGTTCATTAATCAAAAAATAGTATTTGGATTCTAATTCATTATTCAAACAACTAACTTCTGAGATTTTCAGATAAGTAATACTGCTATTTAGATGGGTCAATATCTTATCTTCGTAGTCAGACATATTCATAATTACAATACCACCACCTTTATCAGCTGGTTTAATAATTATATTCCTATTACGTCTAAGTTTATTAAGTGCAAACAATTCATTCTTACTAATGTTAGGGGTGTTTTTATATTTTCTATTAATATTTTTAATTTCATATTTTAGTCTATTACAAAAAGTACTTATGTTAGGGTCTGGTTTAGGGGGGTTCCAATTACTATTTATTTTAATTGGTAATATATTATTAGAGTTAATGTGGCAGTTTTCACCTACAGTATTATTTACCTTCGTTTCAGGAGGTATAGACCTGTTTCTTCCAAAAAACAACTTAATTTGTAATTTACGTTCAAAATTGTCAATCAGTTCTATATTTTCTTTTAAATAATTTGTCCTACGAGTTGTGTAGACAAAATTTAAACCTTTGTTTAACACCAAATTTTCATAATTACTCAAAGAATAATTAGACAAGTTAGTTAAATTAGAGTTTTCTAAAATCGGCAAATTATTAATAAGAAAACGTTTCCTATACCTCCCTCTAATTTTACGTTTTAAGTGAAAATGGCTTCTAATAGCCCTAAACCCAACCAAACCACTTGGTACACTCGAAGATAGTCAATTACGGGATTGAGGTAGTCCTGCATTCCTTCTTTCAGGCGATGGGAGCCGCACGCCCGAAGGGTCCCGATGCGATGTGGATGGGGGATTCTGCGTAGAAGGCCCCTGAGCAGGGGCAGAGGATGTCATCGTAGAAGGAAGCGCAGATGCAGACGTAACCAAGGGGCTTTGAGGTCCAAGTAGCGTAGGTTCCATACGAGACGACTCAATGTGATGTGTAAAGTTACTATTTGAGGCCCTCAGCCGCTGAGGTAATCCCGTAAGGAGGGAGGGAATAGGGGACTTAGTCATGTTGGTATGATGATATGGAGCCCCATGGTGTGTATAGTTCCGGTTCCTAGTTCCATTATGGTCAGGTTTCCGAGTTGTCGATATAGAATGCTGTTTGTAGTGGGTTCTGGTCTTGGTTGGAATTGGCTTAGATCCCACAAGCACCTGGCTATATAACGGTTTAGGTAGTTGTTGGATGGACGTGCCCGAAGTGGTCATTTCATTATTTATAGGTACGGTAGAATGAATAGGGTATTCTGTCTGTAGGTTGTCAAAATAAGTTCCTGGATCCGGTTCAACATCCAATGGATTACGTTTGAAGTAGCTATGAAACCTATGATGTTGCCTATTCGTTTTGATTTTGGAACAGTGCGCTTAACGTTTAAGCATTTGTGGATTTTGTGGTTCGGTTTGAATTACGGCAGCAACGATGGTAAGAAGAACTCCAGGTGGGCCTAAGTGAATTGCTATGCCGTGTGTACCTTCTTTCCTGATAGTCCGACCGTACGCTAGGATGGAACAGAGCCATCTGCCCTCTAGTATTAGGATACACGTTACTATCACTTGCAAAGAGGTGGCGCTCTGCAATTTATGTAGGTGATTGGTCGGTTCCGCAGGCTTGTGATTCCCTATAGCCGGCCAGTTAATACATAATTCCAATTTTTCCAACCAGTATCAAACTCCCACGCTGTACGTGACCTATGTGAAATTGGTAATTAAGCTTTGGAACATTAATCGGCCTGTCTAAATGCACAACGGAGCAATGTTAGGCATTTGTTCACTAGATCCTACTTTGTCACCAATTTGAGCAGCATCTCACAATTGGGATCCGATTAGGAAAAGAAAGACATTTTCGCATAAAACAAGCGTACCTTATAATTACTTGGCTTGTTTAGATCGAAAGACTTGTGTATGCCAAATCGGTCGGTTTAAAGAAGATGCTAAGAGCTTCGCGTGGAAGTCGTTTGATTTATTGGCCGATAAATCAGGAAAGGTGGTGAAATCTGATCAATTTAGCTACTCAGTGGGCTATTATAAGGTAAAATTAAAGAACTGCAAGTACCCCCATCTTTTGACGAGATTATTTGTATTCATTCACGATAATTCCCATTTTGTGGCAGACAAACATTTCTACGCAAACACAGCATGTATGTATTGTGTGTGTGTGTGTGTGTGTGTATGTATGTATGTATGTATGTATGTATGTGTGTATGTATGCATGCATGCATGCATGTATATGTATGCATGTATGCGTGTATGTATGTATGTATGTATGTATGTATGTATGCATGCGTGCAGCTATACAATTTCAACAGATTGGGTCAAGAAAATGGGTGTCATTCGGCAGGTCAAAGAAATTAAATGTAAAGAAGATATTTTTTAAAAACCAATTTATTTCTGTAGTATCACAAGGCAGGTCAGAAGTAAAAAAGCCACTGCGCAAACAGTTCTATAACATCTTTTAGTAGGTTACGTAAGCTGAAGGCCTGAATTTGAAAACGTTGTCATGGGTTTTTTTATCAAGGCTTTGCAGAATTTTGTAATTGAATGTTAATTCAGAGAATAATTGTTTCTAATCAATATTGACTAAAGACAAGGTAATCGACAAAATAATGGCTGAACACGCTTATCTTGATAATATAGGGTTCTTGTGTAACAACATTCAAAAATAAGTATGCGAAGCTGGAGCAGTAATTCCACGACGCCGCGCTGCGCCGCCGACGCCGACATTTTGAGGGCGCCGCCGCCGCCGATTTTTGTTTGTCGGCGCGCCGCCGCCGCCGACCAAAAATGACCGGCGCGCCGCCGCCGACACTCTCATGTCGGCGCAGGGCTCTGGATGGTAGTAGTAAAGCAACAGCGGTTGTAGCAGATAGGCTATCATTTTTATAATAAAAATCAAGTGGAATTGAATGGAGATAGTCAGATGAGAAAAATATGCCGAAATATATGGAATAAGGTAAAGACAGAGAGACAGACAGACAGAGAGACAGACAGACAGACAAACAGACAAACAGACAGACAGACAGATACAGACAGAGAGAGTGAGAGAGATAGAGATCAAATTTGTAGTTTAGGGACCTTCCAAATTTAGCAGCATGTCATTTTATGCCGTTTGCGACTGTTTGTTTCTGAAGCCGATGCGCTGGAGCATAAAAGTGACGGAGCAGTAACGGTCTCTGAAGCGAGTTCATTAGTAGATTATATTGCTCCTGCATGGTCGTTTATCATCTATTATTATATACGAGATGTGGTTTGGTATGATGTCTTGCTCCAAATCAATAAGACGAATAAAATGGCGGAGTCACCATAGATCGCAATTGGTATGCTGGAACACGAACCACAGACCAACGAAGACTTCATATATATTTGGGGCGCGGTGGGCGCGGGGGGCGCGGTGGTGTAGTGGGTAAAATGGAGAAATAAATACAATATCGAGAGTCCGGATTTTAATCTAATATTGCATGCAGGGTCGATCCAGGGGGCCAATCCGGCCATGCCCCCCCCATTTAAAAATTGCATGGGACGTGGTCCCCCTATTTGGTTTGAACAAGCCACTAGATAAATGCAGCAGGAGAGGAAAGCAGGATACTAGAGGCCATCACTCCGACCGGAGTGATGACTAAAAAAGTTATCTCAACTATTTTGGCGGCTGAAACGGTATCTTTTTCTTGAAAATTGGACGTATGACTAAAAAAAGGTCATCAGATTTTTCGGCGACCAAGACGAAATTTCCCCCCCCTTCGAAAATTTCTGTATCCGCTCTTGATTGCATGCATGTGCACGGGAAATTGCAGAAGGCAGAATTATAATATTGAGGTGCTCGCCACTTTCCCTTGAACCGACACAAAAAGAGGAATTTTACTAGAAATGTGCTGACGGAATTAGATTATTTTACACTATCATTTTGTAGGCCTATTTTTTATCGAGAATGTAAGCAGACTCAGCGCAGTTTTGTATGTGCACTTGTTATAGCGCCCCTTCAAGCTCTCTCGCTACTCAGAGGCGCTCCCGACTGCAGAGCGGACACTGCAGCGGAGTTTCACGCCGAAGCGCTGAGCAATTGCGAGTGAAGGACTTGCCCAAGGTCCCTACGTGGCGACGTGAGGTGGATTCGCACCTCAAGGCAACGACGCCACCACTACACCACCGCGCCCCACAATGTTCAGAGTTCGCAGGCCTATGCCCAGCCCACTTGCAAGCGAGAAAAAATTATCGACAATTTAAGCACACTTGTCCTAAACCCATATTGCAAAACGTAGACAGTCTGACAGCATGACAAGACAAGGCAGAGTGACACAAACACGCAGATGAACAGGCAGAAAGACACACACAGATAAACAAACAGACACGTGCAATCGTTCATACACAGTGCGTCAGTGCATCTGTATGATGCGGCTGCCGACTGTCGTCAATTAATTCCAATTAACGTCCAATCTGCGTATTATTGAGGGTCGGAATTTCGTTGAATGGCCATGGTTCGTAGTCGTCGTTGTCGCATTGAAGACGACCGATCCATATAACTGGACAAAATTCGATTGACCGACTGTCTGCATTTGATGACCAAAAAGCGGATTAGATGGCGGCCAGCCGCCGTTGTCGTCGCTGAGACCACGAGCCACTGGTTCTATGCTCCTATGAGATCCCACATAATTTCTATAGCGCCGTTCACAGTCGAGGCCATTCAGTAGCGCTCCCACTGCGATAACCCCTAGAGAAAAAAGGTCTTAAGAAGAGAGGGAGATGCAGATATATGGTGATTCTGAAAGTAGAGTCCCACGCAGAGTGGAGGGAAAAGAATTCAATAAGGAAGACACAATGATGGTAAAGGATCGAGTTTGAGCAATAGTGGTCCTAGCTCGTGGAACAAACAAGTCAGTCCTTTATCTATATATTATGCATGTAGCGGCTATTGTAGCCTATGCATGCATGTACAATTGTACATGCAGTCCGCTGAGAGCTAATTCGACCCGGACCACCTTTGGACTACCTCACACGGACAATCCTTTTGACGCGACGCAGCGCTCGTGAATAAGCTGGGGTCCACGATTGACTTTCAAGTAGCGCTTTAGAAGTTTAGAGATTACAATTACGGTGAGCGTTAATGCCTCTGATGCAACGAGTCATTGAGACTCCATGAAGCACCAGAGGTCTATGGTCTGCTGAGACAATTATCACAGGTCGCTGAGACTATGGGCCTCGAAGTCTATGGGCCTCTGAAGATGAGCGATTGTGCTCAAGGTAGGCTAGGCCTAGTCCACCTTACAATTAAATTTCTTGTATTGCAATAATATGAGGGAATGTGCAATTTAGATTGGCCTATAAGTAGGATAGCGACATTAAAGTTGTCTCGTAAGTATTATTACACCCGATGCGATTGCCTCTTTTACGTCATAATTAAGTTGCTTGACGTCACAATCATTATGACCTCATCGTAAAATGACGCAATTTTCATTTGTTCAGTCGACTCATTTCAAGTTTTCAGCCGTTGTAGAGCAGAAGACGACGAAATATTATGTCGACGAAGATGGCAAAAAACGACGACAAAAACGACGAAAGACGATGAAGATGATGGAGAAGATACGACGAAGAACAACAGTTGCTGAACTGAGCGGCAGACGATCAAAACGAAGTGAAAAAGAAGTTATTCGAATATAGTATGACCGAAATATCATCGCCGTCTTTTCAAAGATCCAAAATAATCGACAAGTAAGTTTCAAAAGACGTTACTATAGCGCCAAAATGGCCGACGGTCAGACTGTAGAGACGAGTGATGAGGACAAACGGAAAATGCAGGACATAAGCAGATGGTCAACCTATTGAAGGACGACAGCCGAATGCAGGTCTTTAGTTAACCGGGCTCTTTTTACTGTTTTGCGTGTCTGTCTCATCCAATCTTCTGTTCCAAGTCTAAAGAGAGCAGCTAGCATTATGACGTCGTTTAATAGAAGTTTAATTTGACATCATAAATATTTTGAACCATGTTATACGTGCGTCATTTCTATGTAAAGAAGAATTAAGTGCATTTTGAGATTTATGAAATTTCTACCGTTAAAAATTAAAATTATGACATGTTTACCATAAAAAAAACTTAGACTAATAGATAATTCCGCAGAATAGTGGAGGACTGCTTTGTGGCAATTCAGACGTTGCTTATTTTAATTTTATTTAGTTTGGAAACCATTCTGAAGCAAGACGAAAAACACCCGAAGTCGAATGAATGTCGATTCTGAAGTTGTTTGAAGTGAAAGAACGAAGACGCAAATGTAAGTGATCCAAAATTTATGATTCATTTATAGATTGGTTGGTCTCATAATTGTGGCCTCAAGAGGATTACGACTTTTTAGATTGTGTTGCATCAATAATTATCTAACAAACGAGGCACGCCAGCAGAATAATGAATAGTAATTATCTATGGTTTAATTGCAGTATCGAAGACCAGCATATAGACTCTATACAGTATCTTTGAACAGTATCTATCCAATATTGTATGCTAATCCTGGTCTCTAAATCTATATAATTATACAGTATCTTTGAACAGTATCTATTATCTGATGACACTGAACCTAACCCTAACCAACTCTCACGGCGCCTTACCTGACCCAAAGTCCCTAACCGACCATTACGATGCCTGACCTGACCCTAGCCGACACTTGGGTCCCAGACTCCTAGACATAGCAATTGAATGCTAATAAAAAGACCTATATATCTGTCATAACATGTAAGCTATTGATTATCTTGGTCGATTTCTGTGTTGCTTCAGGAATCGCTACATCGCTGCTTGAGATCAACGGCATGAGGAGAATGGCACGAGGGGGAATGCGATGAGTGATGGACGTGGGGCTCTGTGTTGCTGTTGTTGTTGCGTGTGTGTGTGTGTGTGTGTGTGTGTGTTTGTAGTTTATTTGTATTAGTACCTGCCGGGCCTCTGGCGTGGCGTAAAACCCCGTAAGCTCCTCGCAAAGGCAGGAGGGCCTCTGGCGCGGATCAGCCCAATATCCCGCAAGCCCGCTATTATTAATTTTAAATTTATTTTTTTTTTTATGTGTTGTGCGTTGTTGAGCCGAGGGATGAGAAGGGGGATGAAAGAAGGGGTGGATTGATTAGAAGGAAGTGGTGGACGATGGAGTAGCCACGTCGCAGTGGATGGGTCATCGAAACACTTCAGCCTCAAGAGAAAGACAACCTCAGCTCGAGCAATCGACAACGAGGAGGAAAAACTCTTCGAATCGATCGTTACGAGACTTAAACAACTATAGCCTAGATTTGTTGCAAATAGAATCAATTAACAGTGTGTGAATGGGAACATTCCTCACTCGTTGAGTGGACTTTGTAATAATAAATTAACATTTATTTCTTCAATTAATTGTCTTTTCTGTGTCGTCGCCGTCGTGTCTTTCAGACTATTCTCGAATTTAGAAGTCGCCCTGTCAAGGCTGTCATTGTATAACCAGCCTACAATGTAGGCCTATATACCAAAGTTGATATGCAAGTGTATAATTGCAAGAAGGAACCGAAGTACTCATAAACATGCAGTTTGCCGAATCTCTAGGTCTTCTACTAATCTTGACCTTTGACTTCAATTCCTTAGACCACTGCAGTGGCGGCGCCAGGATTTAAGTTTTGGGGATCTGAATCTTCGCGGAGGAAATTTTTTCCGGTCGCCAAAATTTGTGATGCCCTCTTTTTTGTCATTTGGTCGAAATCTTTGGAAGATGGTCCATTTTCATTTTCGTCCGCCAAACTTTCTTACAAATTTCATGCATACGTTTAAGTTTTTCGGGGGGGGGCTAATCATGCAAATTTTTCATTTTTACTTGGGGGAAAATAGATGGCCTTTTTAGGGGGTTTAGCCCCTAGGCCCTTGGCGCCGCTACTGGTTAATAAAAAAAGTTGGACAAGCTACGCTGAAGGAAACGCAGGTCAAAGGGAAGCAGAGGGCTCACAATCGAGAAAGCCCTAGTCATTCAATCCAACCTGACCAAATCTGATCCGATCAAAATGTAATCTTTTCTAAGCCTAATCCGACCTAATCTCTTTAATCCAGTCTAATCATTTAATCTTCTTATCTATTCTATGATACGCTTCGGATGTGTGCACTATTGCCAGCACATAAGCAATAATAATAATTCTAAGCATAGGCCACATTTTGACTGATCTACAATCACGCGCCATGACTCAGAGTAGATCTACACTCATCTCGTTTATGGCTTCGCAGATTGTATTGCCTATTTGCTCTAATGGCGGATCTCCATCGGACAAACGAAGGGCTCTTCGTCAGCTTCTCCTCCGCTGGGTATTAGCCTATAGTCTGCTTCAGTCTATACACTGCATGCAGTGGCCTACACGGCATCGCTGGTGCTAAGCTAAGTGAATATTGGACATTTAGACGATACCTATGTCTGCTGGGGGGGGGGGGGGACTGGGGAGTTAATTTATACCGTCACTGTCACTGTGTATTGGTGGGTGCTGGAGAATCTGGAAACGTTCAGAAATTTTTCAGCGCAACACAAAAACCAGCTTATATGTATATGGAAGCGCTATGTAAAACCAATCCAGAAATGGTCAGGCTGCTCCGTCTGTTCCGGTGCCTGGCATAGTTGCAGTAGGGGGAGGGAGCCATACCGAATGTCTGAAGTGCCGATCAGGACTAAGCTAATCGATGGATCGGGAATTGGAAGGTGGAGGGCAAGATGAGACTGAGTAGGGTAAACAAAGCCCATTAGCACCCAAGACGGTAGCCAGAATTTTATTGGGGGTTACTCGAATTTGAGCAAGTCGACAAGCAACCAATCTGACCAAGGGTTTTGGAGGATGATCGAATCTATTGTAAAATGTCAGATAGAAACAAGAGCTTCAAAAATGAAGTCCATTAGACCTTACATCATGATCGAGTTATTTACAAGGTTTCATTACAGCATTATTATAGCATTGGGGGGGAGAGGTTCAACCACCTAAACACCCCCAGCTACAGCGCTAATAGCACCGCGGCATTCGGTGGAATGCACAAGGAGTCGAATAGCCTAATGGTCGGGACAGTAAGTAAGAGAGCAAGGAGCCGTAGCAAGATCATTGATGCACTGCGCTCTTAAGTTGACTTAAACATCAGCAGGAGACAGAGCTGCAGTCTGCAGCTAATGGAGTAGAGTAGACCTGGACCCCTATATTGCATGTCTCGACTGGTACACTATATAGGAAAAATTACAAAATGAGGCCATGTATAGACCCCATCGTATCGTTACCTAGCAATTTATGAGGCGTCTATTGCAGGATAGGAGCTAATATTCTTAGCAGAAGACGCGTAGAAAAAAAAGCACCGCTGGGGGAGTAATAAGATGCAAGAGCGAAACCGTAGCGGACTAGCGGTGGGGTGGCCAATGGCCATTCCAAGCAGAATGCTCGTGTCAGCGCAAGGCTATAGCCCAGGGGACGTAAGGATCCAACCGGTCGGTAGAAGGCAAATGGCAAGCAGAGGTTATACAGAGTGATGCTAAACGCATAAAGTCAGATAGGTAGGCTATCTGTGGCAAGACCTATAGGCGTAGTTGAGATTTAGAGACCAGGATTAGCATACTATATTGGATAGCCGACGTGATGTTTGTTTGTTTGTACATGTATGTGCACTTGTCATAGCACCCTTGCCAGCTCGCTATTCAGAGGCTCTCCCGACTACAGCGCGGACACTGCATCAGAATTTCACGCCATAGTGCTGAGCAATTGCGAGTGAAGGACTTGCCCAAGGGTCCCTACACGGCGACTTGAGGTGGATTCGAACCTGCAACCCTTTGGCTGCAAGGCGACGAACGTACCCACTACACCACCGTGCCCCACGATGTAGGCTAATCGGGAGCCAATGTAAGACTACAGCTGTTATAATTGTGTGTATACGTTGGCAAAACACTGCTTATGGTTCTACCCATGCTTCGACTTAGTGGCTTGTAGGCCCAGAGTCTCAATGGTTCGTAGTACCAGAGGAAGATCGGATTTTGGTTGAGTGAGGTTCGAATTGAGCCTGCTTCACCCTGCTTCGGGTCACGTCAACAACTATAGGTCCTATTCTTCTAAATGTCTTATTCAACGCTATTTTCATCCATGATATCCTATTGGAATTGGACACTATAGCCTATAATTATATATACGTGTACATTCTCGAATTTTCGGCCCCGATTTGTATGAATGTCCTGTGCTCAACCGTCTCGACTATACATGTAGTTCCTATAATAATATTTTGAAAGTCGCCTCTTACTGACATTGCTAAAGCTAATTTAACGAAGCCTCAAAGAAGCCTTGACCGAGGCTGAATTTAAAAAACATGAAAACTGCTAAACATGAGTACAAGTTACGATCCGAAAACATTGCAAATCGTCTGCGAATAAAGCAGCGAATAGTTTTCAATGCTGAGCTAATTGTATTCAAGTCAATTATATCAGTCTATCTCTGCTCTATGCTGACTCCAGAGACCTATTTGTACTCAACTAGGTCTCCCGAGTCCTGACTTTCTCACTGTGACGGGCGTGTGAACATGAAGAGCGCATCTCTTAATTCCCAGGCAGTTTGTTTTACCATACCCTGGTAGGTGCAAACGGTGCGGCGCACGGAGGGCCCCTGAGTCGTGCCTTGTTGCTAGGCTACTTGTTAAAAATAATGTCGGATGCAAAATTAATCTCAGTCTCATTATAAGTTTCTGTAAGATTAACAGATGTTAGAAAGTTCGTTTTTAAAAGTTTTAAATTGCCGATGCGAATCGTCCTAAAGTACGATGTTAACCTATATACATCTACATGTAGACCTATACCTGAGTCTATAGGCGTAGGCCTATAGCCTAGACTACTATATTATAGCCTATACAACCATGATTTTATTCAGATTGCTATTTTTATATTCATTGTAGAAAGGCGTGAATCATAAACTATTTATCACAAACCCGTCGCCGGGTCCCTGGGGATATGAGCCCTCGCTAAGTGTAGCCTACCTGGATGAGTATAGGTCATAATAATGAGTTTGAAAATTTATTTGCATTCTGACGCGTTTAGCAGCATTCAAATTATGAGTAAGCATACATGTGAGTCCGATAAATAAAAAAAAGCCGGACTTAGAGGAGAAAATAAGTGAAGCTCGCAAGATCAGTGACCGCAAAACACTTGAGGTTCAATCGATTGGAAACATTTTTTATTTTTAGTTCTACAGACAAAAACCAAAAGTTTGAACTGATTGTGTTGCACCGCAATGGGCCTGGATGGCCCCATATCATTTAATACACCTCAATTGAGTCTTATTAGCTGAATGTGGCTACAAAACTTTTTTAAACTTTGCTAGGCCTAGTAGGTCTGTCATGCATACGCTGCACGCTACGTATAAAGTTGAACTTAAGTAGATCCTAGATGTAATTCAGATTGCAAATCGATAAAACGTGTAGCACAGTTTTAGTTACTGCTATAATACCCTGCTAGCGCATGATGTGGAAAAATTTAAAGAACGTTTGCCCCACCTAGAGCAGATTTGTTGTCGTTATGGAAATGATGACATAGCCTATAGATCTACTGGTAAAGGTAAATGGATTGATGCAAAATCTAAAAGTTATGAACATTCCCAACGTTGTCAATTTCTCGCGATTTAAAAACGATTCAGGCCTATAGATCTACCACAGGCTACAAAAAACGCTCTAACGTCCCGAGTTTTGTTCACGCAACTCTCAAACAGAGGCGCAACCACAGCCTAAAAGCTTGGGGAACCTGTTGTACTTGCACTCCTGAGGTTGTTAGAAAAACAGTGAGGTTATTGGAATATACTGTAAAACTGTTGAATCTAAAGTACAAATTATTCCTCAGTGTGCGAGGCACCCACTGAACGTTCTCTCTCTCTCTCTCTCTCTCTCTCTCTCTCTCTCTCTCTCTCTCTCTCTCTCTCTCTCTCCCCTCCCTCTATATATATATATATATATATATATATATATATATATATATATATACACACATAATATGTGTATATATATATATATATTATATATACATATATAGATGCTGAAGTGTCCTGGGAATTCGGTCGGTCGGATCGAGTGCATCCTCCTGTTGCTGCTGCTAGAGGTTCTATATAATTCATTTTCCTTCATTCATTCCAATAAAAAAAATTATATAGCGCCTCTTCAAGAAACCTACTCAGAGGCGCTCATGGAGGTCGCTCGAACTGAAGAGAAGTTGTCACGGGTCTACACTAACTCTCAGTCGGTGACCTCCTCTTGCCATAGGCCTAACGCATAGCCTTATAACCAAAGGATTATAAATAATTGTGAATAATCGATAGATGGGTTAATATAAGAACCTCTCAACTCAGTGAGCAAGTCATGCAGATGGCCACAGTAGCTACTAGACCAGCTTTAGATAGGCCTATAAATTTCCTAATCATGCATATACATAGGCTTTACGCACTTAAAAACTTGTTCTAAGCACTTAAAAATTGCTCTGTTTGGTCCTGCTGGAGCCGGGAGCGCCTCTGAGTAGTTTCCTTGAAGAGGCGCTATATAAATACTTGAGTGAATGAGTGATGAATGAATGAATGAATAGATAATATGCAAGCCGAACATGCATGGTAGGCTATTGGCAAACAAACGGCCGCTCGACCGGCACGAGCCCAGTGGTCATTTTTGCACAAACGTTCGCAGCACATTAAAAACTGCACTATATCTTCTGTAGACTCAGGAACGTTTTTCAGCAGACGTTCGATTGTAGAAGTCTGCCCAGGCTTCCAGATTAAAAAACGAATTAAATTGAATAGAATCAACTAGAAATCCATCTTTTACTAGATGGCTCATTTAAACCGTAGGCCTATAGGCTGTTTCGTCATCGTAGGCCTATCAGATTATTGACTTTCGATCAAACTCGCCCTGGAAACTTAACTTGCATAAAGATTTTCGTTTAGTTCAGGCTCCCTACTCTGACCATAAACAGATCAACTGATGCCCCGAGCCAAGGCCGTAGCTAGAGGGGGGGATTTTTTGGGTGTTTGAACAACCACCCGAAATTAAACAATGTAAAACTGAAACAATGCATTTACTAGCACACTGATGCAAGAGCTACGAAAAAGTATTGGACGTCCAGAACCATGGGGGGGGGAGCGGGACGGAAAGACGCAAGATTTTTTGACGGACGAACGGCTCTGAGTGTCGCTGAAAAATATCCATCTTTTACCGGCAAAAATTTCTGACGACCTTTTTTTTAGTCGTCCGGCGAAATCCCGACCAAATTTTTATATTTTCGCCGCCAAAATATTGATGACCTTTTTTGTCATCCGGCGAAATCTCGACGAAATCTTTATATTTTCGCCGCCAAAAAAGTTGAAGACCTTTTTTTAGTCGTCATGCTCAACGATTGGGGGGACAAGTGCATGGGCCGTCCCCCCAACACCTCGATTGGGGTGGACCGTCCCCCTGTCCCCCCTAGGTCTCCGCCCATGTCCAGAACCCCTTAAGGCCTTGAGAGTTCACCACGCTTCTCCAAAACCTTTAGTCACTTGATTCGGTTGCTTGTGGGTTTGCACACGGTCGAGTGACCCCCCCCCCCCCGTAAATAAAAGCCTAACTACGGCCCTGCATCGAGCATTATATATAGTAGCTAGCTACACGCTGTAGCCTAATAAAAAACGTTGATAATTATTATAAAACCTGGAATGTGAAAGTGATGCGGGGATATCCGTGTGCCTACACTACAGCCTAATCCATCATTGTGGCTGAAAACGCGAGATGGTTGAAGCAATAACATAGATGATTTAGGTCTACGCGAGAACGCAATCTCAAGCAGAATTGCAAAAATTATTTAATTAGTCTACAACCCATTGCAACAATATGAGGCCTACCATCAAGGCCGTAGCCAGGATTTTATTGGGGGGGGGTGTTTAAACACCCCCGAAATAAAATCCTGGCTACTTTTTTCGGCCAGATGTTCCATTTTTATTCGTCGAAATTTCTGACGACTTTACTGTAGTCATCACACGCCTTTCTTAGGGTTTTTACGAGAGAAGCGCATTTTAATCGTAATCTCTAAGTTTCTAAGGCGCCACTCGAAAGCCAAGCCCAGGGTACCATCTTATTCACGAGCGCTTAGACACTCCGAAGACACACTACTTTAGATCCACCACTTATAGTCACTCTTTTCACGAACTCTTACCCTGTTTCATTATGTAGGCCTAGACTGCTGACTGAAATTATAATTTACAACTCATAGGCTATACGTTACACCTCGGGCTTTTCATTCGAAACATAAGTCACTCTTTTCACGAACTCTTACCCTGTTTCATCTGATCCTCCACCCTCCAATTCCCGGCCCAGACGACACCCGCCTTAGTAGCTGTTCCGCCTTTCTGATCCAATGGTAACTCAACCCAGACCACCACGGACTACTCTCACGGACAACCCTTCTTACTCAACGCAGCGCTCGTGAATAAGTTGGTGCCACGCGCTTGGCTTTCAAGTGGCGCATTAGAAATTTCGAGTTTACGATTACGAATACGATTACTTTCAGATTCCCACCTGCGTTGAGTGTTCGTTGAAGTTGCTAGTGTGGAGCAGAGCGAATGCGGCGATGTCGTCGTGCGAATACGGAATGGCAGCTGCTGCAGAGGAAAGATGCGGATTCGGTCGTCGATCGGTCGTTCAGAGATTCTGCGCCGGTGACGAAGAAGTGTCGACAATGCGAATCCGACGCCAGCGGCTGCGGCGTTCCTTCCTTTCGTCAGCCGATGGCGCATGCGCTGTCGGCCGTCGCTCGATCGATAGATTCCTCCGCTGAACGACCGACAGAGGGAGCCACTCAGACGATGGGATATGCCACGAAGCTGTCGGTAGGTCGTCACTGATTCTGTCTGTCTGTTACTCTGTCCTGTATTTTCATCTGTCCTGTATTTTCATCTGTCCTGTATTTTCCTCTGGCCAGTATTTTCCTCTGGCCAGTATTTTCCTCTGTCCTGTCTCTTCCTCTGTCCTGTCTCTTCCTCTGTCCTGTCTTTTCCTATGTCCTATATTTCCTCTGTCCTCTATTTTCCTATATCCTGCATTTTTCTGTCCTGTATTTCTTCTGTCCTATCCTTTCCTCTGTCCTGTCTATTCCTCTGCCGAATCTATTCCTCTGTCATGTATGTTCCTCTGTCCTGTCTATTCCTCTATCCCATCTATTTCTCTGTCCTGCATTTTCCTCTGTCCTGTATTTCCTTTCCTGTCTCTTCCTCCGTCCTGCCTGTTCCTCTGCCCTGTCTTTTCCTCTGTCCTGTCTTTTCCTCTGTCCTGCCTGTTCCTCTGTCCTGTCTTTTCCTCTGTCCTGTCTTTTCCTCTGTCCTGTCTTTTCCTCTGTCCTGTATTTTCCTCTGTCTTGTATTTTCCTCTGTCCTGTATTTTCCTCTATCCTGTATTTCCCATGTCCTGCATTTTCTCTGTCCTGTATTTTCTCTGTCCCATCTTTTCATATGCCCTGTATTTTCCTCTGCTTTGTCTCTTCATTTGCCCTGTCTCTGTTTGTATCTGTCTGCATATCTCTCTCTCTCTCTCTCTCTCTCTCTCTCTCTCTCTCTCTCTCTCTCTCTCTCTCTCTCTCTCTCTCTCTCTCTCTCTCTCTGACTGTATCATCTTCCCCTCTTCCTCCGCAGTCCCATATTTTCGCTCCTCTCCTGTCTCTCCGTCTACGGTCTGTCCTCCTCCACTCTGTCCCTATGTATATCTCTCTTGCCCTCTTACCTCCTGTCTGTTTGGCTGTGTGCTTATGTCTGTTTATCTGTGTGCTCATGCCTGTTTGTCTGTGTGCTTATGTCTGTGTGCTTGTCTATTTGTCTGTGTGCGTATGTCTGTGTGCTTATGTCTGTTTGTCTGTGTGCTTATGTCAGTTTGTCTGTGTGCTTATGTATGTTTGTATCACGCGCTGCACGACGACGGCAGAGCGGGGGGAGGTTGCTGTCGGCTGCCGAGAATTAATTGTCTGTAAACGCCGAAGCCAGAGACAATGAGATCCGCGCTTCCGGATTATTGTTATTCTGGCAATTTTTCATCATCGCCGCCGCCACCCTCTCCACCACCACCACCCCCACCACCGCCCGGCAGCGGCTGCAGTCGGCGCTTTTGCTCTTCGTGTTAGTATTGTTTAAGTATTGCTGATATGTTGTTCTCATAATTTTCGATCGTCAGACCTACTTTCTGCTGTCATGATCACGACCTCAAACCTCGATCCTCATCACCGATGTCTCTATGACAACCACTAGCACCAGCAGCAGCAACAACAGCTACACGACGACGGCAGAGTGAGGGGGGGTCGCTAAATGTTATATGTTTCTCAGCAACAGCAACAGCAGCAGCAGCAAAAGCCATCTCTGACATCCTACAAGGCCTCGTGCATCAACAGCAGATGTGATTCGCACAAATTTCACAATAATTATTATAAAGCAAGATACACGTGTACGAATGAGAGAGGTAGGGAGGGCGGGAGAGTGGATAGGAGAGCATGGAGGAATGGAAATGGGAATGCAGTGATGGAGATCGAGGGAGGGCATGTGAGAGCGGAAGGTGAGAAATGACGGCATAACTATAGTATCGGGGACCGACGTGTCGGTTAGGCGTCGTGAGGGTCGGTCAAGATTAGGATTAGTGTTGTCATCCGATCCCCGATAATAGAGTTTTACCAGAAACGAGGATGATGGGAGGAATGGAGAACACACCTTGACACAATGTCCAATGATTCGGTACAAGTGCTACACAGAAAAGCTTCAAAATATTTCTCTCTGTTTATAGCTCACACATATTAAATATTTAAATATGTATATACCTATAGGTCCTAATATATACAGGAAGGCAGGAGGCACGATGTGCACTGCAGATATATAATGCAAGTGTTGCTATATATGTTATTTATAAGCGTGCTGTCCAGAATATATAACAGGAAATTTGATTCTCGAGTCAGACCTGTGGTTGACAAATACTCCGTTCTTCCACCCAAGGGGGAGGGGTGAGGTGGGAGGGGGGAAATCTGCAGCACCTGCAGATGTAACTTTGTGCTAAATATACGAAGGTTCGTGCATTCCACTTTTCAGCGTCACCAAATCAGAACCCTGTCCAATGTCCATCATGAAATCAGTTCAAATAAAAACCACACCATACAATTTCACATCACCCGCACAGACAGACAGACAGACAGACAGACATGGACTGAACTAACGCAACAGAAAACTTGGGAGATCAGTTCTTTTTAACGTCTTTATTCATACGGAATATAGATTATAGACGAACGTACAACTACAGAGAACATAAAGCAGTGAAATTTCCTTTAGTCTAGTACACAGATGTCTGACGATGATCGTCTGTAGGTCGTTCACTGAACCGATGATCAATAATCAGCCACCGTGGCCACCCGAGCGAGTGGACCAACACACACCACTGTCCCCTATAATCAGCATCCGATGCTAACGTCAATTCATTCAGTACATCTGGAAGATTAAGGAATGGGCAAAAGAAGCAGAGGATCCGTAGTGACCAAGAGCCCTGACAGAACATTCCATGGGATAGACGATGACCCCACTCCACTTGAGGGGGAGAGTGGGGTGACTATACCCACTGGTCCACGACCAATCTTTCGCGTCCGTAAGCCACTGTTGTTCAGCCACCATAGACTGTGCTTCTGATATGAGGAGAATCATGGATGATCTGGTTTAATATGGCAAGCAATAAATACACGAACACCGTTATAACCCTCTAGACCACCTTCCCATCTAATATTTACATGAACTACATTTTTTTACACGCATGCAATTAATCAATCGACATCGGAAAAACAAACAATTTGGCAAGCGTACATTGTCTCCAATCCTGAAACACAAGGATCATCATCAATTCATCATCATCATCATCAATTCATCATCATCATCACACTAGTCACCCAATCGCAAATCAGGACACAGAAATTGCTTGAAAATTGTCCCAAATTCGCTTAAACAACGACGAAAAAACCCATCCACAGAACTTGACGACTGAACACTGAAATGCAATGCACCATCATAAACAACCTTACATAATAGTTTTATACATCTATAATCCTATATCCATCAGACCTTCACAGTTCACACGCTGTAAATCTGCCGTTGGTTACATACCTATAATGATATGGCTACATTGTATACAAAGTGACTTAATAAATACTGTGCACTTACAAAGTCTATGCTGTATATTTATACATTATAAGCTACATTCTTAGCCAGGGTGGTAGTCGAGGGCAACTGTAGCATGTAATCGCCTCTAATTTTGCTTGTTCATAGCGTTATATGTGTGTACCCGCATGTGTAAATATGTAAAACACGTGTAACTAGGATGGTATTCTGATAAACACAGAATGAATTTGTCTCATGTTTGTGTCAAAGAACTTGCCTCAATCCAAGTCTGGTTAGTGGGGTGATAACCTCCCCTCAACGGGGAACCAAAGTTACCCAGAGATAGCTGGAACAGAATAGTCACCATGGTGCAACATCACAGTGACACCAACATAGATAAGACTGCATATACATCTCATTTTGCTTACAGATAACTCCCACTTGAGAAAACGAATTGCTACCGGAAAAACCAAACAGAATTAAAACAGAACTTAAAACAGAAACGTAATGCCTTAGAATGTCTGTAACTTTGGCAATTGCGAGCAACCATCAGAACACAAACAGCACCAGTAACCATAGACAAATAGAAAGGCTGATGTTTTGACGCTGGTCGGTCCGTCATGACCCACAATCAAATCTCCATGATATTCTAAAAATTATACGCAGGTCTAATTTAAATTATTTTGCTGAAATGTTGCAGATAAGTAGTGAAGTCCATAGTCATGGTGACCCTCTTCCCTATTTTTCAAACACAACCAGATGAATGACATCACCAAATAATGCAACACAAAACAGTAAGTAAGTAAGCCATCGTGAATTGCGATAGTCAAGTAAGAACGAAAGCACCGCTGATAACTGCCTGCACTTGAGCTTCAAATCAACATAACACCGTCAAACCGAAAAAATACTTTAAGAAAGGGCAAAGGTGATGGTGACTACCAACGCCATTTTTAGAAGTGTTGGTGACTGCCGACACCATTTTTAGAAATGGCTTTTACTTGACTCCACCATCACAACCCAAAGTTACATACATCGTCAGAAGTCCAGCAACACACAAAACATAGACTCTAATTTAATTGGAAGATCAACAGACTGTGCCTGTTTCGGTCAACTAGATGAGAGCATTCAAATCGTTGTCATTAAAAATAAATTAAATATGTAACGCTAGAATTAAGCCAGAATTAAAAATATATCAATCTTTCTCAGTTTAACACGACACTGTGCGACAACAAATATCGTTAGCATCGCCAGGGCCGTAGCAACAATGAGCGTGGCCCCCTCCGAACATATGTCCGGGGCGGTGGGGCCCCTTACAATGCAGAATCTGGTATACACGGTATAGGGTACGTAATTCTGCAATGTGCCTATTATAAGTAATTTCATATCATACTTATTATTATTAAGCTCTAAATCTGATATTATGAAATTTTCTAGAATTGGCATCAAATTGCCTTGATTCACTAGGCCTACTGCATATACGAAAATCCATTGCATTTTCAGCAGTCTGCAGACATGGGAATGCGGTATTTATATTTATACAATAAAATTTTAATGGGGTTCATATTATGTATAGCCTACATGGGTCTACATTGTACATGTATTCCGTACTTACGGCTGTTGAAGTCTTTCTGACAGTGCTTTTAACATGGATGGTGCAACAGCTTCATTAAATGTCACTTACCTATAGCTACACCTTACATGCATGTTTTGCCACTCTCGGGGGCCCCCTTTCTTGCGGGGGCCCCCTTCGGTCGGAGGGTACGGAGGGCGGTCGCTACGCCTCTGAGCATCGCCCTCCTCCTTTATCCATGCTTGGGACTGGCAACGTCAGAGTGTAATGTATCCTTTAGTGTTGACTTGCCGAGAAACTGATCCTCAGTCTGAAACTACATTTACAAGGTGACCAAACCAATAAACCTTTGCAACTTGTAAATCTAACCGAGTGCTCGAAAAGTCTCAAAGGTGAATCTAGGTCTAGCTGCTTGAAATTCATTCCTACAGACAAGAAAAAAACCAAAACAGAGGAAACTAAATTTTAAGATATGCTTAAAACTCAAAACCATTCCTAAACACACACTGTAAAATTACAATCTAATGTCAAGTTACTTTGGATACTACTATAACAATGCCTAATATATACCACATGCCATGAAGGCATTCATACACAACAGTTTACATACTTATAGGTATAACTACATAACATATTATATCAAGCAAAATGTTGTCTGACTGACTGACTGGTCAAGCGCACGCTCTAGATTCTAGAGCGCAGTCTCAGTCTTATCTGATATGGTTACCGTCTATGAAATCTGAGCAATAGTTTATTCGACAAATTGTTTGGTGTCAAAAATTGTTGGTGTTTATCGTTGAATGGTGGTGCTTCACAAATCTACAGATACCAAACTACATTTTTTAAAAACAACCACATGCATAGACAATACATGTTCAACTGTAGAACATCTGATACTATGGCACTGAGGAGACGAAGATGATTCTGGATTAAAACAGACGTCCCAAATGAAAGGCCTTCACCGAGAAAATCAGGGTAACACGTATGACCTAACTACGCCTACATAATATGTAACATGCAGAGGTTTACTTCCACCCTCAGCTGTCCATCGCACTGCCCCCCCCGAGCGACTGGCCGGGCACGATGACGCCTGGCATGTTAAGGGGCCGTTCATAAAGTACGTCACGCTATTTTTGACCATTTTTGACCCCCCCTCTCCCCCCTGTCACAAACTGTCACAAATCTCGAACCCCCCCCTAAAGTACGTCACACTTTCGAACAAAAAATTTCAAAACATAACCATTTACCTAACCCTCTAAACCCTAGGGTACTACCCCTAATCCCTCTGATAGTGACGTGTGTCCCTAAACGCTTTGATAGTGACGGGAAATCAACTTTTATCCTGCAAGGCCGGGTTTTAGACACGCCTGGCCGGGCCGGGTCAGATTTTAGGTACTAAGAACAAAAAATATAATAAAGAATTTAAAAAATAAATGTGTGACGTCACACATAGCCTGACCCCTCCCCCTGTCACAAACTGTCACACTTTCTTACACCCCCTCCCCCCCTGGAGCGTGACGTACTTTATGGACGGCCCCTAATCTCATGCTATTCGTCCAACCATTTTTTTGCTGAACTGAACAATTTTAGTTAACGGATTCTAAAGCCGAAAAACACAAATTCAATGAACATAAGAGCAAAAGTTTTTTCAATGTTGCACAAGTTGAGTTTTAAACCCAAAAGCCCAATCCTTTTTAAACCCTGTTCCTTACATGCACACGTGAATAATGAATATACGATTATACGTAGATCTATCTAGACATATGGGTATGATCGCATAATGATATCAGTTACTATATAAACATGCAGTATATGCACAACGTATTCTAATTTTTGTCTCTATGAAATGACACAAGCACACCGTCAGAAACTGTCATAGTGGTGCTTCATAACATTGGTGTACACTGTACAAGTCGATGTACATTTACATAAGTACTCACAACAGTGAATGCAGTTGCTGGTCAATCAATCAATCAATCAATATCAGTCAGCAATCGTTAATAATGGGTAAACAATTAATTTCAAAGACAGCAGTACTTAATTAATTAATTAATCCTAAACTGTACAGATTAAGCAGTCTCCGTTGCAACAAAAAATGTACACAAATTCATCGTCAATGCATTTTAAAATCAAGTCTAACGTCAAATGGACCGTGGCCGCAGTTCACGCAGCCGGACAACCTGTTGGGGAATGTGATGAAAACAATGCTGTGCCAACCGCCCGCAATAAGAGTTCTTCCAGGATCAGGAAGGGTGATTAGTTGTCACACACGGAAAATATGGCTAGTAGATCCCTTGTTGCTTTGTCAATTAGCAGAGGTAGCCATAGGACAGTGGTTCCCAACCTTTTTCTACTTTAGGGCCACTTTTTATAAGTAGGAGGACACGAGGGCCACTTTTTCTTAGTTGAAGGACATCAGGGGGCCACAAGACTTAAATCTACTTGACTAAAGGCATGTAAAATTGTTATAATTGAATCAAAATCGAATGTTTGATGTTATTTATAGACGTCAAAATAAAATAATATGTAATGGAAAATAATTATGTGTTCTATCCTGCTCAAATTGTCAATTTTGTCATGTATTTTTGTTAATTCTTTGAGGGACGAGGGACATATTTTGAGACCTGGCGGGCCACTTTTGGCCCACGGGCCACGTGTTGGGAACCACTGCCATAGAAATTTAGCCATAGAAAACCCCATAACCATCAATGGCTTTATACTTCTACACACTCATCAATGCTCAGTCAGAAAAGGCCAATTAACGCAAATAGCTACATCAGAAAATAAATGGTGTCCCCTAAAACAAAAACAAATAATCATACCTCACACAAAAATAAAGCATCGGTTTTGACAGAAAATTACAATATTTCAACGATTAAAAACCTCGAAAACAAGCCCTCGTGCTTAAAAATGAGAAAAAAGTCGTCGACGTTTTTTCCTTCGAACATAAACAGCGAAAAAGTCAACAAAACTTTGCGTTAAATAAGACGGTTAAACACCTCGACGCAGAAACTTTGGTTTAAGAATAAACAATATTAGAAGCACGACAAACAGCGAACGAATGATATTACACATATATATTAATTACACCCAAAGTTATAGGCAAGCTGTAACAACAAATAAACGACAAACCTAAGGAAACAAGATATAATCTACCAAAAAATATGCAGCAAGGTTTCTTGCTAATTTAATCCATTCGCATGTTTTGTCAGATAGGTCATCTCAATACATCTATCTACAAGCGAAAACTAGTAGCATTTTATCATATAACAGCCGGAGACATTACTGACATTATTATGTATTTACCTTTAACATGGACATTTAGAATCGCTGGTGACTTATTGTTTACACTTGCAGCAGATTCTTAAATGTTTCAGCGTTTTTTTAAAGCTCGTTTTATGGACTCCATTACCAATGCAGTAATTTTTCAGTCTAGAATGACCAGCACCTAGATTAAGAAGACCCTGTAATGGCATGTAGATTCTATGCAAATGACTTTCATCCAGTGCTCACTAATGTGCAATGCTCATTTATAGCCTGCTAAGTAACTATAACTTTTCTCTTGTCATTTCAAAGAAAAACCTCCTTAAATTCACAATAAATATAATAAATTGACTACATATGGCTGACGAACCCTATTATGTAATTCAGCACTGCTGACAAACTACCCAGAATTCTCATCAAGTTGTATCACCACTTAATTAAAACAAGCGTCAACATAGCAAAATGCTGTAATCATGAACCAGTTCTTTAGCGCTCATATCCAGCCGTAACTCAGCAGAAGAAAAAGAAATTCTCAGAGAAAATTCACCAACTCGAAATAACAGACGACAGCAGATTAATAACCTTTGGATTTATTCTCATCCAAAAAAAGCCAGACCCATGAAGCACCAGACTTATCTACAACAAAGTCATCCATCAGAAATTTGTAATACACTGTGGACGTTTGAATTTGCATTTAAATTTAATCAAAACTGCTAAACTTCCTCGAGCGAAGTGAATGTTTCCAGAAAACAAACAAACCATTTTCTTGCGAACAAAAACCAAAAGAAACTCCCAAACAATTTTCAATTTCTTATAGGATCTTGCTCCAACTGCCACGCCAAAAATAATTCAGATTTTCAAAGGACAACTCCGAGATTTATGAACTGCAAAAATCATTTGATAAAACTTCTGCATCACATACCTACCTACACACAGTACATATCCTTCATTTGCTACACCTCTCAGGGTAACAAGCGTCCAACGCGCCTCAGATTCACACTTTGGTGTGACCTTGCGCGCGTAATAAATTTATGTAATAATAATAACAAGAAATCACAAGAAATATACATTGACCCACATAGATGTTGTTACAGCCAAACAAACAGTCAGCTCTCGAATCGAAAGATTTCGAATTTCAATTCATGATTCAATCGCCCATCTGCACGACAATATGTTTCCGCCATTGTCTCGTCGTCCAATCACGTCGTCGCAATCAATCAAGACATCAATTACAATCAATCAAGACGTAAGGCAATGCGATCCAATTGATTTACAGCGAAAGCACAGCTGCGGCTGAGCTGTTGACCCAGGTCTTCAGCTGAACGGTTGACCTATGGTTTCAGCTGAACTGTTGACCCAGTTTTTAAGCCGAACTGTTGGCCTAAGGTTTTCAGCCGAACTGTTGACCCAGTTTTTAAGCCGAACTGTTGGCCTATGGTTTCAGCTGAACTGTTGACCCAGTTTTTAAGCCGAACTGTTGACCTATGGTTTTCAGCCGAACTCTTGACCCAGGTTTTCAGCTGAACTGTTGTCCATGGTTTCCAGCTGAACTGTTAACCCAGCATTCCAACCGCCGCATGTGTCTGAATAGAATGAAATGTGCTTACATAGGCGAGAACACAATCCAACATCTAGCACACGCACCATGCTCCAGATGCCGTCTGCAAATCGTATATTTTCCATACGCATTGATTAGTTCCGGCTCCGTGAAGCTGCGACGCTGCCTGTCCGTTCGATGATCTGCTTCGCCGCAAACGCAACGACAACTGCGAAAAGCGTGAATCCGAGAAGGATAAGGATCGCCCACTGCTGATCAGTCAACCGTGTCGACGACAGCTTCGACTGCGACCTAGTCGCGCTTGACTCGCTGTTCACGAGAGTCGGTGACTTTGCGCCGCACGTCGTGAAAAGCGATGCAGGGCTGAACGGTCCGACTAAGTCGTCGCAACCGTCCTTGCACTTGCGTATGGCGCAAACACGAACCTGGTAAGTGGTCTTTGGCAGGAGGCCGTGCACTGGGAACGTCTGCTCGGAGCCTCGATAGACCTACAAAGAGACGAGAAATACAAATCAACAATTCACCATCATGGTTAACATGACTGTTACATGTGCTACGCGTGTCTTTCTCTTGCCTCATTTTGCACAAAATGAAGAATTGTTTTTTGCAAACAATAAAGAATTGAACAATTTCTTAAAAGATTTCATAAATCAGCCTTGAGAGCGAAAAATAATAGCTTAATCATAAAGTCCTATTATCTGCTTTTATCTCAGACTTGGGTCGTAATATCACAGATGACTATATAGTGTAATTTTCTCAACCGTTGTTAAGACTAATCTACAATATACGACGATGAAGAAGAAAAAGAAGAAGGGCCTTGGGTATGAAGTTTTAATGCATTCTTTTAGCCTCCGCATATAAAGGAGAGTGGCCAGTTCATGTACTAATAATAGCTGAGTTGGCTAAACAATAGACAACTAACTGCACAATACATGGTACTACAATTGTACACTAAAAGCAAGACAGCAAACCAACAGTCAGACGCATCAGCCGCTAGCAAGGAGATACGGATAAACATTCCATCTTATCTTACTTCATGGTAGTCCTGATCCTTCTCAGTGATGGTCTGAAGCTGTAGGATGTAGATGAACATGTCTTGGCCAATTGGCTTCAGAGGTGACCACTCAACCAAGCAGGAATTCAGACCAATCTCCGTCACCTTTGGTTCTACAACGATTCAGCAAACGAATCAATCAACCTATCCACCTGGCAAAACTGCTTCATTAGCCCACCTACCAATCACTCAATTATGCATGAACAGATCAAGTAATTAAAAAAAAAACGATCATAATAAAAAATCAACCAATCCATCAAGGAAATCATCAAATCAGTCAGCCAAGTGCCCAGACTCAGAAAAGCATCATGCAAATTGCCAACTATTCTTGTCTCACATATTTCAATGCTGACAATAAATAGTTAAATTAATACAACTGACATAACAACCAAGATGTGTCTATTGACTGGTATTGCTGGACATTGTAAATACACGAAGCTGTGTGTGATTCCCTTGAAATCGGATATATGTGAAGGGCAACAACATACCCAGAAACTCATAGATCCATCACAGCTCGAAGTAGGGCAGTGCCAGTCCCAAGTCTGGAGAAAGGAGGGGGTGACACTAGTCATCCTTTTGTTTTTACACAGTGTCGTTACACAGCAACTAACTCAAAAACTCATCCACAGCGGCATTTCATTGTTGCTAAGTTGTTGTTGTTTTCTGAGGTAAGTTGTGAGGCACGGTCGTGTAGTGGGTATGTTCGCCGCCTTGCAGCCGAAGGGTTGCAGGTTCGGATCCGCCTCAAGTCGCTGCGCAGGGACCTTGGGCAAGTCCTTCACTCGCAATTGCTCAGCGCATCGGCGTGAAACTCCGATTCAGTGTCAGCGCTGTAGTCGGGAGCGCCTCTGAGCAACGAGCTTGAAGGGGCACTATAACAAGTGCGCATACAAACAAATGATCACTGTTAATCTTAACTCCCATCTGAATAAATCATATGATCAATCAATCAAATAATCAATCAACCAATTTATCAATCAATTTATCTTACCTATCAACAATACATTACTGACAGTAGTATGCTTCACAGTACTAATAGGATGGTAACAAGGAAGGCCCTAAGAGATGAATATCCCACTAGCGGGGACACCTACTTACTGACGCTACTTTAAAATCAGCAAGTAGTCTTCTGTTTCTGCTTACGTTTAAGAATGCCAGGTGGCGCTTTCGTTGTGGTGCAGGTAAAGACGCCAGAAACCGGTCCGTCTCCCGCTTCGTTTGTGGCAAAGATTCGAAACTGGTACTGCGATTGTTCGTTGAGTTTTGCCACCTTGTGAGTCTGTGCCGTACCCTGGTAGACCGGCTGGAAGCTGTGGAAAAAGACGGAATAAACACAGAGTTCTTCATTACACTTCAAAAGAACGTTCTACAGACTATAATCTGCCTGTAATATGCTATGATAAGATGACCAGAGGTCCTGAACTAGAAACAAGATTGTTTCAAAATCTAGTGATCAGTGGAAAGCTACGTCCTCAAAATTCCCAGTCAAACCATGGGGCACGGTGGTGTAGTGGGTATGTTCGTTGCCTTGCAGCCGGAGGGTTCGAGGTTCGAATCCACTTCAAGCCGCCATGTAGGGACCTTGGGCAAGTCCTTCACTCGCAATTGCTCAGCGCTTTGGCGCGAAACTCCGATTCAGTGTCCGCGCTGTAGTCGGGAGTGCTTGTGAGTAGAAATCTTGAAGGGGTTCTATAACAAGTGCACATACAAACATGTCAACAACGAGATCACAGCAAAAAAAGCAACAAACCTCTTTGCCCTGAGAAAGGCAATAAAGCTTAAAGTTTCACAAGTACTGCAATTGGGTACCAGAAAACAATAAAAATCCAATCAGCACACCTGAGGTTTAAAAGTACACAAAACAAATGATTTCACACGATTTTTGGACGTCTATCATGTGTCCTCTTCAATTATTATTAGTGCCTTGGGCCACTGAAGAACTACTTCGGCACTATCACTCACTATCATGCACTGTTTACTTTTTATAATAGCACCAAAGAAGTTTAAGTCTAAAAGGCATACTCTCCATTATCTCTCAAGGTCTAAAGGACATACCTTCCATTATCTCTAAAGGACATACCTTCCATTATCTCTCAAGTACTAAAGGACATACCTTCCATTATCTCTCAAGGACAAAAGGACATACCTTCCATTATCTCTCATCATCTCTAGACAATACTGGATGAGGTCTGTATTCTTCCCATCGCCCCACTTCAGTTTGACGAACTTTGACCCGACGGAGGCGCATTCCAGGTGCGGTGCGTTTGGTGGAAGGGCGCGTGTTGTCACCTTGATTGGCACGCTGAATGCGCCAACGCCAATAGCGTTCACTGCCTGAATCCTGATCCTGGAGACAGATACGGAAAATCATTCCTCAGTTCACTAAAGATATATCAAAATCACAGGAACAACAATAGGAAAAGATCAGAGGATAAACAATAGGAAAAGCTCACAGGATAAACAATAAACAGTGCTGGTGTGATTGAACATAACTGAACTGTGAGGAAATGTTACTAAGCAGCTTTCTCAAGATGTCTCATATAGATCTATGTGTCAGATTATGAGACACTGCAGTGTTAATTGATCAATGACCTCTGACACATGATGCAATCACGTGACATCACATTGCAATGACCAAAATCATCTAAAAAATTAAGCAACATCGTAAAACCAATTAAAATCTAAGCATAATGTACGGACACTCAAAGTAGAATATACACTGATAATTAGAACATAAGAAGTAGAATAATCGAATAGCACATCAACTGTCGTGGAAGGAACCGCCATGCAAATATAGCCCTCACAATTACTAACTATCAATCAATCAATCAATCTTTATATAGCGCCCCTTCACGGTACCTGCTCAGAGGCGCTCCAGGCCGAGATCAGGCAAAAAAACCCAGTCTTCAACAGTTTGTGAAATTGAGTACAGCTTGGGAGGTGTTAGTGCTTGACAGATAATGGAAGGTATAAGACAAGACGACCAACTTTTGCAAATAACACATCTAAAGAAGCATAGCTGTACAGTGTACAGTACAGTATGAGCACACATACTTGTAAGACGTCTCAGGAACAAGACTTTCAATGGCATGCTCGGTGACGTTTTCCACCGAAATCAGCTGGCGTTCTCCTATGTCGATGTTATACGATGCAATGCGACATCCGTTGCATGGTGGTTCCTTCCACGACAGCTGAATTGATGTTGCCGTGGGGTTTGCCCTCAATGACACAACAGCCCCTGGGCTGCTGGGCGGAGTCAGGCAGGTAGCAATCGTACTGAAGGGCCCTACACCAGCACTGTTTACAGCCTACAACACACACACACACGTGCGTAGAGAAAACTTCATCAAATTTCATAATAACAGATCCATCTATAAGACAGAAATAGAGAAAAACTCTGATTGGCTAAAAGACAGGCAAGAAGAAAGAACAAACTGACAAAGGTAATAGCAATACAATATTTATAAATATACAATTAATGTAAAAACAGGAAATAAATATTGAACATCACATCTTGAGATTAAGGCAAATTATATCGCGCCCACACCATTTACTTTAATAACTGCCCTGGCTATGCTGGTTAAAAAAAGAGTCTGGAGCCATCTCTGTGGAGATTGTCAGTGAAGATTTTCTTTCTACGCATTATTTGCATGAGAAAAGCATGACATGGAATAAACAAAAACTTACAGCAGCACAATCAAATGACTCACCTGAACTCGAAAAGCATAGCGTGTGGCTGGAGACAGTCTGATCAATTCGTAATTCAGTGAAGTACCACAAAAGAGCTTCAATGAAAATAATATCAACAATGACACAAATTGTAGAGTATGTGTATGTATTGTATTGTATTGTATAAAAACATTTATAACATTTATTTGTATGTGCACTTGTCATAGCGTTGCTTTCAAGATTACTACTCAGAAGTGCTCCCGACTACAGCGACACCGAAGCGCTGAGCAATTGCGAGCGAAGGACTTGCCCAAGGTCCCTATGAGGCGACTTGAGGTGGATTCGAACCTTCAACTCTCCGGCTCCAAGGTAGCGAACATACCCACTACCTACTACACCACCGTACCCCACAGAGTATGTTTATCAAGTGCATGGAACCAGAGAAAGGGTCAATGAAACTGATGAAAGTATCTTCTGTACAGCTGTGCTTGAATTGGCCTCCATCAAATAAGACAAAAATAAATAAGCATAAGGCCCTTAAACTTTTGCACTCCATGCAAATGCCTTTGCAGGTCGCGGTAAGTCATTTGACGCACTGCCTATTTTATTCCTCATATCTGACTTATAACCTGCTAACATTTCTTTGGAATTCTTAATATCTACTGTACATTTAATTTCTTTGACCTGCTCCATTGCTACATTGACCCCAATGTGACCTGCTGAAATTGTATAGCTGGCCTCCTTCAGTTTACTAGTCATTGAAATATCAACATATCAAATGACTCCATGAAGGGTAATATCTTATAAGAACAAAATTTCTTTATCATAGCTTATCATAGTTAGCTGAAGACAATCTGGTAACATTCACAAAGAAGGATCCACTACTTTGGATTTTTTTGTCTTCATACATCTTGGAGGAAAGCCCATTACAGAAAACAGCGTTGCATCAAGACATGGACAAGACCAGCAAACATAGGCATGCCACAGCAAGAAGACTCCGCATCGAAGGCACCTGATTCAGCACACTAATCTAATCTAATCGGAACATTTGTAGAGTACTTCTCACAGCAGAGCTATTCAGGAGCGCTCTTAGCGTGACCGGCTCATGAACAGAGTTCCCACAAGAGAGCTCTGCTCAGAAGGTGAGCCATGCGCAACGGCTACGACAGCATCAGCATAGAGATGTCCCTTGGTCTGACATCTACCAAGGACAGTCTGCAGTAAAGAGAATATATAAGAGAGGACCTAATAATGACCCATGTGGGACTGTGACACCTATGTCATCTACTCACAGGCGCTTCATGGTGAACCTTGGGAGAAAAACCTGTGGCTATGAAAACGACAGACCATGACTCAACATCAAATATTGCATGCTTACTGGAACAAATTCTAGTTCTTCCTTTGGTTGCCACTCCAGCCGGTATTCGGTGATGGGTGCACCGTTGTTGTGGGGCTCATCCCAAGAGACGACCACAATGTGAGGCGACTTGCAGTGCACGTCGGGCTGTTGAGGAGCATCGGGAAGTCCTGCTCCTGTCACCACCTCCAGGCGATCTGACCATGGCCCAGCCTAAAGAACGTACAACGATTCAGAAAATCACATCTTCAAAATAAAACTATTCACTTCTGTCAGTATCATTACAGAAGTGCAACCTATTGTCACCACTGCTGTTAATATTATCCTTCTTATACCTCATCATCCAATTGTTGCCTATTGTCACCTGCTACTGTTAATATTATCCTTCTTATAAATACCTCATTATCCAATTGTTACCTATTGTCACCCATTACTGTCAATTATCCTTCTTATACCATCACTATTACCACTGAAAGAAGAAGAAAAATATGCATGCAAATTAACATTAATATCATTGTCTTTTTGTCCATTGTTTAAATTGTTATTATCATCTCTTATTATCCAATGTGCTAAAAGAGATTCATAGTTCTGAAAAACTGTATCAAGTGCAAACCTGTGAGACAATGAAGCTACATCAACAATACAATTGTAAAACATCTGAAATCTAACAACAGTAAGCATAGGATATGCAAAGAGAAGCCATAAAGAAAAGTACCTATAGCATAAAACAGAAAACCAGTCATTACCCCGGCTTTATTGAAAGCCTTCACTTCAAATCCATACGTGCGTCCGGGCAGCAACCCGGCAACAACGCACTCCGTGTCGTGACCATGGTAGACCTCACGCGATGTCTGGTCAGGGTTGATTATCATGGCTGCATACTCAGTCACTTGTGATCCTCCGTCGTAATCTGGACAATCTGAGCACAGATGAAGAACCATGTGATCAACATACATTGTATGAAGCTTACATTATGTTGGCAACAATACGTATTGTGAAGGTATCATTGTCTGTCGATTTTCTTATGGAATCAATAAAACAAATTGAATTGAAATTGAATTAGAGTTTGAATAAAATGTCAATTAACAACTATACATAGCGGCTAAATAAACAAAATGGAGCGCAGTAAAAATTGTGTTGGTAACAGCAATTTTTAAGCGATTTCACGTATAAGTAGCAGCCGGGATTAATAATTAGCTTAACAACTCTGAACCTACAATATGCCGTTGAAATGGTGCACAGTTAGTGTAGTATCATTCTGTGTTAGAGCTGCTAACCCCACATGATGGTCAGATAGGTGGATTTTGGTCGGCCATGTAGTCGCGGCTGTCTGCACTGACCGGGACACATCGCTTGCGTTGTGACCAACAGAACTTCAGACCACTACAATGACGACATCAAACCATTGAAATAATAACATTCTCTCCTTGTATGAAACACCTAAACCAGCACAAGCAGTTGAGCATACTCATAAATAAAGTCATCAGGTAGCAATAAATATGATGACCAGGCAGATGCAGCAAGCCTCCAAATAGGTAAAAAAAATTAAATTAAAGTCGTGCACCTCTGGGCTTTGTAAGATGGGTGAGGGGTATAACAAATTTCAGTTGTATTGTGTGGCATTGCTTGGTTGAGTGATGCCTTTGGCGTGAGAACTCCAGCTAGCCACAGCTTCTTTAGTCTCGCTCAAATCCTATTTTTTTTAACTGTGTCTGTGCTGGGAGCACCTCCGAGTCTCTCTCCTGAAGAGGTGCTATATAAATTCTCGAAATGAATGAACGAATGAAATGAGATAGCCTGGATTCGCACATCACTCGTTCCTCCCGGTCCAACGGCCTGAACCCGGATTCGGTAAGTGAAGCCAGGCTGAAGTCGTTCGGCTGTGAATTCTCGTTCGTTTATTACGTGAACCTTCTTGGATCCTGGAGACAGAAACACGAACGCATTCAGCAGCATTATTCAATTGTATTGTATCTATAAATTTAAATAATTATTCAATTGTATTGTATTTATAAATTTAAATAATTATTTAATTGTATTTATAAATTTAAATAATTATTCAATTGTATTGTATCTATAAATTTAAATAATTATTCAATTGTATTGTATCTATAAATTTAAACAGTGCCTCTCGCAGTGCACACCAATCCCAGTGCATGAGACCAAAAGAGATAGCGAAAAGAGGCACTTGACCCACCAGTTAATAGTGATAAGCACGTCGAAAGGCCAATAAAAGCAAAGACTCATGTTTTAGCGATGGCGGTCCTAGCTCGCAGGACGAGGAGATCGTGCCATTCAAAGTTGTGGAAAGGGCAAAGAGAAGTAACAGCTAAGATTTTTGTCCATGACATTTTGTCAGATCGCAGTGCAAGTGCATTCAAAGATCTTGTGCCTTTGAACTTTCTAACCATGCTGAATCCTAAGGAAATCATACAATACTGCATATATCAGTAAAACCTCAAAACTCTGGTTCAAAAACAAGGGGTCATAGTGACTTTGACTCCTAACTGTATCATGTAAACAGGTCTGCATATAATATCATTGTTTCAATATTATTCACAATTTTGCAGCACTGTTGTCTAAAGAAAAAGCAAAACTTAGTGCTGCTAAGTAGTGGCTGGTCAATGTAATTAAGAACACATAATACAAATTGCTTGTCTGAGAGCAGGATCAGATCTGCACAATGTGACACACACACACAATTTCAGTTAGCCACACAAGTTGTACACCACTTCTCACGAACAATCAAAAGTCACATTACGTTAGAATTGACAACCCACGGCAACATCAAACAACGTTCAAACTGAATTGAACTGGAAAGCTGCTTAAGCTGCTATTACCATCATCTAGCTGCAGCAGGTAGTTGCTGATCTCCATCCCTCCATTGTCCTTTGGCTGATCTAAAACAATGGTACAGAAACCACGGTTATCAGAGGATGTGAAACAAAACTCTGCAATCACGCCAAGCAAAGTAATAGAACCATCGTAAACCAGTCAGAATATAAAAATACATTTGCCAAAAGTGATAAATCTCGTGATTCTCCAATTATTATGCACCTAGGGACTGAAGTAGGCCTATCATCTGGAATAATCCGTACTTTGGATAAAACAAATGTGTGTACAAAAAGATTGGTACCGCACTGCTTGCAAGGCCTGTAGCTCAAATTCTACTTCTGGGATCTGGGGTAATTCTGATGCTCATGAATTGACTTTGGCTATCATTCCCATCAAATTCAAAATGGTAGGGTTGTTTTAATGTCCACTTACATTCATTTCTGCTATAAATCTTATCCATGTTGGATGTTCCTGTCACATGTATGTACCTGGGGCCCGGTAGAGCAATGGATAACACGCTGGCATAGAGAGCAAGAGGTAACGAGTTTGAGCCCCCGTTGGGGGTGGACATGCTTTGTAGGCTGCTATTAGCACTGTGTATTGCAGGCTGTCTGTTCAGTTAATAGTTAAGTTTGATGTTAATTAAGATTACTGCATAACTTGTAAATTAATGTAAAGCGCAGTGCGTCTGCAGGCGCTCAATTAAAGAAAAATATTATTATTATGTATGTACAAATGTATGTATGTATGCATGTATGTATGTACGAGCACTTGCTATACCGATCCTTCAAGATGCTACTCAGAGGCGCTCCCAATTACAGCAAAAACGCTGAATCGGAGTTTCACGCTGAAGTGCATGAGCAAATGTGAGTGAAGGACTTGTTCAGGGTCCTTACGTGATGACTTGAGGTGGATTCAAACCCGCAACCTCAAAATTGTTTCACAGAAGAAAGTGTACTGAAGAAATAGATTTGGAATAGAATGTTCTGAATACCCCAAGCGACTTTAAAGCTGTTGCTGGAAGCGCGACCCTTGAGCTGTGGCTTTGGCGGTGAGCCAGGTCGATCAGGAAGAGTTCGGTAGCACACGACGTCGCTCCACTTACCACTGCCTTCATCGTTGCTGGCTTGCAACTGAGATAAGAAAATCAGACGAGTTTTTAGTCAGACAATAACATTCCTTTCCATATCCATCTATCTATCTATGTAATTTATATAGCGCCCCTTCAAGGAGTCTACTCAGAGGCGCTCCCGACCCAAGCCCGGTCAAAAAAAAAAGTTTTGAGCAATCTATAGAAAGAGCCAGACATGTTCCGAGGGTGGGAACGCAGGTTAGAGGGAAGGTCATTCCAAGTGGAAGGTCCAGTGACCGAAAATGCCCTGTTCTGCCTAGTACTATACTATACAACAATACAGCTTTCAAGCATTCATCATATACATCCCCTATTCTGACTCTAAAAACTGTAAGAAACAAATTTCAAATGTGCTGAGCACATGTTTACGAACGTACATGGTTTATATGCGGTAAGGAATGACAAGACATATATATTGCCAATCTAATAAAGCTCCAAATAACAACAACCCAGATACCTTAATTTGCACAAATACCTGGTAAATATAAATTTAAAAAACCATGTCCAGATGAAGAAACTGTCTAAATGGACATGTTCCATGCTGAACTTGTTTGGCCCAACTGTTCCCAAATCATTCTAAACTTTCTTGTATCTTTACTGCTGTTCTGAGTTTAACCATTTTTTTACGATTTGTCACTCTGACTCACAACTTCGTAATCCTGTATTTAACCTACTGTATAATTTTTGCATCATTTAATGCATTTCTGCATTATTTTTGGCATTACACAGAAGAAAGTGTACTGAAGAATTAAGAGTTGGTACAAAACATTGCAAATATTGGTGACCGTTGTAAGGTCATATAAACATTGTTTACTATTATGGTCCACCCTTGTTATCCTATTAATTGAATTGTAGTACTGATAGGAGATAGCTTTGCCAAAATATTCTAATTTTCTGTCTAACTTAATAATTTGCTTACTTCGATCAAGGCAATTGTGGCCCATCAATGTAAGCAGTGCATGCTGGAAATCGGGCCCCTGTTTAAGTTGTTGCTTTTCAGGGGTCTGTTTGCACTTAACGACTGCTAATTTGGTTAATAATGTTGACGCAAGTTCAAGTATAATAAGCATACTTTCCAAGAAATTTTCAAATTAATTGAATAAGAAATACATCGATATTCATACAGACTCACTCGGAATTTGTAGTCTGTGTTGCGTCGTAGATTGACAACTTTGTAAGAAAGGTCAGAACCATTGTAGACCGTCAGGAATCCATGACCCTGAAAAAGGAGGGTCAACAAAGGTCAACAGTCACCGACAGCCAAACTGCTTCATTCTCAAATGGAAACGTCGTAGCATTTGTAAACAAAAAACTTATTAAATTGTTATCTATTCTGTTCAATTAACTTTTGCAGTGGTAAGGTTGGGCTAATGCCGGTAAAAACCTATTTTTTATTGCGATGTGGTCATAAACAGGTTATATATTTATTTAAGATATTTTATATAGTGCCTCTTCAAGGTAGGCTACTCAGAAGCACTCCCTGCCCAACCACATCTAAATAGGACAGTTTTGCGATTCTTAAGAAACAGAATGGAGTGACCCTTTGGCAACAAGTGCAGTGTAACAGGTAGGCCATTCCATGTTGTAGGACCAGCCATTAGAATAAATGTCACTGTCAAATAGAAGTTCAAGAGCGGGGAACCAGAAGCTCAGCTTGGTTCGTTGACCAAATAGTGGATCAACGCTGGACACTTGAGGTGGAACAGCAGTTATTGCCAGCTGTGACTGGTTTCATAATAGCAGAGTTGCTACGGAACAAATGTAGATCCGAAACCTTGAACAAATTTCTACCTGGTACAGAATGGAACCCAACCATAGTACTGTATTTATATCTGTAAAGTATTTGATCATTTATAAAGTGCCTCTCTCAGCAAAAGCCTTTCAGAAGCGCTCCCAGTGAAAGCGTATACAAGACAAAAAAACAGAATTGTAAGGAAAAAGATGAAGAAAAGCAACCACAGAGGATGGTGGAGCGGACTGGTTGGGTGAGTCCATTCCACAAAGAGACTCTTCGCAGGCACAGGATCTGGATCGAGCCATAGTGGTTCCGACATGGGAAACAAAGAGGTCAAGCAGGTCAAAGAATCAAAGAGGACAGAACAAAATGGCAGAGAGGAGTCATGGAATAAGATCAGAGAGATACTTCGGAGACCCAACTGAGACCATACAAATAGCAGCGCAGCACACAAGCCAGCAGACTATAATGACTGAACCGAAACAAAGGAAGTCTGACTGAAATGAAGGAAAAGAATTTAAACAATAGAAGTCCACCTACTGTGGCTTCGTCTTCCATCTGAAGCGTGAATGAGTCGTCGCTAGGCCTCCGAATCCACGAGATGGTAAGTGACTTAACGCTCTGCTCCGAAAGCATCGGAGGATCTGTCTGGGAAGGAACTGTTCCACTCGTGCAATGGCAAACGGGGTCACTGTAGTCACTGTTCAGAATAAATGACACTGTAGTCACTGTTCAGAATAAATAACACAGTAGTCACTGTTCAGAATAAACGACACTGTAGTCACTGTTCAGAATAAACGACACTGTAGTCACTGTTCAGAATAAACGACACTGCAGTCACTGTTCAGAATAAACGACACTGTAGTCACTGCTCAGAATAAACAACACCATATTCATTCCAATATAGAGATGCGTCTACTCTCTCGAAATAACGCCAATACTTTTTACAAGTTGCTGAAATCTTAAGTTATTTTGCCATGGTTGGGAGCACCTCTGAGTGGATATCTAGAAGAGGATGCTATAAAAAAAATTGAGATGAATTAATGAATGAATGACTTCCTATTAGAATCGAACCATTCTTCAAAGTAAATTTCTGACAATGCCATATCTAGAGTACCATCCAGAAAAGCAACAGAAAAGCAAATGAAAGAAAATGAATGTTCAGAATTTTTCATAGCGTAAACTGTTAATAAGTCCATTCATGACAAGAGGGGAACCTTTCTTTGCCTTAATCACACTATATGGACAGTAAAGCTAATTAAAATCGGGTGACTGCATCGTTGCCTACCTCTTGCCAACGGCGTTGACGGCCGCCAGACGAAACACATAGCCAACCGATGGAGCCAGCTTAGTCACTTTAAACTGCTTCTGAGCACCATTGTAGATCTCCACAAATTTGCTGAGGTCCCTTGTCCCCTGATGTCAAAGATAAGGCAAAAAAACCACACACCATCAACAGAAATTTATTCAATCCTTTAAAATGGCAATGCAACAATAGTCATAGGTATCAGCGCGTCCTAGACCAGTGGTTCCCAAACTTCTGCAGGTCACAGATCAGCAATAATTATTTGTTGAAACTCGCGGACCACTAACTCAAATGGCGAGCGTAAACAAAAGTGACCCATATTACAGAAAAGACTATCATAAGGCTACTCATAACTAGGAATTTGCTTCGATAATAAAAATATATCACTAATAAAGTTAAATCCATTTCTCAGTTTAATTCTCATTTAGTTACATTTAAAAAAGTTAAACTCAAAAATTTGACCTGTTCGGAATTATCATCATTTTCTTCACTCAGAATGTCTGAGTGGTCACACTCTTTCACCATTCTTTTATATAAAAAAAACTTCCCAGACAGTCTTGTTTACATTCGCTTCAAAATACTTCAAACACATTTGTTTATATCTAAAACTGAACTATATATTATGTTAGAAAATAAAAAATCTACATACAGCAATGCTTGATCAGTATTCACTTGATTATTGCTCAACATAGACAAACAGTAACGTACACAAAACTGTCATAGACGATGTAAATTCAGAATAAATTTAAATTGTTTGAATGCACCATTGGGCAACTTAAAGTGCCAATAACCATGGTACAACAACAGATGGAATAATACAGAACGTGTTTGATTTACCTGATCATACTCGAGCAGGTAGCTGGTAATCTTCGATCCGTTGTCTGCAGGTGCCTGGAAAGGCCAAACACCATAATCATAATCATCATAATAATCATAAACATCATAATCATAATCATCATCATAACCATAATCATCATCATCATCATAATCATCAACATAATCATAATCATCATCCTCAAGGCCGTAGCCAGGATTTTTTTTCGAGGGGTGTCAACTCAATAGTGAGCAAGCCCAAAAGCAATAAAACTCAACTGACTGATGGGTTTGGAGAAGCGTCGTGAGATCTTATAGCGGGTTCTTGGTGGCCAATACATTAAACACAGTGTATCTATCTCCCTTCATCAAGTGCCAGTAAATACATTATTTCAGTTTTATATTTTTACATTTCAGGGATAACACCTAAAACACTCCCTAGATACGGCCTTCTTGCTCCTCCTCTTTCTCCTCCTCTTCGTCCTCCTCCTCCTCAATTCCATCTTTATTCACTTTAGCTCATCTTTCGCTCATCATCATTTCTTATCTCTTGCTAATCCTTCACATCAACTTCATCACTAAAGATGATGCATGATGATGATGACAACAACGATGAATGATGATATTCACAACAACGATGAATGATGATGATCACAACAATGATGAATGATGACGTTGGTAAATATGGCGGCAATGACAAAACATTCTGTTTGGCACACTTACACTCCACTTTAGTAGAATCACACTTACACTCCACTTTAGTAGAATCACACTTACACTCCACTTTAGTAGAATCACACTTACACTCCACTTTAGTAGAATCACACTTACACTCCACTTTAGTAGAATCACACTTACACTCCACTTCAGTAGAATCGTCGTCTTGCTCTTGCTCACTAACTTTGGTGCAAACGGTGCGTCTGGTTCAGCGCTGAGCGTTCGAAATGGAGTCGACGACACCAGATCACCATGGAGGTCGTCCAGTTTACAGAACGCCCTGCAAACAAATCCCACCCACCAAAGTTTATTTATTTCAATTATTTTATTTCTTTCTCGCATTTGCTATAGCGTCCCTTCAAGATCTATACTCAGAGGCGCTCTCAACTACAGTGCGGACACTGCAATGGAGTTTCACGCCAACGCGCATGAGCAATGGCACGTGAAGGACTTACCCAAGGTCCCTAAGCAGCGGCCTGAGGTGGATTTGAACCTGGAAATCTGAGGCTACATGGCACCAAACTTACCACTGCACCACTGCGTTAATACACAACAAGTGACTGTACAGTAGGCACCCGTATGTTAATGGTGGAAATTGAGCAAAGTCATCTGCTCGTCTTGTATGATCTACCAACAGCATCAGATAAGGGTCACACCGTCACACCATGCAATCTTCTGCTCAATGCCGACGGATCTTCATTCGCCTACTCATTGTGGGGCGCGGTGGTGTAGTGGGGGCGTCATTGCCTTGAAGCCGGAAGATTCGAGGTTCGAATCCACCTCAAGTCGCCGTGTAGGGACCTTGGGCAAGTCCTTCAGTCGCAATTGCTTAGCGCTTCGGCGTGAAACTTCACTGCAGTGTTCGCGCTGCAGTCGGGAGCGCCTCTGAGTGGAAGTGCTTGAAGGGGCGCTATAACAAGTGCACATACAAACAAAAATGATGTGCCGGGATTGCTGAAATTCCGTACTTCCAGGTCTAACAAAGTTCCGAATGTATCGGCTCCAGTCTCATTAACGCAGCATCGGATTGTCGCTGTTGTGGGTCGCTTACTGTGGAATGACCTTCCCTTGCAATTCGCAGCAGGATTCTGGTGGGGAATTTCCCCTGCATCTCTTCACTGCTTAAAGACATTTCTTTTCTCATGGGCCACACTGAGAGCGCTTCTGAATAGCTCTGCTGACAGAAGCGCTTTACAAATGTTCATATAGATTAGATTAGGTTAGATTAGGTTAGATGAGTCTGTCCTCAACTGTGCCACTCAAGTGGTGGCAAAAAATTCGAAATATATAATAACATACATTATACAAGAAAAGACTAAACATAGACAGACAAGAAATGGCTGCAATGGGGTAACAGAAGAACATAATAAGTTTAATTAATTTAATTGAGTCAGTAGACAAACTATAGGCTATCAGCGAACACAATACCTAATGTAGTATTCGGTAGCTGGAAGAAGTTTTGTCAGAGGAACCTCTATATTCCCACCACTGCAAAACAGCAACAAAGACATCTGGTTTCTTAAAACACAGGTAGTTTAAGAGAGTTAGCATAAATAGGTTTACATATTAAATACTGAAATAACAATAGAGAAATTTTTTACATAGTCGACAAAGAAACAGGTAGTAAATTGAGCACACAAAGATGTCCTAACTGAGAAATCACCAACAAGACTAAGATTAGTGAAGTTTTAATAATGTCTCAACTTCAGTTTCAGTATTAGTTATGATTGCAATTTGCCAGTCTTATTTTAAGCTTCAGTTTTATTTACATATTGAATTTGTTATTGCACATACTCGATTCTGTTGATACAATCATGAGCAACTAAGAGCACAGTGCAACAGTAGCCAGCAAAAGCTAACACTTATACTATCCTGGCCCCCTTTTCTTTGACTAAGTTCATAATGCTTCGGAACATTGACATAATTGGATATTTAACTTCCCATCCATACCATTACCAACGCAACAAAGACTAACCTGTAGACATTTTTAAAATTGGTTTCCTTCTTGTCGGAGAGTTGCAGAACATAGTTGAATTCCGACGGATCAATATCTAAGTCTGTGGAAGTGACATTCGGTGGCGTTAGACGGACTAAGGCACGTCTCGATTCAATCGACGTCACCTGTAACATTACAACGCTAACGTAACAACGTTCTTTAACATGCTGCTTTGTTGCTTGACGCAGAGCAGAAGTTGACAACATATATTTGCCTTTCTCTTAAACATTTCATTTCTGTGCAACTTAGCACATGCAAAATAGTTTCTTCTTCTTCTTCTTCTTCTTCCTCTTCCTCCTCCTCCTCCTCCTCTTCTCCTTCTCCTCCTTCTTCTTCCTCTTCCTCTTCTTCTTCTTTAGGTTCTCTGCCAAGTGGCAGGTCCAAACGTCCAATGTCTCCATCTTTCACGCTGTTGCGCCATGTCCTTAAATTCTCTGTAACCCTTCTCCATCATCCCAACCAGCAGTTTTTGTCTAGGTCTTCCTCTGCACCTTTTCCCCTCCAATCCTCCTTCAATTATTTCTTTCTGCAGTGAGTTTCCTCGCAGCATATGTCCTACCCAATTCTTTTGTCTTGTCTTTATTGCATCTAGCAGAGATCTTTTCTCTTCTACCATGGTCAGCACTTCCTCGTTCGTAACATGCTTTGTCCAACTAATTTTCTCCATCTTTCTCCAAACCCACATCTCAAAAGCAATGGAACAATAGTTTCAGGATAGTATTAATACATACAATACAATGTCATACATACAACATTCACATATCCATATGCATACGGGTGCGCTAATAGAATCAGACAGTAACTTCCACTGTGACAAACTGGTTTTGTTGACTGAACTCAAAACTTCTGATTACCGGTAGTGTCAGAGCAACATAATCACCAACATCATTCGGCCAAAACCATTGGGCGCAGTGGTGTAGTAGGTATGTTCGTTACCTTGCAGCCAGAGGGTTGCAGGTTTGAATCCACCTCAAGCCGCTTCGTAGAGACCTTGGGCAATTCCTTCACTCGCAATTGCTCAGCGCGTCGGCGTGAAACTCCGATTCAGTGTCCGCGCTGTAGTCGGGAGCGCTTCTGAGTATAAAATCTTTAAAGGGCGCTATGCCAAGTGCACATATAAGGCAATTTTTAATCAGCGACGTCGTAGTTGGTGACTGAGTAGGTACTTAAGCTGACCACCTAGCTTAGCAGGTTATGCCTGGACTGAAGCCGATATATGCGACACATCTGAATGATAGTGTGACAGTGAGAGTAGTGCAAGCTGACTGCTTACCTCAGCAGGCGACATCTTTGACAGCAGCTCCTGCACCAGTTTGCATTCTTCTTCAAACTCCTGTCCATCGATTGACGAATCTCTAGAATACGATGACGTCGACTTGGACTTGTCATTTGTGGCTACAATCAGAACAGTCACAGTCAGCAAACCGCTACTCAATAACAAGTGCTATCTATCACCTTTCTCTACACACAAACTCTAGACTCATTGGATAAAGGGCCACATCAGTGAAACATACATGATAAAAAACAAATAAAATCATTCATTTGGTGACTAACCAATAACTGTAGCACTCAATGAAATAGAAAGTACAGTAACATCAGGAACCCTGAAGGCCAATACAATACTGGTTACAATACAATACTGGTTACAATACAATACTGGTTACAATACAATACTGGTTACAATACAATACTGATTACGATACAATACTGCTTACAATACAATACTGCTTACAATACAATATTGCTTACAATACAATACTGCTTACAATACAATACTGCTTACGATACAATACTGCTTACAATACAATACTGCTTACAATACAATGCAGTGCAACAACACACATTTCAGACTAACAGACAAGTTAGGTTAAAAGCAATGACATAATTTACGTTCACATTTCAGGCTTTGAGGGCATGGTGGTGTAGTGGTGAGTTCGGTGCCTTGGAGCCGGATGGTTCCAGGTCTGAAGAATCCACCTCAAGTCGCGCATAGAGACCTTGAGCATGAGCAAGTCATTCACTCACAATTGCTCGCGCACTTCAGCGTGAAACCCCGATGCAGTGTCCGCACTGTAGTCGGGAGCACCTCTGAGTAGAGAGAGAGCTTGAAGGGGCGCTATAGCAGATGCAAGAAATGAAACATAAAATAAAAGGTTAACAGTCAATCAATTTAAGTAAATAGCATTGACACAATTTAGGTCCACAGTGAATCACATTTCGATGATGGTGCTTGCTGCTTGAACAAATGAACACTGTCTCAATGTTGATTTAGGTTTAACCCTTTGAACCCGACGGGCCAGTTTTCCGGCCCGTTATCCATAGAGTTACGGGAGCTCTGGGCTCAAAGGGTTAAGAGCCAAGCTTCAGAGGCAGTAAAATATCCCCTTCCACATTCAATACTCGTCCAGTACATCACTTACCTGTGGCTGATGGCGTGTTTACGCTTGTTGGTGTGGCTGAATGGCATTCTCCGACGGAGTGTCTCTGTTGGCCGTCGTTGGCTGACTTCCGCTTGTTCACCTTCTCCTGCAGCCGAGCCTTTATTTTCTGGGCCCTCAGGTCTACTGCTCCACCGCCTCCTCCTCCTCCTCCTTGACTGCCATGCGGCCCAGCAGAGCCTGGTTTTAAAAAGCAAACGCATCATTCATTCATTCATTTCAAGAATTTATGTAGCACCCCATTAGAGGCGTTTCCAGTCCAACCATGGTGATATAAAAAGGTTTTAAGCAGTCTGTAAAACACTGATGAGTCAACCCTAAGTGACAGGCTATCTCCAATGGGAGACTATTGCAGACAGAAGGACCAACAACTCATCCTACAACACTATGTACAGCCTTGCAGTAAAAATAATGTACCACAATGTGAAACCCTTCTGGTCTGTCGCAACTCCATATCTGAATATGCATCATGCAGACCTGTTTGTGCAATTTCAGTATTTTCAAATGTTCAGTCATTAGATCCTAACCACAGCCTGCACTCTGGCTCTTGAGATTCCCAAGCGTGGAAAAAAGCTGAAGGCAAAATCAACGGCCATGGCATGGATCCATAAAAAGACGTTAAATACAGGAAACTACAACTCCCACTTGCAACAGTTTTGAGATATCATTAATTTCTACAACATTATCTCTTTCGAAATCTATCCTTGACGTCAAATGCCTGGGTTTTATCCATTCGTAAACAATTCCATTACTCCCCAATGGATGTTTTTTAGACTTTTAATTTGAGCTGTTATCCGATTGACGTGAGTTTTGATCAGCAAACACGAATGTGGGTAGCCGCATTCATTGATTCATGTTACTAACCCGTATCGAAGACAGCATGGTTGCACTGGTGAGGTGGTGCTGGTGCAGGGGCGGCACCATGCATGTGGGGCGGTCCCATCGAATGGAAGTGACGCGGCGGAATTGGGTGGTGGTGCGGACCATGCGGAACATAGTGAGATGGAAATGTAGGGTACTGAGGGGCGTAAGAAGGGTACATCTGCGGAGGCGTTCCATTTGGAGCAGCCTAGAATACAAAAACACACAAACCAATCGTGAAAACAAGTCAGAAATGTTAATATCTGAAATTTATTAAATGAACGATAAACCAGTTTCTGAACAAAACAGGAAATAGGAAATAAGAACGAAGCAATTATAAATAAAGTACGACACGAACAAGGTATGCTCAATATTAGACTCATTCATGCATACTAAGAATCACATTCAATCCGTCAGATCTGAAATATTTCCAAGTCTAAATTGCAAAAAATGCATGCAGAACATAAATGCTTACTTAGCACTAATTTACAAAATTGTCGTTCGAACTCTTACTAAATGGTTATATATTTAGCCAACCCTTCTTTTTGCTCCTTGTTTTTTTTTAATACTGACTAACTATTTGTTTGTATCTGTTCTGAAAATAGTTTTGTATCATCTAGTACACTGTTAACTTTAAGCAAACGTTAAATATAAATCCCATCTTCAAGGCATGCCCTGCGTGGCCATCACAACACACTCACTTAATATGTTGTAATAGGTGCCCTTAGCAGTGAGATACTATCCATTCTGGACCAGCCTTGTGTTACCATTAATTGTCTTTACATACTTTAATTAAGAGTGCTTTGCCTTGAACTGATTTCAATAAAAAAAATTGATTGATTGATTAAACTATGTAACAAAAGCACGTCATCTCATATTCTGTAATGGTTTTATTTCATTTACCGCCACTACTGAGGCACGACTCACCATTAGTGGGGACGCAGGTACGCCAGGTATTTGGGGTGAAAGAATAACATGTGTGAGGATTCCATTTTCATCCACAATCTGCTGCACCATGTGACCTGGGGGCACCTGCATCGGCATAGGCATAGGGGGACCGCTGTTCGAGACCATTCGCACAGTAGCTGGACCTGTCAACACAAAACATACAGGCTGATCAAACAGCATATAGAAACTTAGGATATTTATATAGCACCTCTTCAATGTAGGCTCCCACAATGGATCACACAAACCAGCAGCTCACCACTTGCCATCCTTTCTTACACCCAAAGAAAGAATGAACTAAGAAAGTCGTTATCCTCACATTTGGTTCAACTCTGCCATTTATGAAATGAGGCACTACTACAGTCAGCTGCAGAGTTAGCGGTCCCACTCCCATCGTCAATCTGACCGTATTAGAGTCAAACCACAGTGCAAACTTCTAAAAAAATCTTTGTTTCATCCGCTACCTCCAAATATTTAAACAACTTAATCTCACAGTTCACCAAAAATCAAGTACACAAATTTAAACACATTAATTACTACATCAAGGAATCTACAATACAATAGTCATCTGATTATAATATTAATCCTCCTTATAAAGTTAAGAAGGGCACACTGAGGCTGAGCAGACACTGAGAACAATGAAAACAACTGTGGAAGAGACAAAAACCTTTAGTGTACACTGTACAGCAAAAGACAATGTCCATGGGAGAGTTCCAAACACGAGAAGGTACACAGTGTACGATGGAGGAAAGCAACTTGTGAATGCCATTCGATAGAACAGCATCAAAATCCATTCCAGCAAATGTTAAACTGAATGGAGGACAAGACATCAACAGAAAGCTACATTACATAATCGTGAATAGGATGGCATGTGATTTGAACTCGCTTTTTACATGAAAAGTGCCAGCTTAAAGTACATACGCTCACGTACACAATACACATGACCATTATAATTATTAAAGGTCTATTTCAACGTTGAAGTTCTTCGCAAAAATTCTCTGAAATGGGCGGTTTTTATTTGAGTGCAATTTCATCTATCTTCTGGCTCGCAATAATAACCCTCCTTCATCTGCATAATAATATTGCAGAAACAATTGCGAAAATCTTGTTGTTCAAAACAACATCATGTGCTCAAAGGACAAGGGCAGGGCAACAGCACTCAATCTTCTTGACTTGTCTGCCGCTTTTTGATATAGTGGAGGTCTTGATACTTCAGTCAATCACCATTCAACTCAAGTACTAGGTTCAAACAGCTGACAAGTATACAACTCTCCATATATGGTGGTCGAGACCAAAATCAGCATTAGGTTGAAAATTACACTGATCAGAGATATTATGGGAAACAGTATTTTGTGTTTTTTTTTAAATATCTCTTTACAGAATTTAGTTTAAAGATTTTTTAAAAACTAATTTCTTCTATTTTGTTAAAAAAGACAAGTGTACAGCCATTTTAATGCTCTTGATATGCATATTATATATTATTTTATTTAAGTTGATTAATCAATTAACTAAATTGGATCACTTTTTGCCTTATATCTTTGGTGAGAATAAAGCCAGAGCCATATTTCTGTGTCATTTTGATGCATAAATCAAGACCTTTGAAATGACGTATCAAACTCAATATGTTGCAAAATTACCTAAATGCTGGTTTCAGTGTGTGGCGCCACATATAGTTCTAACTAAGACTCCTGAACAAAAACATCCAAGCTTCAGTCATTACTTAATGCTGCTGCTGCCTGCCTTTTTCATGGTCTCCAAGGTTTGCATATGCATATCTATGGTTGTCAGACATGTACGCCATTTTCATTTTGGTCTCATATCAAAACTATAAACTTGGAAACTGTCCGGCATTTTGCATTGGGCCATCACTTCACTTAGGTTTTATCGACTTAACACGAGCATGCTGAAGGCAATCATTCTTCAAAGTACAACACAGTACAATACAATACAATACAATACAATACAATATATGAAGAATGCTTCTAGTGAGAAGTTCTCTGCATATGTAATTGGGAACGACGATTCACAGAAGTGTTGCTCCTCAGAGAAATAATTATGAATTCTCTGCCCAAAGGTAGGTCCATAAGCTTTTAAAGCCACCCGGAATGAGATGAGTGAGGTGGCTTCCCGCTGCCCTCCTCACAGACATAGGGGGTGAGCAACTTGTCCAAGGTCGCTGCACAGTGGTTTGAAGCAGATTCGAACCTGCTACCCCTCGGTTACAAGGTACAGAACATTGCATTGTATAATTATATAAAAACATTTATAAAGCACCTCTGAACCACTATGTCCCCTCCTCAGACAAATACTGCATGAAATCAAGGTGCAATTGCTGCTTAAAGAGTTACTTTTGCAACATCAAGATAAAAAGTCTTAATTGATTTCAACCCTTTACCGACTGAGGGTATACGACATCCAATACCATTTACTATACTTTGGTTGGTATTACATGGTTAAACAGATTCCACGGTAATTTTTCTGCTTAGTAACTTATTAGATCCACCTGACTTAAAAATCCGGCTCTGTGTCCTTTTTAGACTGTGTATCTAGCAACCCTACACAGATTTGTCTTCATTGGGGAATCTCTTCACGGGTTTCCTGTGCCACAGTGCATCCAATTCACAGTGCCTCTTTGTACAACTGTTTGGTTGGGGTAACTCCTTTATACCTCAAGCCCTTCAGGACTGTAACTCAGTCTCTTTACTCTGTGGTAGCTCCACTCTCCACCAGAGGCCTTCTCTCTGCTAGCCAAGATGCGATACAAAAGCATTCTCTTCCTATTACAATATTAAGTATTTATGATGATGATGATGGTTCTCTGCCCGAAGGCAGGTTCATTGGCTTTACATCCCTGGGGATGAGATGAGTGAGGTGGTTTCCCGTTGCCTTCCCCACAGACAATGATGGGTAAGCAACTTGCCCAAGGTCGCTCCGCAGGAGCTTGCACCCCTGCGTCCCACACGTGCTAGCCCGAGATAACTAAATCGCTGAATGTCAACTCCCCGTCCCAGGCTTGAACCGCAGTCCGTTGCAATCAACAGACGTATGCCGCTCTGGCTTACCGGTGTAGCTAACTAGACCAGTAAAGTATTTATAAGTTACATTATATCAGCAGAACTTCTGAACATCTATTCATACTTCGTTACTTCAAAATTACCTTGAATCAACTGTACTTCGTCGCCGACTCGCACTGAGAACGTCTCTCCAGGATTGACGTGTACGTTGACGACATACTGTTGCGGTGCGGGAGAGGCGCCGTTGTCATAGGGACTGCTTCCGCTCGAGTGTGTCCCCGGAGAATGCATGTGGGGCGAATGCGTCCCAGAAGGGTGATGCAGAGCCCCACCTGGGCAGACAGGATGCGTATGCACGTGAGGCCGTGGCACAAAGCGTGGCCCAAGATGCGTTGCAGCCGGAGCCACTTGAGCGGTAGGCGGCACGTAACACGGCTCCATCGCCGGAGTTTCCATATCAACAACCGCACCAGAACAGCCGGAAAATTCACCTGGCATGCAGTACTCGCCGTTTGGTTCCACCACAAGACCGTTCCACTCGGGCTGCCAGTCAACCGGTGTTGGATATTCGGGCACTATCTCCGAGGCGCCGGCACCGGCAACGACAGGAGATGCGGCCGCCTTTGGAGCTGGAGAAGCAGATGCTGGTGCTCGTGGAGAGGAAGATATGTTGCTACTGCTGGTGGTGCTGCTGGTGTCAGCCATCTTCTCCTCAGCACCCACTTCTTCCTCTTCTTCCACTGCTTCCTCCAAGTGGCTTTCGTCGTCGTCGTCGTTGCTTTCGTGGTGTTCGGTCGACGGTGGCGCGCACTTTGCAGACATTTTTCAACCACTTGTCTGAAACGGAATTGAATCAACTGAACTCTAATCAAGATTACTGAATGAGAATTTAGTAAATGACAGAGATTTTTAAATATTAGCGTAAAGCATAGTCGTTAAAAACGATTTCCTTGTTAGTCCGTCCACCTTGGAGATAATTTGATTGTGCAGCTTAGCCTCATGGAATAAGGCTGGACTTCAATGGCGGGAGGAGAGGGCAGCAGGAACGCGGTAGACTGCAGTTAATGGTATGGACCTGCAGACCAAACAGGATGAAGCTGGGCAACATGACGCGAGACAGACTCAGACAGAGAGTGGCGTCGGACCGCTACGGGCATTTGGCCCAAGGATTTTGATGATGATGACATCCCCTAACTAGCGGGATCTTCCCTTCTGGGGCTCCTATTGTTTCCCTCTAATACTAATCCTATAACTTGTAATTATAAAAATTATCTCTTTTTTTTCTTCACTACATATGCATGACAAAATGTGTAACTGTTGTATTTTTTTCTTTTGTGGGAACAATAAACTTGACTTGACAATTACATTTACTGTTGATGGCTGATACTAATAGGCAAATGTCATCAGCATATTTGGCCAAGCGGTTTCAGGGACGTACTGTTTTGAGTTTCAAAATGGCCATTTGGAAGTTCAAACTACACCCAGACTAGATCCCTGAACAACGCAAGTGTCAAAATACTTAATAAAGAACCTCATGGCTGTTTTGGAGCCATGGCTGTTTTGGAGTCAGCTTAAGGGACCGCTTCAATATTTTAGAAATACGAGACAGATAAGTTTCCCATCAAATGGTTGGTTTTAATGCATATACAATACCATGACGTGAATATGGAGGTCACAAAAGTTACTTCACTGCTTTGTATTCTGCACTTATTGTCAACAGCTTAACTAAACTGAAGTTATCCCAGAACCATAAACAAAATCCCAAAATGATTTTGTGTTGCCATACCTTCTACAGAGCAAACAGCTGGTTTTACGAAAAGTTAACAGCAATACGAATTTAGCTCAAACACCATTTCCAGACAGTGACCAATATACACCTAGACGATGCAAAAATGCCTGCAAACATGATTTCATCGTGCAGCTTCAACAAAAACAAGAATATTAGCAGCAACAAATTCAATTTTAAATGAACATTGAAATCCCTGCTGGACACCATACACCAGCTCTCGATACTGGTGTCTGGTTCCATAATGGTCGACTTTAAAACATGTACTCTCTTCACGTAATACACAATAATCAGTCGCCAGTTACCTTACTGTGCAAAGTTACGGATGCTAGAATTTTCGTGCACCAGGCTCCAGAAAAATGTGTGTATTTGCTACTATTAACACAAGGTTCATGTATACGTGTACATCCTCAAACCCGCGGCCATCTTGAATACATAAGCAATAAGGTCCTAAGGAGACTGCAACTCCTCCCTGTTCAAATCCTTGGCGTGGGGTAAATACAGAAATTATTATTATTATCATTATTATTATTATTCTACGGAGGTAAATGAAAGCTAACCATAAACGTTGAGTTTTCCCTTAACGCATCTTATTCTTTGGAACCCCGTTTGAGTTCTAAAATAAACAATAGCGCTATAAAATTCCAGATTGACAGATAAGCGTAATTGCAGAACACGGGACCGCTAGTTTTAGTTTAGCACAGCGGTTTGGCGATTTTAGAGTAGTATAGGAATAGGCCCCTCTGCCTATTCTTAGGTGATAGGAATCTGTAAGAAGCAATGCTTTCAGTTACGAGTGAAAGACATATGATGGCGCTTTGTGGGTTTTGGTGACAGCACGGCCGATCGGCACAGGGTGACATTTGAAAGATCGAAACAAACAGGGAAATGCGAAATACAGACAGGTTTAAACAATCGTCTCTCAGTCACGACGGGGACCAAAAATGTAGCCTGTTTTAGCACATTTTGCACCAGGTGCTTACAAAGACCATAGGCGAATAAGTTGGTGCCCACGCTTGGCGCCGCTTGGTAGTTTGGAGATTACGATTACGCAGTGGGTCAAAAGCGTAGAACCAGCGTAATGGCCGTCGATAGGACCGAAGAGAACCAGTCGATCGCCGTGGCGCTAAATTTCCCGGTTTAGACAAAAAGTATTAATGAGTTTACATGAATTAAAAGTTTTACAGTTTTATTTTGCATAGTTTTATAAAGTTAGGATTAAGCATGGTGCGAACGAAAGCAGACGGCGGTGCCAGGAAAGGTTATTATTTTATAAATAAGCGATAACTCGTTTGACTGCAGTTGGAGTAGGACTCCGTAGGGTCTGAAATTGATTTGTGTGGGCGGGTGGTTCCAACACTGAGGGGCCGTCCATAAAGTACGTCACGCTCCAGGGGGGGGAGGGGGTGTAAGAAAGTGTGACAGGGGGGAGGGGGGGTCAGGCTATGTGTGACGTCACACATTTATTTTTTAAATTCTTTATTATTATTTTTTGTTTTTAGTACCTAAAATCCGGCCCGGCCAGGCGTGTTTAAAACCCGGCCTGGCAGGATAAAAGTTTATTTCCCGTCACTATCAAAGCGTTTAGGGACACACGTCATTATCAGAGGGATTAGGGATAGTATCCTAGGGTTGAGAGGGTTAGGTAAATGGTTATGTTTCAAAAAAAATTTGTTCGAAAGTGTGACGTACTTTAGGGGGGGGGTCCGAGGTTTGTGACAGTTTGTGACAGGGGGGAGGGGGGGGTCAAAAATGGTCAAAAATAGCGTGACGTACTTTATGGACGGCCCCAAAAGGACTACATTTTTCGGAACTCTTGTCTTTATCTCATTCTCTCCAAAGCGCAAGATATGACGGTACGCGATGAATGATTGATTCTCAATTATGTGTTAAGCTGGCAGACTTATCACCGGTCCATGTAGGGCATTGCAGGCCTATGCAAATGGGGTGCGGTCCGAAAAACGAACTTTGTCCGGATCCCCGAAATCGCTTTTCACAAAACCTTATTATTTTGAGACAATTAAATTGTGTTATCAGCTACACTTAATAGGTCCATTATGCCATATATTTTATATAACTGAATCATTTTCGGTGGTTCGGCCGCTTTCTATTATAAAACTGTTTTGTCGGGCAATAGAACGGTTGTATACTTTCAGCGTTTTTGGGAATTTGGGTTGACCCCTGCAAATGTATTGTTTGCAGGATATCCATTGTGAGTGGTATGGTCTTCTTCGTCCAACGACGCCATGGATCAAGTGCATAAACTAGATATATAAAAACATCTGAGAGCTGCATACTGTGTTATGTGCCTTATGATACTTGGTAATTCCAACGACTGCGTGCCAATTTTCAAAACAATATGGTTTTCAACGATGGCACTAAAATAGAGCGCAGCGGCCTATCACCTGCATCACACAATGCAAAGTGGTCAGTAAGTAAGTAATAAATCGAAGCAAAACGGTATATCATGGCTATTATATGGAATATATGACGGTGAAATATTCCATGCACAAAGCACAGCATCAGATTCTGGGCTGATTGTAAAAAAAATATTTTTGTTTGCACTGTTATCCTTTACATGTATCGTTCCTTGCTTGCATCTGTTACTTTTTTCATTGTCATTCATATTGCATTTGTTCACCACAGCACTATTTTTACACAACATTGAGACAAGAGAGATACTTGGAAGCTGATAATCTACACTAAAAAGTTGCTTTACAGCAACTCTTCTGAAAATTAAAATGCATAAAGATCTCACAGATCTATGGTATTATGGTGTAAACTAAGGACAAATTCATGTTTTGTTTATTTAAGCTGTGGCAGCAAAGGCCCCACGGAAAGTTCTTGGAGGTGGCAGTGCAGCTTCTTCCGGTGCTTCAAGTTCTCTCGGTTCACCTTCGGCCAGTAAGTAACGTGGTGATGTCAATTTTAAAGCCGTGCCTCAGTCAGTCAAAGTTAGATTTTAGTTTAGTTTGGCTACTTGATCATACTTAATACAAGAAAAAAAGTGGTTTGCACAGCTAACCTGAAATGCTACATATTGCTTCGCATGTGCAAAACTTGTGTCTTTTATGTATACATGGACTATATAACACAAATTTGACTGTTTAACCAGCTAGTGTGAAGTTGGGTACGATATGGTTGTAGCAGCTATATCTCAGATTTTAATATACACACATGATTTTTATGTAATAAAAACTTGTAATGCATGTAACCTCATTGCACTGATCTCCTTTCTCGTTATTTGCCAAGCTGATGATTGGTCAAATGGTTGTGCAGGATACTGAGTTAGTTGTTATAACCTGTCCTCATCATATTTTTAAATGAATGTCCAATGTCCAAGCTATGTATGAGATATAAATTATATTCTACACTAGCTGGGGTACCCGGCGTTGCCCGGGAAATTGAGGATTTTACCCACTCCCGGTCACAACCCCACCACACCACCCCCCCTGCCCCAACCCCCACAACACCCCACTGCACTCTGACCTCCACCGGTACTGAACCTTTAAAATTAGGTTTTCGGGGAAAATTCCCCTCACCCCACCCCTCTCACCCCCAACCCTCCCCACCCCACCCTCTCCCCACCCCACTCCACCCCACCGACCCACCTCCTACCCTCACCTTCCCCACCCACCATCCCCCACCCCTCCCCCTCCCTACCACACTCCGAGCTCCACCAGTACGCCACCCGTGAAATTAGGGTTTTCGGGGAAATTCCCCACTCACCCCCACTCCTCAATCCCACCCAACCCTCACCCACCCTACCATCTTCCCACCACACCGACCTGCGCCAGTACGTCACCCGTGAAATTAGGATTTTCGTTAAAATTACATCAGCTGCTCTCACCATTTATATAATGACCATGCAAGCATTTAAGAAGGTGTTTAAGAAACTGCCGTCTTAGTGTTTTCGCCCCACCCCTTTGGCCCCCATGGTGGTAGAGATTCGCCAACCACTGAACCGGGTGGTTCTGATGGCCCTCTATCTAGGTAAAAAATTTGAGATCAATAGCTGCGGTTTTTTTGAAAAAAATTTGGGGGTTTCGCCCCCCACCCTGGCCCCCATGGTGGTAGAGAATCGCCAACCCCTCGACTTTGTGTCTCATGCTGAGACCTACACAGTAGTGAAGGTTTGGAGTGAAAAGCTCAAAAACTGTTGAAATGCATTCCGGACAAACAGACAGACACACGTTACAGAATCTTCTCTTTATTTATATAGATAACTGCTATTTGCCTAGCTGCATTACCAAGAAAATTTATTAAAATCCGCATGGAACTCTGTTTCTAAATCGCTAGAATTTTTAGCATCAACTTTGACTTTTGCTAGCTTGGAGTCTGCTCTGTAATAGTTTGAAACAAAAGATGCTGCACTTCTAAAAAAAATGCGCCATTTCAGCCAGAAAAAAGCAACTCACTGATGCTTGAAAAACTAAGTTTATAGATATGTTAAAATTAAAAAATAGAGCATGAATTTTCATGTGTATTAATCATTTTGTGATAGTTCTTATTCGATGTTCCCGCAGTGCTTTTGCAGGCAATTAAATGAAGTAGACACTTATTGCTTCTTCAGAGAAATGTTGATTTTAAGGTGCTGTTATGCACTTTATCGATCTGAAATAAATAGTGCCAATTAACTGTAGCTGGAGCATCCCATGTGCACAGCGAGAGGTTCAAAGTGTCTGAAAGTGACACTCAGAAGCATACAAAGCATTCAACCACATTAATTTAAATATTGCTTCCATGCCAATTTGTAATTTTGAATTAAACTGAATTTCTGGCAGTATTTACAGGTCCACTGGCACCCGCTGAACATAGAGTTGCATAGTTGCAAAATACCACTTTAGTTCAGTATGTCCCTTGCCATGACGTAGACTTGATAGGGATCCCAAATCATGCACATGTTGTAGCTAGGGTATACTGCACAATATTGTGTGTTGACTTGCCAAGTTATGATTTATTGCTAGGCAAGAGCAGCAAGTATGCTGGTGGCAATTCCGTTGTGCAACGGCCGACACCTGACTGGCAGAAAGGAATTGACGGATTTTTTCAAAAGGGAAACAAAGAAAACACGGAACTTACTGATGATGTTGTGAAGAATAAAGATCAAGAACTTTCATCGTAAGATAAGAAAAGTTCCATCATAATTAGTTTCGACTGGCAAACTAGTTTGCTGAAGCTTAACAGTGCATTAATAAATTGCTCTAGAATTAATATTATATCTTTGCATTAGTTATAAGTTTACATGTATCTGCCTAATGTCTGCATCTGTCTAGAAGTTTGGCTACTTGACTGGTTTGCTGTTGCTGTTCAGCTGTCATTCCAATTAAAAGCTACAGGTCTCTTGTTTACAGAATGAATTTCAGTGTTCCATTGAACTATGCAATCGCATACTTGCCAGTGGTTTTATCCTGTGACTGAATAGTTCAGTGGAACAATTAAGTTCATTCTGTAAACAATAGACAGCTTTAATGCATGTATGTATGAGCACTTATTTTAGCGTCCCTTCAAGCTCTCTACTCAGAATCGCTCCTGACTACAGCACGGACACTGAATCAGAGTTTCACGCCAAAGCGCATGAGCTGTCGTTGAGGGTCTGTCACGGCGGCTTCAAGTGGATTTGAACCTTCAAGCTCCAAGACACCGAACCCTACACCACCGCGCCCCACTAATGAACCAATCATTACACTGCTGCTCTCATCAAGCTATTTATGTAGTGGATATGTAAATTTATATGTCTATGGATAATGGATATGTAAATTTATATGTCTATGGATAATGGATATGTAAATTTATACTGTAACAATATTAACAGCCTATCTTTTTTGCAGTTCTCAGAACAGCACCGATTCTGACCGAGAACCGGAAGCAGCAGTGGCAGCAACAGCATCATCCAGTTCTTCGTCGTCAAGAAAGAAAGCCAGAATCAGCAGTGATGAAGATGATGATGATGACTGAACAACTGATCCGGTTTAAATTTAAATAGGCTGACAGACTAACTAAGAAATTCTTGAGGACTGAAAAGTACTTAACGTTTTTTGTTTGTACCGAGTTTGCAGGCTCTTAAAAACTAACTACTAGGAGCACCATGCAATTTGAACGTCTGTAGATTTCTAAATGGCTTTGTATGGGAATGCAGCACTTACTGGCAAGATTGCCAGCATTGAAACTGACATCGCGTTTCTGCAGCAGAATTGATCAGTGCACCTGGTGCTGGTCAGTTCAGAACAGCTTACTGGCAACTCGTAGATGACCGACGGGATTTTCAGAAGTGACAATGATTTGCATGTTTTTGTATGCTCATTTAATAAAGATAATTGATTAATATTAATGTGCACAACTGTAGTACATGTAAAATTTAGTTTGTTAAATTGAATGGTTTATGCATGTCATGAAATGTTGTTTTTTGCGATGTTGATGGACAAATTTACTATGACTATGGCACTGAAGCAAATATTCCAGCTGAATTGTTCAATTCATACATCCTTGAGGTAGCTGGGCGGATATGACCCAGGTTTGCTGGATACAAATCAGTTCAGTCTTTATATGCATAAACATTAATATTAAATATATACCGGTATATATCTGAAAATATTAATATTTTTGGCAAATACTATAGAACTTGTGTAAAAAGATTAACTATTGTTTACCTGGTAGCTATATCTGAACTTGTTCATCCACTGTTTGTTGGCAGCCATAAAGTTTGCAAATTTGAACAAATAATTACTTTTTGTGCCAGAAAAGTTTACATTTTCCAGAAGTTGTGAGCTTGTAATAAGTACTTATGAAGTTTTTGTGCAGTTGTTGGTATTAGTAATGCATTAGTTCCGTGTGTGCACTAAAATTTATATTTACTGTGCAAGTTCTACGGCTGGGGCAGAGAACATATTTGGCAAAAATACTGTGAGGATGTTTTGACTTTTTTTGTGGTACACCTGTTTCATTTTTCTAGCAGTGCACTAGTGCGTTGAATGTGCATCATGTTCTGTAAATCCACAGCTGTTGGCGGCTATAAGAGTTTGCAAATTTGAATAAAAAATACTATTTGTGCCAGAAAAGTTTTTTGTTTTCTGAGAAGTTTGGAACTCATTCTCATTGCAGATGTCCTTTATTCATTGCAAGGATTTATATAGTGCCTCTTCAAGGTGGAATGCTCCCAACCTTGAACTTAAGATTAAGACCCTTGTCAGCAGGCATGGAGGTAACCCATTACAGACCACAGGGCCAGCAGCAGAGAAAATGTAATAAGTATGCCTGGATAGAAGTACAAGATTAAGGAACAAGAAGTCTGCCCTGGATTTATATTGCTCAAATCAGTAAATGTGTAACATTGTGTATTGATACAATTTAGAAGGTTAAGAAGGATGTCCTACTTGTTGACTGCTTCAGGTGGATAATTCACAGCAGATACAACTTTGGGCAGTCTCTCGAGAAGTAAGTAACTTGCTATCATTACCTCTAGAGATCTGGAAGACAATAAAGCATTGATTGAAAAAGAAAGATTGAATTGCATTTCTGATATTCGACTTGGCCATCAGAGACCAGTCAGACATGGCTTTACTTGTGTAACTTGTATACGGTGCATTCTACAGCGGACACAAAAAATTGCAATTCTCTAACTAAAACGATCATGATAAAAGGATAGATGTAGTCAGTGTAAATGTCACTGTCAATGACAACCCATAAAAAAATGTGCAAACAAAAGTTACTCCATTGACACAAAACCAACAGTCTGAAATTTTTTTTAACTCAAATTAAATTAATTTTTTCCCCAAAAAATTCACAGCATCAGTGGATAAACATTTTGTGAGGCTTTCTGGTTTGGGAAGACTTGGGAGATACTGCACCAGCATGGTCACATGGTTAAACAAGAAGCCAATCCAACTGATTTGTACAGTAAATTTACCAAACCTCTATATTACATCTGTTAGAAATCTGCACATTAAATTAGCACTTCAAACCCCATCAGATCTTTAAGACAGAGATGCTACATGTGTCATTATTTGACTCCTAGCAAAAACGAATTGTGAACAAGGCTAACAAAATTCAGTGTGAGTACAAGTGCTTTCATCTGTACACACGGGCATGCGGTATAAATGTACAAGAACACGATAAAAACGAAATGTGCGCTTTAAAATGAGACAATTGGTTCAGAAGTCTGAATCGAATAAGCGTTGCAGGCTACGAAAAAAGACGGGAACAAGATTCGGGAAATTCGCTTACAGACTTCCACCAACCCAGACACTGACCAGTCGCGTAATTCAATTAATTAACGGTGGCGTTCGGTGAATATCAGTAATGTCGGAACCTGAACTGTACATTCCGTATCATTGGCCTAAATCATGGACAAACTCAGTTCTTCAACTCTACGAATTATTCTCAACCACAAACGAATGTGCAGTGCAGAATTGGAAAGATCTTCAACACGTTGGCAACCCCTTGCACTAATCACAGACGATGTTCTATGTTCTTATTCGAAATTTCTTCCTCATCTCTCTAGCGTTTGGCACATTTCGCCCACAGTCATCCAGCCAGCAAAGTTAATTTCTTACAACAAACTCAGAGAAACTTGCCACTTTGAAATACTGACTTTTGACTCATTGACGACCGTCATATTAACATGACCTACGATTTTGTTAACGAGAATATATTTGTTGTATGCAGGCTAGTACTAGATTTCGATAGGTGGGTGCACGAGGGGTAAGAACGCCTCCACGCAGACTGGTTCATTCAGTTTAAACGTCGGCCTCACTGGTTCGTGGTTTTCGACGTAATTTCCTGTGCCGCCGAAACAAACAGCACCTGAAAGAATACGAAAGAAATCAATCTTAGCAAGCTTAGTGCAATACAGACAGGCTACCATACAGACAGGCATCTATTTTTCTCAGTACAAATCTACCTAGTTACAAAAATAATGCTGGTAGCTAATTGAATTGTTTTTGCGTTGGTGCTTTAAAGTTTGGTTGCATTACAAACTTCACGCTAAGTTAACATGTATCTTCGATAAAGTAACACGCCAAGCAAAGGTTGGTTCATAATGTAGACTGTAGACGATAAACGTTAGGATGCTGGACTGTCAATTGAGAGGTGGTTCAAATCTCTCACCAGGGCAGAAATTTGACTCAAGGTTTCTCGTAATCTTAATCTACAAACTAAAGCGCTACTCGAAAGCCAAGTGTGGGGCACCAGCTTATTCACGAGAGCTGCGTCGAGTCAAAAGGTTATCCGTAAGAGTAGTCCAAAGGTAGTCCAGGTCGAGTTACCATACGATCAGAAGGGGTGGAGGTTTTTGTTTCATCTGCACTCCAACTCAGTCATAATAAGTATACTGACTACTGTCGGTCGAACTGGCTCTTACACAGGCTAAGAAAATTACGTTGCTAACAATTCATATCCATGGCTGTCTCAGGTAGAGCGTAAGGGATGCCTTCTTCTTAGTTCTTACTTCAAGATTGTATTGTAAGTTATTTTATTATACCTGAACTCAAATAATCCTTCACACATTAAGCAAGCAATCGTTAAGTACAAACGGAACCCTACAAAATCAACAGATTAAACAGGGTTGGGCCAAAAAAATCAATGCCGGCCTCAGTTGTTTAGTTTTAAGCCTATTACGGTAATTATTAAATTAAACAGAGAATGAGTGTATTTTAGCTAAATTAACACCTAAGTTCAATACCAGTCCTACAATTCACAATAGAGGTCAATTAAGAGGATTTCAAGAGTAAACCATAACAGTAGATATATATGAGCAAATGCTGACTAAAAACTGCCGATGGTACACAATCAACATCCAAGTTGACATGGAAATTGATCCATTCCGTGAGCACGTACTTAGTGTCGTCGACGATCTCTGGTTCGATCCTTGGAGTAAACGGAGCATTTGATTGGATTCCTGCAGGATCGTCTGCTGTCAGCTCACCATTAGTTGGCGTCAGCTGCAAATAAACAAAGCAACGACCAATTAACTTGATATTGCTTAACGAGTAATGGCAATAACAGAAATCTTTAACAATTATTATACACAGCATCAGTTTTTCGCTCTATGGAATTCATACCGTCAGCATAATACAATCCCCCATTTAAATAAAATTATCTTCATAACTATTTAAGAACTGCCATTTTCCAGAGCTCTACCCAATCGCCTCGAAATAAAAAATTCTTAAAATTACCAGTCATAAGCATTCATTGAAGATGATTCAAGATAACATAAATGACCACAAATCGCTTAAATCATTTCGTATCTAACCTTACCCAGGGCTTAAAGCGTGCCAGGACAGTCATGGACAACGTCCAGGCACTTATTTCCAAATCTCAATGCCACCCCTGCCATTTATTTGGCCATACGAGGTTGGAAAGATCAGAGGCGTCCACGCACTTCTTTTTTACACTTTAAGCACTAACCTTATGACCCTATGGCCCATTGTCAAACGTGAACTGTTGTTTTGCAATGTTACCTTTGCATTGCTAGCTGCAGTACGGCCTGCGGTTGATTTCACCATCGGGAGTTTCGTCTTTTCATCGATAGGATGCGCAGCGCCTGATACACCGGCTGGATTGCGCATCAGACTGGAATGTATGGATGTTGACTGGAAAAATATAACAAAAACCACAACGTTCATCACACGCATGTTCCCTTCAAACAGTCGGTCCATTCTTGCTGTTCTAATATACAAGCGTACACCTCAAAAAACTTTTTTTGTCTGAGAAGAATGGCACAAAATTCCTCACTGGCATTGCGTAAGACCAACTATTCTGAACAGCTGGTCGTGAAAGACAGTAATAAAGAACAAATCCTTAAAGTCTCTAGGCCTCTAAGTCTGTTTAGAGCATAGCAAAGACTGTTCTTAGAATAAATGAGCACTGTGCACATGCAGCTGCAGTATCACACTTGCCTACCAGCAACACTTCCTAGAGCAGCGTTTCCCAAACTTTTTGGGCCACGGAACCCTTCGCGTCCAAAAATTTTCTGGCGGAACCCCAATCTCAACTAAACGCATTGAATCATGCGGAACGCACGGGAAGCAAAGGCTACTAATAATTTATAAGCATACATATCTAAATACACTAAATTGTAGAAAGTCTACACTTCTTACAATATCATGAAAGATTAAATAGCACTGATTTAAAAGCCACGATTTGTGGATCCTACTAAGAGTATGCCCTACATGACTTTAGAATGTGAAGATGGTTCATTGGAATTCTGCTTAAATAAAAGAGGTTATAGAACCCTAGCTATAGGCCTAGCGTACGTAGAAGTCGCTCAATTTTGGCAAATTTTCACACAAACAATTTAAAATAACTATTTCTTGCTACAATGCTACTGCTACAAGATCAGACATGGCGATTCTTTTTAAAAATGCGTTTTACGGTGCTCAGGCTATAGTTTGGTTTCGTCAGGATAACGATAACAGAGATGACTGCGTCTCTGTTCAGACTATGGCCTAAAGCTCTGACCTACGTTACGTTCAGCAGCGATGTCTAGGCTTATTATACAAACTACATACTAGGCTAATTATTGGATTGCTAATATATAATCATTGAAAAGTCAGGTGAGGGCAAAACACAAAAGACGATTGACACTAGTTTCAAACTTCCGGTGCATTTTCAAAAGCTGCTTGAAATGTTGTATGGTCGTAATATTTCTCACAAAATTTTCTCAACTTCTCGTCTCGCGGAACCCTTGTGCTCGCCCCGCGGAACCCTTGGGTTCCGCGGAACCCAGTTTGGGAAACGCTGTCCTAGAGGAAATGTTTAGCGTAACAGCGAACATCAGATTTGCTCAAACTACATAGCTTCATCAAAAACATAATTCTCCTACATTGCAACTTTTCCCAAGTAAGGTGCAATCGTGCATTGCTAGTCTTCAAGCACTGACATATCAAGCACTATTTCAAATACCAGGACCTGAATTGAACTGTAAGGCCGCCATCTGTCCTGATGCTCATTTTGCAGTTGTTCAAGGAAATCAATGACTGTGTCAACCTTATGGGGCAAGCGGGTATCGAACATGTGTCCTTCTGACCTTCATGCCACCATGGTGGAATTTCCCTACCCCAGAGAAGCTAGAGTATGCATTTTATAATGTCTACCATTTGCCGGCTGATCCAGTCGAAGTCGCAGTCGTTCTCCCAGCCGTTATGCGCCAACAGATTGAGGAAGAGATTGCGAAGGTAGCCGTAGTTGGGGTCCTCGAAGAAATCCAACTCACGTACGTAGCGAAGATATGTAGCAAACTCTTCTGTCAACCGTCAACAGCAACGCATCAAATATATCCAACTAATTTATTTTTATTAAGTTACTTCTTGAACAATTGAATAATTTTTCACGTACCAATTCACAAAAACAATTCACTGGTTCACCAACAAAATCCATAAGATTTGCTGGTATAAACTATGAGGGCAATCCAAAAGGTCAAAGTGCTGCTGAATAAAGGATTACATAATATTAAGTAAATTATTCTAGTTTAACAATCATGTTGGTTTGGTACAGTTAACCAAAAATTATAAATCACAGTAAATTACACAAGTTGCATCATCTGCGTAATGTAACTTTACAAGAAAAATACCAACTGATCCTAACACCACTATTCTTCTCTGCTATAAGAATGCTTTAATAATAGTAATCACAAAAAAATAATAATAATGCTTGGCACACGTTATTCTAAATTGCCTCATGAGGAGTATAATAGTACCAGCATCACATAGCCTACTGTTTTGTTTTGCAACTTATTTTTTCGCTAGCTGCGACTCTTAACATCATTTTGACTAGTTAGTGCAGAGAGCACCTCTGAGTAGTTATCTTGAAGAGGCGCCATATAAATTCTCATGAGGAGTATAATAGTACCAGAATCATATACTTCTCTTCTTCTGGTTCTCTGCTGCTAGGCAGGTTCGGCTGTCCAATGTCATATACTTACACAAGATTAATTACTTGTTCTACTTTTGAATGAAGACAGAGCAACAGTATCCTGATGCAATTGTTCACATTTTTCTCATGCTACCAACACTGATCTTTTTTTTTTTGCAACCGTTACCATGTTTGTTTAAACTTTCCGTTTTTTTAGTTTTTTCACTATTCCGTTGATCACTGTATGTTTTATTGCAATGGTAAAATTTAATTTAGTTAAGGCCACCAAATATTTTATGAATAAATTGATAAATTGGTGTCCCTATTTAGCGGGATTCTTTATCGATTTAGGGCTTCATTTTTTGTAGTTGATTTGCATGTAAACCTTGCGTGCAAGTCTGATTTGTATCATTTAGTTGCAAAATAAACCATTTTGATCGATAATCTGTCGGTAGATCTTATCTTAAAACTCCCATTCAACAGATTTAACTCTCGGACATAGGAAAATTGGAGAAATAAAGGAAAGAAAATGCAAATCTTCATCAGTATTAGTAGAAGTCGAGTGGAATTCTTCAACCGACCTGGGAATGTGTCACAGAGTACATCAATTGCTGTCTCTCTCTTTGTGTCTCCAATCTTCTGGTATCTCTCCTTCAGAGTATCAGCCTTGAGTCCCTGCCAGGGCAGGCTGCCACGCAGAAAGTACATGAACATATGGCCGAGAGCCTCAAGGTCATCTCGCCGACTCTGTTCTGAAAGCAAATAAAAAGAGATCTCACTACACAGTTGGCATCACGGCTTTCAACACTCCATCAATCAATCAATTTTAAGCCAGGTTACAGTTTAAGGCTAGAATGATCAATGCGCTGCCGATTCAACAAGCTTTGCCATCTGAAGCTGGACGCAGAAGGCAAGTACATCACCAACATGCCACAATTTCAAGAATAGGACAATAATTACCTGGTACTGCAGCAACAATGACAATGAAAATATATGCACATCATCCGAAACGAGATAAAAAGAGATCTCTAGCGACCCTTAAAAATAAAGCAACATCAATTGATAGCTGATGAATATATCAATTCTTATCAGTCTGTCTGGATCTATTATTTATTTTAAGGACAGTCCCAGTCTTTTATTAGTAATTATCATTCACAGAAAGCAAAGTTTTCCCAGGTGAGTATCACTACCGACCTTTTCCTAGGTGAGTATTGATGCTCATGTAGCGAGCAGTCCCTGTAAGGCTTTTGTGTTCGCGGTACGGGATGTGTTTGCGAGTGACAGGGTCAACATACTCCTTGGCGAGGCCAAAGTCAATGATATGGATGACGCTGTGCTTCTTGTTCGAGTGTCGGCCGATGAGGAAATTCTCCGGCTTAACGTCGCGATATATGAGATCCTTTGAGTGGACAAATTCGACTCGTATAAGCTACAGAATACACATAACAGACATTTTTGTAGTCAATAATCATAAAGCATCTTTTCAAGAAAACTGCTACAACATGACCATGATCAAATAGAGAGAATAGTGTTCAACCGCTGATGATCAGTGAAGCAGTACTTGGTACTCAAGTACAGTTTACAAGTGCTTGGACTCGTACTTTAGGCAAAAGTGCATACCGGTACTGGAAACCACTGACGGTTTTTCATAGGCACAGGTTACCAGAGCTTAGACTCTTCATTTAGTCGTTAACTGGATAGTGGACATTTTGACAGTCATTTCGAGGATACTGGTTTCAGACGGAGCCACTTCTAAATCAGAATATCCTTTCGGTTGTCTGGTTGAAATGCCAAACATGGATGATGAAAATGTTCCTAGAGTGGTAAAGTTTCACTACGATAATTTGACACCACTCATTATTACACCTGAATTGGCTGAGACACAGATGGAGCTGAAATGAGCTCTACCCAAATTCCTGCCCTGGCAGCGATTTGAAATTTGGACCTCTCTCTCTTGACAGCCTAGCATGCCAAACATTACGTTATTGACCTATATGTTGTACTAACAGAAGCAAGAAACGGAACACATCGTGTGCTGCAGAGCGATTAGTGTGAAAATTAGTGTGACCTACTGTCATTATCTGTAGTGGACATGTGGTTAAGGTTGAATTAGGCCTAGGTGCGTATAATGACTCATATGTGGCCCATCAGACGATCCATAATAATCAAACAATCTAATAATGGGGTGAAAGGTAAAGGGGTACTCAACAAAATGGACTCAGCCACCTGTGTAGAATTCTACCAAACTTCTATAGCATTTCAAAGTCTTTCCTTAAACAATTTCATGTGATGCTTAGGGATAAACGAAGACCACAGGTATGAAAGGTAAACGAGGTCGCAAAAACGACCATGGATACTTCTCAACTGCATAGCCTTTGACAGTCAAGTCTATGGCTCGATTCTTGTGGCATCAGTCTTCACTCCTGAAGCACCTTTTCTAAACGAAGTAAGATGTCTTTCAGGTCTAAACATCTGTTGCACCCACGTAGCCTGACGTCTGGATACTCCAAAGATCACTCTTTTAATTGCATTTTCACTGCTTGACACCAGTGGTGGCGTCGTTGCATTGAAGCTGGAAGGTTCGAGGTTCGAATCCACCTCGCCGCGTAGGGACCTTGGGCAAGTCCTTCACTCGCAATTGCTCAGCGCTTCGGCGTGAAACTCTGATGCAGTGTCCGCTCTGCATTCGGGAGCGCCTCTGAGTAGAGAAAGTTTGAAGGGGCGCTATAACAAGTGCACATACAAACAAACAAACAAAACAAACGCCAATTGATACCTTATGCATTAGAATACTGGTGCTCTAGAATTTATAACATTTTTGAACAGTCTGTTACTAATAGCTGCATGATGATTAATCTAAGGCACCTTTGATGAGAGTGTTATAGCATTGACCGTCAATTAGGCCAAAACAATTAATGGTGTGTTTCCAGAGGTCAAAAAATTGGGTAGGTAGAAAAATATTTTATTTTGGCAAAATATTTTTATACAGTGACTACCCAAAAAATTAAGCCACTACCTTTTTTGCACAAAGGTACACACTGCAACAAAGTACGTGTTTTAACCTCCTTAGCGTTACATTACTTTCCGGAATAACTGTTACAAAAACGTTACATTTATTTACGATTATGACGTATGTATGCATGTATGTATGTGTATGTATACATGTATGCATATATTTATGTATGCATTTACGTATGTATGTATACATGTATGTATGTATGCATGTATGCATATATTTATGTATGTATGCATATATATATATGTATGTATATATGTATGTATGTATGAATATATGTATGCATGTATATATGTATGTATGTAGGTATATATGCTTCTATGTATGAATATATATGTATTTATGCATGTATGTATATATTTATGTATGCATGTACGTATATATGTATGTATGTATGTAAATATGTATGCATATATGTATGTATGTAGATATACATGCATGTCTTTATGAATATATATAATCTGCATCTATAGAGGTACCCAGACAGGCCAGTGGACAATTACTCACCTAGTTTAGACAGACTAGCTACAAGGTTCTTTGTGTGGATGGATCTTAGCCTAGCTATATGTAGCAGCGTCAGTGGTGTCAGGTAAACCTAAAACATTGCTGATTGGCAGGCAGTTCTCTGTAGCCACCCATTGTTTACAAAGAGAAGACCTCAGCTGGACAAACCTTGGATTAAGATCTATTACTCTCTCTCTCTCCCCACCCACAACCGTCTGCCTTGTCAAACTGACCTGGGATTTATTGATTGCTCTAATTAATGGACCCTTATGTACCTTGTACCTTGATTATGACGTATGTATGCATGTATGTATGTGTATGTATACATGTATGCATATATTTATGTATGCATATACGTATGTATGTATACATGTATGTATATATTTTGGGTCGCAAAAGGTTTGTCAGTCACTCATTCACGTGAGTAAAGCAGGGAGGAGACCTGACCGACGACTCCAATTGGAGCGTAGACTCGGAACCGACCTGGGCTGGCGAACCAAAGTCCACCGTGCCCACCTTCTCGTGGGGCGACCTGTTAGTAACCCCTCCGTATGGAGGGGTGAACGAACGGGCACGGACGGCAAACGGGGGGAAGGCAATGGCAAACCACCCCTTATCTTTGCCAAGAAAATTCATGATGTATCCAAGAAGGAAATCAACGATAGTCACCAAGGGTGAGACCCTCAGGCCTGAGGGTGACTTAATGGCTACTGAGGAAGAGCACATTGACGAGTCGGGAGCTACGGGTTCGAATGAAGCCACAGGACCAAAGCCGAAAGGACGTCCAGCGGTGGATATGGCCATGAAGCAAAGGCTTGACATGAGCTGCAAAAAATCTATGAAGGTCGGAACGTGGAATGTCAGAAGCATGCAGAGTGGGAAGATGGACATCATTCAAAAAGAGATGGGAAGGATGGATATAGCGATACTGGGATTATGTGAGACCAGATGGAAGGGAAAAGGACACTTCAGATGGAACGGTTTTAAGATAGTAATGTCGGGGCAGGAGGAGAGGGGGAGGAATGGAGTTGCAATCATGTGCGATAGGAAGAGCGCTGATGCGATAATGGGGTATAATACAGTAAGTGACAGAGTACTGAGTGTAAGATTTAGGGGAGGAAGGATCAATACGACAATCATACAGGTTTATGCCCCTACAGCGATGGCGGCAGAGGAGGAACAAGAAGCTTTCTACTTAGACCTGCAAGGGACAATTGACACAACACCGAGGGGAGACATACTGGTGATTATGGGTGACTTCAACGCGAAAGTTGGTGAGGACAGAAATGGATGGGAAGAAGTAGTGGGTAAGTACGGACTGGGTGTACGAAACGAGGCGGGGGAGAGAATGCTGGAGTTCTGCGATTCCAATGAACTACGAATAATGAACACATGGTTCGAACAACCGAAAAGAAGACTTTATACATGGACGACGCCGGATGGAAAACACAGGAATCAGATCGACTACGTGTTGGTGAACAAAAGATGGAAGAGCACGATAAAAGATGTAAGAACAAGACCGGGGGCGGATTGCGGAACAGACCACGAGATAATAGTGGCTACATTACAGCTAAAGTTGAAGAAGTTGAAGAGAGGCAAAAGACTGACCAGTTTTGATTGCAAAGGCATAACACCAGAATACAGGGTGGAGATAATGAATAGGTTTGAGATCTTAGAGAGAGACGATTCAACGGAAGAGGAGGATGCAAACAAGTTATGGACAAAGATGAAAACTGCGATTCAGGAGACGGCGGAGAAACATGTACCAAAGAAAACGTCAAGGAAAATTACACCATGGCTATCCAAAGAGGCCATAGAGGTGGCAATGGAAAGGAGAGTAGCAAAAAAGGAAGGGAACAGGGATAGGGTAAAAATATTGAATAAGGCCTTCCAAAAGAAGGCAAGGGAGGATAAGGAAAACCATCTCAAGGAAATGTGCAAGGAGATGGAGGAAGAAGGGAAGAAAGGAAGAACTAAAGAACTGTTCGCAAAGATAAAGGAAATAACAAAGACAGCAGGCCCTAGAATGGGATCACTCAAGACAAAGGATGGGAAGATAATAGGAGACGAGGAGGAGATGAAGGCAAGGTGGAGAGAGTATACGGAAGAGCTGTACATGGAGGACGAACGTGTCGTGAAGGAAAACATCAAAATAGAGGAAGTTGAAAACGAACCAGAGATATTGGAGGCAGAGGTGGAGTGGGCGATAAAACAGTTAAAGGACAACAAAGCGCCAGGACATGATGGAATACCTATAGAACTGGTAAAAGCGGGAGATGAGGCAGTGGTGAGGACTATTACAAAGCTATGCAATCAAATCTGGAGAACTGGGGAGTGGCCGGAGGACTGGAAAAGGTCAGTGTTCATACCAATATTCAAGAAAGGAGACGCGAGAGAGTGTGGAAATTATCGAACGATAGCGATGATATCGCACACGAGCAAAATACTACTCAAAATAATCCACAAAAGAATGGAGAAGACAATTGAAAGAGAATTACCAGCCAACCAAGCGGGATTCAGGAAGGCGCGAGGAACGCGTGATCACATCGCCAATATAAGGTGGATTATGGAGAGACAGAGGGAGTACGGGCAAGAGGTGCATATGTGTTTTATAGACTACAGCAAGGCGTTTGATTGCATAGACCATACACTACTGTGGAGGACACTAATCGAGATGGGAATTCCGAAGCATCTGGTTAAACTACTGAAAGGCCTTTACGTGGATCAAGAGGCGGTTATAAGAACTGAATATGGAGACACAGAGAAATTTAAAATAAGGAAAGGAGTGAGGCAGGGGTGCATTTTGTCCCCTTTCCTGTTCAATCTGTATGCCGAGAGAATTATGAGGAGGGCTGGATTGGAGGAGGCAACAGAGGGGGTAAGGATAGCGGGGAAAATACTGAATAATTTGAGGTACGCTGATGATACGACATTATTGGCGGGGAAGAAAGACGACCTGGCCGAGTTAATAAGAAGAGTCAGGATGGAAAGCGAAAAGGCGGGACTATACTTCAATGTAAAGAAAACAAAAGTTATGACAACTGCAACATGGGAAAACTTTGAGGTGGATGGAGAAACGATAGAGGTAGTATCGAGCTTCACATTCCTGGGATCTATGTTAGAGAAGGAGGGAAGATGTGATATGGAAATAAGGCGGAGGGTAACAATGGGGAAAACGGCAATGAACGGTCTGGGAAATATTTGGAAAGATAAATATGTGAGCAGGGAAACAAAGAAAAGACTGGTAAGAGCACTGATCTTCCCGGTCGTCCTATATGGATGCGAAACATGGACAAAGACACTGGATATGGAAAAGAAAATCAACGCGTGCGAGATGTGGATTTGGAGAAAAATGTTAAGGATTTCATGGACGGAGAAGAGAACTAACGAATCGGTGCGTGAGGAGCTCGGAATAGAGAGAGATGAGACACTACAGCAAACAGCGACTTGGAGGAAATTGAGCTACTTCGGCCATGTGATGAGATCTAACGGTTTGGAGAAGGAGCTGATGACGGCATGCGGTGAGGGAAGGAGGAGACGCGGAAGACCAAGGAAGAGATGGTTGGATGAGGTACAGGAAAAGTCTGGCATGAACTTGGAGGAGCTGAGAGAGGAAACAAGAGAGAGGGGACACTGGAGAGGATACATCAAGAATATCGCCAGAGCTCCAAGAGCTGACGGCACCAGGTGACCAGGTGACCAGGTATGTACCTTGAAAGACCGCTGAGTACAGGTCGTCTGCTTTAGTGAATGCTATAATTATAAGACTCAATTCAAAACCTTGTACACGGAAGGCAATGTCACTGTATTATGTCAATACAAGTAAAAACTGTTCACAAAATTATTCGAGTCGGGGCAAATAAAGTGGGTGCGTCGGGTTACCGGAAACAACATTATTTTTTGGCCATAGTAAATAAACGTCTACCGATATTACACTATATATATTTATCCTGTCTGTGTCCGACTTCTCAGATTTAAATACATTTCTTATAAAAATATGAATGCACAAAGGCTGCGAGAGATGAGTGTAACATCATAAAAAAACTGATAAATATGAAGCATTTACCAATTGGATAGCAATCATCAGAACCGTCTTGAGGGTGAACTTTCGATCACAGAGGTCAAACAGATCCTCAAGGGAAGACCCCAGAAGCTCAAGAACAAGGGCATTGTACTTGCCACATGGACCAAAGTAGTAGACAAGAGGAACACCCTCTGAAGCAAAAAAGAAGAAAACAAAAACATTTGGCAAACAATTGAGGTGGTCTTTAGCAAAATTAGTTAAATATTCGTTTTATTCGTTAACCACTGAAAGAAATGTTGTTCAGTGGTTTCATTTCTTAAAATGCAACTCCAAACATTTAACTTAACAAAACAATATTCGAATTCATTACAAACGCAATTTGATACAAAAGAAATGCAATTGCTACATGCCTGGAACAGTCTTCCAGCACCTAACCAAGAAATCAAAACTCAAACTACTTTTTAAAAACAGTTACAACTGCACCTGCCTTTGAGCTCTTTGCATTCACTCTGCCAGTGGCTTGTCAATACAAGAATGAATGAATGAATGAATGAATGAAAGCATCACAGAAGTAGCTTGCTACTGACAATGCTGCAGAAATTGTGTCAATTAAGACACTTAAAAAACAATAAATTATTCACTCAAATTTCAGCAACCTAGCCACTGTAAATAGCTAACCGAAACACAGAATAATACTAGCAATGAGCTAGCTTCAAAAATGGAAGAAATATTTAAATTCTGCAAAGGAGTACATTTGAACATCCTGCCGATGAAAAAACATATCAAGAACAGAAAAGAAGGATAAAAAAATCTAAACACAAAACTTCAATCAAATAATGGAAGAAAGACAAAAAATAGAGAAGGAAAGAGGAAATTCTCGAAATAACGACGTACCGTGTTGACCCAAGTGTTTGTAGAAGCGATATTCGAGATGAAGCTGTGGTGCTCGGGACTTCATCGGCTCCTGATAACAGACCAAAAAAGACAATTTCACAACAATCAGTCTCACACATGCAGTTTTGGGTCAGCTATATGCTGATGATGTACAAGCCTACAGGCATTGCCTATTGTCTAGCGCCATAACAGTGGTCACACTACTTGCGAGAGCTTTGTTGCTCCACTAGTACCCAAGACCACCGCCTCCTCCGTTCTGCACAGAAGGGATTGCATGAACTGCTATGATGCAGCATAGAGCCTTTTCTGTCATCCGCCCAGTTGTCTGGAATGGGTTTCCACAGGAGCTACATCTGCTTCCTGGGGCTATCACCGAAGCATTTTTTATTAAACTCAAAACAGTGCATTTCTGCTGTGCTAGAGTCGGGAGCACTTCTGAGTAGTCCCCTTGAAGAAGCGCTATATAAATTCTTGAATGAATGAATGAGAGTTTAAAATGATTCATATAGTGCCGGTAAAATTCATATAACATTCAAGTCCTGAGATCAAGGGATCCAAAAGCGTTAATGTCTCAACTTCAAATACATCTACACTAGCTGGGGTACACAACATTGCCCGAATTTATTTTGTTTTTTGCCCCACCCCACCCCGGGTCAGGATAGGTTGGTCCTGGTGGCCCTCTGTCTAGCTCGAAGGTTTGAGGTGAGCAGATGAGAAACTGTGGTCGTAACAGGCGTTGCCAGGGAAATTTCCATTTTTCATCCTCACACCCGACCTCAAGAGTCAGGAGTTTGAGTCAGGGTGGGTGTATGGTTCTAGTTGCCCTCTGTCTAGATGCAAGGTTTCAGGTGTATAGTTGCGAAAGTGTGGCAAAGGTGTGGAAATGGGCGGTTTTTGTTAGTGACAATTGGGTTTCTTGCCCCACCCTGCTTCCTGGGGTGGGGGGAGGGAATTACCACTTGCCTCCCAGGAAATTTGACACCTATTTATTAGCCATCACTTTTTCGTTTTTAACTATTTATATTTTTGCGCTAAAGCACAAATGAAACACAAAGCGAAACGGAGATATTTACATGTAGAAACCTTTATGAAAAAAATTCACATTCTTAATATCACACCTTGCATCTGTCAAGCTCATGCTAAAAACCGTGGCCATTGTGCTTTATGCCCACCTCCAAAAATATCTGCAGCACCCATGCATAAACACAAAAATCATATATATATAACATATACATATATATATATTATTATACATATATATATATAACTTACCAGTTTTATAGCAACATGTTCGTTGTTGTAAAGATTCTTACCTGAACATAAGCATACAAATCAATTATTAATAAACGATAAGCAGATTCTTTAGTAGGCCACCAATCCCTACATTCTATAAGCAGAGTCAAACTGTTTCAGAGATCTTTTACATAAAGCATTTAAATATTTAATGAAAGCCAGCCATATTTATTAGCCCTGCAATTACCGAGTTACTCAAAGGAACAACACACATGCAAATGCACGCAAACAAATAAAAAAATTTTAAAAAACAGGCACGCACATATTTATGAATTGTTGAACTGTAGGGATGCAGAAATAAACAATGATATTACACAACAACTAATACTGTATAAGTTCCATGTTCAATATTACATCCTCATTACATCCTCTACAATCTGCGGCAAACTCCCATATCAATACTTCAATCGTTGGCTAAACAGTGTTCCATCAAAATACTCTAGAATCCAAAAGATTTAAACTTTGCCAATCTATCCCAATGATGCTTTATTGCCATTTACACGTAGCGTTCGAATAACATTTTCAACATACCCAGCCTGAGTTCACCGAAGTTTCCGCTTCCAATCTTCCGACCAACTCGGAAGTTTGGCCCGACCATCATCATGCTTGTGCCGCTTGCACTCGCCTGGCTCGAAACGTAACTCGTGCAGTCACCACTTGCCTGTGCCGAGGCTCTTTTGCCGCTAGCATCCTGGGCTTTGGATTTGTCCACATTTACAACAGTTGTCATGGCAATGACACAGAGCTGATCACGCGCAACACGACCAACCGGCTCGCAAAAACGCTGTCAATTCCGACTCCAAAATCTAATTTCAAGATCAGCAAATAGATGACCCGACAAGAATTGAACTCATAGTTGACCTAAAACATCAAATAGTATAACTAAAGAGATGTACTGGTCAATAACTATGAACATTCAAGGAGAAGCATTGAGCAAGAAGAACAATCATGGGGGGACAATAACCAGATATGACAGTGAAAAATTACACAAAGTAGAAATGCTAGCTGTAGGAAATATGGAGAACCAGAGCAACAATAAGGGAAACAAAACCAAAAATATACATATAAAGGCATCCCATTTTTCTACGCAGATCATTTTACTGGACGATGCAAGAATTCTCACAGTAGAAATAAGTTGGTTGCAGGGAACAAAACAAGTTACTACCATCATCATCATCATCATCATCATCATCATCATCATCATCATCATCATCATCATCATCATCATCATCATCATCATCATCATCATCATCATCATCATCATCAATCATCATCATCATCATCATCATCATCATCATCATCATCATCATCATCATCACCTCCACCGCACCACCACCATCGCCACCATCATCGTCGTCGCCGCCGCCGTCGTCGTCGTCGTCATCATCATCATCATCATCATCATCAGCATCATCATCATGTCTTCATTATAGCATCTCTTCAATGTAATCTACGCAGAAGCGCTCCCGGTCCATCCATGGGTAAAAGGTAGTCATTGAGTCAAACGGAACATAGCAGTGTGACCTCTAGGCGCCAGGCACAGCACGACAGCGAGCCCATTCCAGGTTCTGGACCAACCATCGAGAAGTAGTGCCACTGCATTATAGTAATCCGTGACTGAGAAACAAAGCATTCAGCTTAATCAGCTGATCACGAGCAGATCGCTGGTGGTGGGACAGCAGAAACAATACAGGCAATCAGCTGCAGATATGGAAGCCAGTGGAGCACATTCTGCATAAACTCCATGACTTGAACAAACTCGTTGGACAAACTCAGGTATGTGAGCAATAAGATGTGCGCATACAACACGGTCAAGATACCCAAGACCGCCAGGAGCCCAACATAGAGGGAGCTACAGTAGTCAAGACGAGAGACCAACAAGGAGAGTGGGCAAGAGTGGCAGCAGCAGTAGGGTCAGAGGTCGAGATAAGCCAGGCAAGGAAGTTGTCAGAAAGGCTGAATGAGGCAGAAAGCCGCTTCAGGAGAAAATTAAGTTCCAGCATCAAATGCAACACTTACATACCGGTAAATATCAAACAGTGCTAAGATGGTAACTTGGGACTTGTCAATGGCTTCATAAATGTCTTAAACAAGGCGAACAAGTATGGTCTCCGTAGTGACCTTTCCAAACACCTGACTAGAACGTTGGCAGGTTTGTTGCAGCTCTAGAATGAAGTACGTTCGCTGCAGGGTTTCAAGAATTAAGTAAATTATAACTGTTGATGTAAGACAGTTATTATGTATCCAAACAAACCCGCGACACAAATTCATTCAGCAAAGACTCAGATGGCTTGGGCATGCAAAGAGAATGCCAACTGACTGAATTCCACACAAGGCACTGCATGTAAGGTTTGAAGAGAAGAGAAACAAAGACAAGCTAAGACTGTGCTGCGTAGGAAACAAATGTATATGCAACATCACTAAACTAACACTGAGAAGAGCACTGGACACAAAAAAAGAGCGAGTAGCCTACAATGGAGTCACTTTACTCGTACCCATCACCGTCAAATGGATGACATCGGAAACTGATGATCATGATAGCTAATATAATGGGAAGTATGAATTTAATTATTTGCATATTATTATTATCATTTGTCCACATTATTAAAACTTAAATGCTAAATTTATCTAATAATTTCACCATAGAACCTTGAAACGATATCAAATACTACATTATAACAATAATAATAAACTAAAAATCGATCTTAAATCACTTCAAGAAACAGTCAAGCGATTAGTAGCCTATTTTAACTGTACCACAACCGTTCTAGAATAATCAGCATACCACTTCTTCAGTAATTCCGCTCCGCAGCAGAACACTGGCGCAACATAAACGCAGAAACGAAGAACTGCAGCATCGTCAACTCCGAATTCTTACGCTACATACGCCTTCCTAGAAATGCGACGACGCAACACAATTTCCGGTCTTCTGAAAGACGACGTAAACGAAACGGACTTTTTGCAATATTTAATAGGGGCAGATCTCCGTGATCTTCGCTCTGGAAACGTCCGACATGATTAGAAGAGAAGAACGCCATCGCTAGCGGCCGAGGCCATCTTCTCCTCCTGCTCTCAGGCTCTCTGGGATGCTTCTGCCATCTGCCGCCGCGGCTTAGCACTAAACCTCAGATGACATATTATGATGAGTATACGCAGATCGTCTAATGACGTTCTTAGATTCCAACTAAACGCCGTTTTCTCAGTATTAAACCTACGCAAATTCACAGGTAAACTAAAGATTGCAGTGAATAAGTTCACCTTACCTTGTGCCGTCAGTTCGAGGAACTCTAGCTACCGTCATGACCAGCCTTCTATACTCAGCTCTGTTCTGTGTCACATCCCTCAATTGTCCAAGATTCAAGTGAATAAGTTACTAAGTCTTATTACTCGATCGGCCGATTAGCCTGTGGTATGCTTAGTATTCCTGCAAGTGTTCCCATAAGCATGGGTTCTAGCATATTAGGGCAAAACGGAGCGCTTAGGCCTACACCCCCCCCCCACGATTCATTCAAATGAGGGAGTATCATCAGGAAGGCATTTTAATCGGATAAAGCGGTGAATGATGGATGGATCATGGACTGGAGCGGTCCTGGTCGCCCAGACCAATAAAGATCAACCAAACTGTGGAGGCACAGGCCTATAATTATATCATCTTGGCCAGTGTTACGGTCCCAGTCCCTCTGGCCCCTTCCCTTTGTGAATGAAGGTCCATGCAAGCCATGAGCAACAAGAGCATGCATTGCTTAGGATTGGCATGCCCGACAACGTATGCACTTGGACATGAACCCCAAGACCTGAGCTACCTCTGTGAATGCGATACCCGGACCAGTAACCCTTTTCAGTCCTGGCGTTTCTGCAGGGATATCACATTGATCAACCCTCTCATTTGTCGGTGAATCTATACTCATACGATTCGTTGTAGAGCCTTAGATTGCATTGTCAATTCATTCAATTCAATTTTCGTTTAATGCAGACTTCAGGCTGGCAGAACGCAGCCTGTTACTATTTAACTGTGTAACTATTTTTTTTATTCCGCAGCCCAAACACGACCATGCTCCATTTCTAGAGGTTTCTATTGCACTACTGAATGAAGGTATGATGCAGCAGTTATCCTTGTACTTGAGAAGCCAAAGTGTTTAAAACTAAAGATTGCAGTGAAGAAGTTACTAAGTCTTATACCCAATCCCTTGATGTATCAATGTAAGCTGGTAATTCCACTGGAAAGTTAGTGCAGTGCTGACAACCGTCTACCAGAAATGGACCATTTTAAGGTCATTGTAGGCCTTATAGACTCTTGCATTCGTGGTGTGCATAATTCAAGAACACACACCACGTGCCAAACAGTCTAATAAAATGGCTCAGGATTTGCACTTTATATCCAGTGCCTCGAATAGTGATGTAGCTTTTCCGGAAAAGTATTTTGCCGGAAAGTTTCCGCCTCACAACACTAGCCTCGAACGCTGTTCTTTGGGCCGGAACTTCAGCACCTGTGGAATGAATTTTTACCATGACAGAATTTTTATGAAACCCACAAGGCGTCTTGGTCAGAGCATTCTGAGCGAATTGTGCTTTATAAAATGGTGCAGACATTTGAAATTAGTAAATTACGCTTCAACAGGACTATTATAAACAGAAATGTTGAAATCTCTGCTGTCTCCTTTTAGAATTGTTTCATTTCAATCAAATAAAAGAATCATGTTTTTCTTAAAACAGCAGGTCATCTGACTTGACTATTTTTGTAGTAAGAAATAGAAGTCTAGGTATGATTACAGTTCTTTTAAGTCTCAGTTTTAATTTTGAGGTTTAAAGTATTGACCTTAAGGTTTAAAGTCTTCGTCTTGAGGCTTAAAGCCTTGGTGTGAGACCTAAGGTCTGGGTCGTGAGATCTCTGGTCTTCACAGCAGGACTGCATACATGAAGATTGCCACCAAGCACAACAAATTTCAGAAATTTAGGCCAAGGTGTCAATAAACCATTACTGGAGTTGATATAATTATCATAATAACTAGGGTAGCAGCAGAAAAATAACTGATATAACCGCAAAATTACCTTAAAATAAAAACACAGATTAATCACAGTGAGAGTAAACGGAGGTAAAATTAATACGAATATCACGGTATATTTTATTTAGATCATTCAACACAATAGAAATCATGTCTAAACAACAGTGTATAAAGTTAATGGCATGTCTTGCAGCAGCATAGTGTTACCTCGAAACCGTCAGAACATCTTTCACTGTGATTAATATATTGCAAATATTGTATTGTGTCAATAAATTTATAGTACAAAGACTGCACAGTATGCCATGTTCTATGCATAAAATGCTCAGAAAGAAAAAAGCCTGGTTTGATCAAACGTGGTTCGAAGGCCATTCTTGACCCTCATCAAACGAGAAAATGACCTTTCTGCCGAGCAATTTGTTACCATCCGGCTAGAAAATATTTCAACATTTGAGAAGACCAGCAAACATTATCTACCCACAATGTATCTTTTCTGACAGCATAGAATAAAGTCCTTTCTCTGGTACTCAAATATAAACTGGGTCTTGCACCAAAATATGTGATCTCATTCGTTCTCCTCTTTCTGCACCTTCTCATCGACCTCTCCATTCTCTGGGCAGGGCTGACTTGTTTGTTCCACGGGCTAGGACCACTATTGCTCAAACTCGATCCGGAATTCTTTTCCCTCCACTCTGCGTGGGACTCTACTTTCAGGATCACTATCTGCATTGCTCTTCTTAAGACCTGTTTTTTCTCTAGAGTTGTGGCATTGGGAGCGCTACTGAATGGCCTCGGCTGGGAGCGGCACTGTAAAAATTACTAATCACATTACATTACATTTTGTCCTTCAAAATTGAGACCTCTGGCAATGCAAGGCCTTAAGACCTAAGCCATAGAGCTTGGTTTGCTTATGCATAAATTCAATGCTGGACTCAACTATAGTCTGTTGATCATATACTTGCTATTGCTTACAACGTTTGATAAATTAACTGTTGGCTATAACTTGTAATTACCGTTCACTGTAAAAGTTAACGGTTTCCGCACAGAAATAAAATCATACGTACACAAAGAACACGATGCGTAAAACAGTAATCGATGTAATTGTCGTGAAATGCACATAAACCTTACAATGACACAAGCACTGCAATTCAACAGCCCAATCAACTATGACCATACTGCAGTTTAGAAATATATAAAATACATTTTAGACGAAAAATGAAATGGAAAATTATGCCAAAAATGAAGATCAAAATAACAAACAACTGATACGACAATGCCACGGACTATTCCAAATTTTGCCTTCGAAATAAAATTATTTTCTGGTTTCACAGTAGCTGCAGATGAATTAAAAAAACCAGTATTCAGAATAATACAAACTATTATACAACCTATATGGTTATTCAGCACAACAGCTTTAACGACAAGCTGCATTAGTTCCTAGTCCCTCCAGTAGTCTCATGAACAAAGCGTTAAAATTTGTTGTCTTTCGATGCACGGTGTAATATATATTGTGGGGCACGGTGGTGTAGTGGGCATGTTCATTGCCTTGCAGCCGGAGGGTTGCAGGTTCGAATCCACCTCAAGTCGCCGCGTAGGGACCTTAAGCAAGTCCTTCGCTAGCAATTGCTCAGCGCTTCGGCATGAAACTCCGATGCAGTGTCCGCTCTGTAGTCGGAAGTGCCTTTGAGTAGGAAGCTCGAAGGGGCGCAATAACAAGTGCACATGTATACAAGCAATATTCTACTGTTAATAACAATAAATTCGTGTTTATCCCGACTGGTATGGAAAATAATTATATAGACCCAACAACACTGAGAAAGTGAATGTGTCTCAAATCGAGCGATCTCGTGACACTTATGATGACGTATCCTTCGAAAGACCCTTAAATTCCTTTTCCATCTCTGTCCAATGCCACAGTTCCATTCTTCTCTAAGATTTTTCACCTGTAGACAAGGTCTGATTTTTACACGGATAAATTTCCACCCTTAACATCATTTTCCACGTCTAAGTATCGTTTCTGACTCGGACAAAACTGACGGTACAATAAAAGTAGAAAAAAAAGAAAAAACGTAATTCATCTTACATGTCTTGGTAATCTTTCTAGACATCTCCTTGTATTTTTCTTGCACAAAATATTGCCACTTGTCTACACAATCCGCGGGTGAGTGAAAGCACTTCTGAGAGGTACGCAAGAGACGCTATCACACAATGTCCAGATATATGCATACATAAAGGACAATCAATAGATGTTGACTAAATTTATCCCAACCTAAAAGAATCATCCTGCTATTTGTAAGCCTTCGTATTTATCTGGTCAAGATCAGTCTCACAAGAAGAATGCAGAAAAGTAGACAGATAATAAGCAAAATTCCGTAAAAGCTGATTCACAAGAAACATTTATAGTAAGAACGAAAATTGTACGGCACGCATAGGTGTAACTTTGTATTGTGACGGTGGTATCCGAATGCCAACAATTTCATATGTGGTGGTGGCAGTCACGAGTCTCACGACCAGTGTTCGATTGGCCCTGTGTTGAAATGACAGCATTATTTTGGTTTGAAGCAAGTCCAAACAACGGCAGTGTATTCTTGTACTTAACTGACAGATGCCTTTGTGATAGCTTACTTATTATTGCTTTATGTGGCATAAATTGGCAACATCATCTACATGTATGTTGTTGCAGTTGAAATTGGATTAGGAATGGTAACCACCATTTTGGGGGGACAAAGTCATGCCTTGACTGCCTGGTAAAACTTGGACAAGTATTAGAGAACACTAAGTAACAACTGTCCTTTCATCACTCTAATCAAATCCCCTCCTTTGGTGGAGGGAGGGGCTTTCCCTGGGATTTGATTAGATTAAACATTGGGTGATGGCAAGTAACCTTTACACAGAAATTATCAAAAAACCTTCAAACACAGTACACCTGTTGACAATACACAGAACTTTGATCTGTGGCAAAAGAACTAAAAAAGGTCAGTTTTCAACGAGAACACCATAATCATTTGGTGTCATCTGGTATTCTCACCCACGTGAGTTGATCGTCGCAACACTGGTTTCTGTTGGCTTCAAGTAGAGCTGAAGATTGCAAACTCGATGTAGCGTACAGGCAAAGAACGGTAAAAATAAGCGAAGGCCGAAGATATTCTAGGACTACACGTATGCATACTGCGTACATAAGCAAAAAAAGACAAAGATTGCACCAAAGACTTGTTATAATATAATTCCAGAACATGCATAAAAAAATTTACTCACGGAGAATACGCCGACTCTGTTAGTATCTCATCATAAGGTGGTTCTCGAAATGGTTCATAGAGACAGCATAATTCATACGCATAATTCATACATGTAATGCAACAAGTTTCTGGTGTATATCGTATGTATATAAACAGAACAGCATGCAATTCCATGCATATTGACACATATAATATAAAGCCTTGAAATACATAACATACACTGTGGTTCAATGAAAAGAGTAAGCCAAACTGCTTTACAGATATCTCTGATGCCTGACGATTATTCATACTACAAAATTTTCCCAATATTTAGAGAATTGAACCAACAATATGATTCCAACATATCATGTCAAAAATCTGAATGTATCGAAAAATATGAATCATTCAACTTTATTTGTTGAAATTTAAGTTTTCAGCAAGTCTGTTCCGTTGCGGTTTCACCGCTTGGTCATTCCCATTTGGTCTTCAGTGATCCTGGAGTAAAAATTAACGGAGTCTATTATCGCAACGTTCTGCTTTCACAACATTTTCTACCTGTTATCGGAAATATATAACCCCAGATGGCTATTTCTTCATCAACAGAACAGTGCCAGCCCACAGAGTCAGGAAAACCATCGAAATGCTAACAAGAGACTTCACTTCTCCCACATTATGGCCACCGAACAGTCGAGCTTTAAATCCCATTGCCTAAAAGATCTTTATTTGAATAATCAACTAATACTACATAGAGTTTCTTCACAAAAATATTAAAGACTGTTTTCATGTTTGAAGTATTTTGTTACAAAACCCAAAAGAAAATTGTGCATAAACTGAAATTTTGGCAGATGAAGTTGAAAGATTCATATCTTTCTCTCCGTTCAAATTTATAACATAATATGCTGGAATCCCATTCTTGATTCAATTGTGTAAATATCGGGAAAATTTTAGAATGATTAATTATCAGCCATTGGAGATATATGAAAAACAGTTTGGTGTACTTTTTATTGAACCACGGTGCATATTTATATATGTATGCATATACACAATTTTACATAAACATATATATGTAAAAAACTTGTATGAAGTCCACATTCATTTCGCTTTAACTGTTTGTGTTTTACATGGTGTAAAGAACTGAGTCACTCTCTACCAGGATTGAGACAGGTTATTTCTTCACATATGCAGTGGCGTAGCCAGGAATTTATGAAGGGGTGTTGGGGTTTTATGGCCTGGCCGTGTACCCTTCCTGACGCCAACCCAACAGTATCACGTACAGTAATTAAAAAGGGAATAAAGTAACAAATGGAATAAAGTAAGAAAAACAATTGTTACTACAAGCAATTGTCTTGTTTTTTCGTATTTAAGTGGATAAATAACCTTTAAAAACAACTTGTTTCCTAGGCCAATGGGGTGGTTTTAACCCCCCGAAACCCCCTTGGCTACGCCACTACACATAAGAATGATGTGGGTATATGCTGAAGCCAACGTATAATTAACATGTGCAACACATAAATTCGGTTGTTCATTTCTTGCTCCATGCATGTCGCACATAATCAGAAAATATCAAGCGATATGCAAATGAGAAAATCATATACGACGCTATTGTGGTCAGACATAAACCCAACATTAAGTTGACCCGGCGTTTGACCCAAAAACAGAGGTCGTTGAACTCGATGGCACAAAAAGGGGGGTCGTCAGGAGGGAGAGTTACCCGGATACAGATGAATACAGCGAGGAGAAGAGGGCTTTGTACATAAGCGATATCTGTATCAAAAATTGGCACACAGTTATTTCAGTACAGCCTGTGCAATAAACACAAACTTCAGTCAGCCAGCAATATGGAATTCACTCACTTACCCACAGACATACACCAACATACACGTGCACACACATGCACACAAGTGCTTTGTTGACATCCTTTTATGGACAACTACAAAGGATAGATACATCAGGATGAAAAACAGTATAATTGTCATTTATTGTTCCAAAAATGATGAGCATAATAGTGTCATCCTATGTTGGAATGCCTTCTGTCTCTCAGAAACTCTAACGTCAAAATTTGACAATGAAGTGGAAAATAAAATGTGCAACGCTAGTCCATGCAAAAAAAATTAATTCAGTGATCACTTCAACACTGCGACATAGTGTCAGTACTAGTGTAATCATAATTAATGTTATCATTGGTGTTATTAAATCAGTGATCAGTGTAACACTGCTACATAATGTAGTTACCAGGTAAGTCCAGATTGGTAATAACCATTCAACACATTGTTATGAGACCAAAAGGATGATTTTACCCACAAAACACGTATCGGCAGAACGACTGCAAACAAATATAAAAGTGCTATACTCACAAATCATATTAAAATCGCCAATGTGTAGTACGATACCCCAGTCTGAAAGCTTTACAATTAAGAAATTGTATATACTGTAATATTATATCACAATGACTTCCTTAGAAAGTCAAAATTCTCCACTCTGAAGGCTGTCAACCACGAAGCATAAAAAGCCACTAGGAAATGACAATTAGTTAAACCACAACTTGCACTTTCCAGCATTTCAATATCAATAGAACTGGCATCTATCTGTCATGCTATAATAATACATCATGAAAGAACTGAATTGTCCAACGGGTGTGCTAAATTTCTGCAGAAACAGGCCTGAAGTCAACAATCATGGCTGATGACGACTAGAGTTGATTCAGTGCCGATTAATTAACTTCACACCAGCAATTTACGTAAACAGAATATACCCTCGCGTCAAACAGGCAAAAAGCAATCAGATGCAATTTACAGCCAGCAACGAAACACACAAATTAATGTCATATGACAGATAATCAACAATAATTTCAGCACTCAAATGTTACGTAACATCGATAAGAACAGCTTCAAGAATATGGACAACAAAAAGCTTTAAAATTTCACACATCTTCACCGGTCATAGCTACGCCATATAAACTGAGCAACTCAACGAACGTTCTACGGTCTTTCTACAGTACTTCGAAAGAAAAAAACAAAAAAACACGCACCACATAACCACCAATCTACAACCAAATACGAAACACCAGCAAACGTAGCGACTGCCTTTATACAGTGTATACGTCACTTCATATAATATAACTTCGCAACTACAACCCTGCATGATAGAAAATGCTAAAATGCTTGCACACCCGAACAAGATGCCACCCTGAGTAATGTGGTTCGAACGAGACCGTGCAGAAGAAATATTCCGACCTCATAAACTCGATATGCAACAAAGGCACAAAGAAATTTCTAAAGCTAGAAATCGCCAAAATATATCAAATCATCTCATGTTGAACTCGAGGATATAACTTGAGGATCGTATAAAAAATTTGCATACGAGAAATCATTCAATTTACACAACAGAGCCTTATTATATTAAGATTTAACCCGTGATTTTCCTGAAGTATTTGTGCAGAAACACGTAAATCAACGATTTTTGCAAACACACAATTTTACTGTTTACGATAAAAGAGCAGTTTTATCAAAGTAATCAGCACAGCCACATAGTTCAATGCAATATTAAACCAATTTCCAAGCTTGTACAGGTCTTGGACTCAGATCGAATTTTCTCGCATAGACACTTAAATGCAACATTGTAAAATATTGCTCTTAAACTTAATTTATAAACTGAAGGCACTATTTTAAAAAGAAAAGTGTTTAACCTGGAAGTTCATTATAATACAGCTGCAAATGCACTACATTTCATTGTCGGCTAGCTTTTCATTATAAACTGCATAATTTCATCCATCAACACTGGAAGTATGTCTTGGCTTGAAACAAGACACAACTCCACTACAGAATCAGAACATAAGCGGCCAAAGAGAAGCGTTGAATTCCATCCGACAGTAGCGGCTAAATGACCAGAAACAACTAAACATACAGATTTTACAGATAAACATTCGGCAAGCCACATATATTTATCATAATGTCACCCATGTTGTGACAAGATGTTGATCATTAAAGGATACTATAAGACAGCAAAACCAAGCACAGACTCTATAGTGTAACGGTGTAACCACATGAGTCAAACTAGTTATGAACCATTCAGAAAGTGATTCAAAAGCCAATTATAAATAATAACAAAATTTGTTGCAGACGATTTATATAACTGTTTCTGGGTTGTCACATTCGTATAACCTTTGACACAAGTCGTGCACAGGCTTACGAAAAACGTTAAGAAATACACAACGAGACAGCACTTCAAAATAACTAAACTGATCATCTAAGAATAACGTACATCAATGCTCCGCGTGCGACTTGTGAGAACGACATGAACAAATGCCTTTCAGAACAGTCTCCAGTTCGTCGTACGTGTGTTCATGCCATCCAGACATCAAGAAGTGATCATTTAAGTACAGCAACCGTGGCGCCCCCTGAGCAAGTATAGTGTACATACACGGCATCTCGACCTCCTCGGTGTCTAGAAGCGGCAGCTGCAAGTTCAACGGCCGGCGACTCACTCGGAACACCTCCAGGTTTGGAACGGACATCTCGGCAAGGTACACGCCGCGACACGACGAAATGTCCAAGTACTCGAGAGACGCAGAGTGCAGTCGGTATAAATAGAAGCCTCCGTAGCTCTCCGTCCAGATCTCTAGCGTCAGGCGACGCAGATTCTTAGCCGCACAAAACAGCTGGTAAAATGCGTCTGGCTTAACGTGGGCGTAGTTGAAGTACCGAGTGAGCGTGAGCACCCGCAGCTCGTGCAGTCGCTCAAACGCTCGCTGAGATCGTTCGGACCAATCGAATGGGAGTCTGAGGCTAACCACGTTTGGGGCGCATGCAGTGAACAGATCGAAGAATTTAATGAAATGTCTCTGGCGATGCCGACGACGAAACGTGAGTTCCTTGTAATCGCTGTGCGACCAAGTAACGCTCGTGCTCGGCAGGACAAACGGTTTCTTCAGCGGGGTCTCCGTCCAATTCAAGTCCGCCACGCTGAGCTCTTTGCAGCGACACATGCGAATCAATTCCTGAAGTAACTCGCCCCAACCATCGCCCGAATCGCCAACATCAAGCGCAAGCCTAACCGATTTAATCGACGGCTTGACACGCAGAAGAAATTGCAGAAATTTTGTTACGCGGCGACGGTAGGCATCGTAGCAGAGCAGCGTGCATTCACGGTGCAGGCGAGACACGGAGCAGCTGAATCCGAAGGTCGTTAGGTCGATGTGCTCCCAGAGACTTGCGCTCATCATCAAACGATACCATTCCGAGCACACCATTGTTGCTCGTCCACGGTCCTGAGCCGTAAGATAAGAGAACACCTTAAGCTTACAGTCGACTGGAAGAATCGCAAACTGGAAGTGTTCCGCTTCGATGAATCCATTCCTTGCAAAATCGGACACTTCACTGGCGTATACACTGCTGAAGTTATCGATACAGTTGACCGAATAGTTTCGATTGCGCTCTGCAATCCGGACCGACTTCAGAACCAGACTGTTGAACTTGAGTTCGGGGCGAGCTTCAACTGGTTCGCTTGAGCTTGGACATCGCAGGTCAATTGAAAGCGAGAGTGATCGGAGTCGACGTAACCTTGGTGCGTTCATCTCACTAATAAAGAAACAAAACAGCAGCAAGCATCATAAACACTTGTCCTGAAAGCAGTTCTGTCATTAACAGTACTATAACATAACATGTTTTATTCGGCAACCAACATATTTATACAGACCTTCTGCAACTACGTTAAATTTTTTCCTTGAGATTTCTCGGTGTACACGGGAGACCCAAAGAAGTCGAAGGTCCGGCAAGCCATGGTCACCACAAACAATTTGGTTGAGAAAAATACATCATGGACAACTATGTTATGTGAGAAACTAGAAGACAAATTTTAACTATTACATACACAAATAGAAAATTTAGAACAGATTTTAACTCAAAAACAAACAAACAAAAGCATATAAATAAAACAACTTTGCAACCATGAGCAGCTCTAGTCATTGTGCATTAAACGATCATGAATGTCAAGTACATAGGAACAGAATGACTTCATGGTACCTTTCGCCCGCTCTGCAATACTCCAGCTCTCGAGCCATCCTTCTCTGTGGTTGGTCCAACAACCTGGAACGGGTTTTGACTAACTATGTTACACCTCCAGAACTGTTCTCAGTTTCACAGACTGTTGAAGACTGCTTTTTCACTTGGCCTGGGCCGGGAGCGCCTCTGAGTAGAGATCTTGAAGGGGTGCTATATAAATAGTGATTGATCGAGAATGCGTAGCAAATAAGAACTAAATATGATATAAAATGTTAGATGTACATACAGTGACATGTTTAAAAAAAAAATTATGTCTGGGACAAATATAGAAGGGACCCGAAGCTGCAACTTCTCAGTCAATCAGAGATTATATTTTCCGATGCCTCACATGTGTGGTATACGACACAAACCAGTCAATCGTGATCAACAGGAATTTCGAACACAGTTGCATCGCTTCGACGTTTTTTCATCGTCATCCGTATAATCGCCCAAAATTTCGTCTAAGTTTATATCACTCCAATCACGAAATTCTTCCTTCGAACAAATTTTATTTAGTTCGCAGGTTCTCTTTATCGTCAATTCAATTCATTTTTCGCTACGACAGTCATCAACAAAACAACTGGAATGGCCAATTGACACCTACTCTGCAAAGTCCCGAATACAGCCACAATCACAATCTAGGTCAATGACCCAATTATCAGTGGTTTCATATATCCCTTCGATATTAAGTTCCAGCTTAGGTACAGCACAGTAAAAATATTACAAATTGTAGTTTATCAAAAAAAACTCTCAGCACTGGCTCAGGAGTTTGAAGGATTCTTGAAATGTCAAGTGTCGAAGACAGACTTCAGCTCCACACTGAACAAACCACAGGGTGCCATCTACTGACCAATACAAGCTGACCATAATTAATTTCAATGTAACAAAGTAACTCACAACACAGATGCTGGGCTTTACAGCTGGAGAATTGTATTCAGTTTTACAGTAAGTATAACAAAACTGAAATTGGACGACAGTCTATTACTTTGTTCCTAATCGTCACCAACAGTATGGAAGGCTGATCGTTTGCTAGACTTGGAACGCAGTCCTGGGCCTCTCTGTACAGTGTACAGGTGCATCATAAATCGAACAATTCGTCAGCGCAAAAAGGCTACTTACATCCTGATACACTTACAGCAGAAACTTTAGCTCAAGAGGCTGATACGGTGCTTTTCAAAGCTGTTCTGGGAAACGAACTTCATGTCCTCCGTAACCTTTTTCCACTACAACGTGATCCATTATATAACTTTAGGGAAAGGGCTCACAATTTCATCCTCCCCAATAAAGACTCGTTAAACTTTATCCCAAGAATGTTATTCAAAAACATGTACTAACTATTTTGACCATAAGCTTTAAGCAGCCATATACTGTTAATGTAAACCTACAGCGTTCTGTCTGTTGTTTATTGAATAAAACGAATATACATAAAACGCTTTCGGCACAAGAAATTCTAATGCCGGTATTTCAGACCCGGTTGCATTTCAAGTTACAAATTACGTTGTCACGCCGCCCTTCTAGCAGATATTTTCTCACCATTAAATTTTAATTGAATCTCCAATACAATGAAACTTCAACTTACATACTTATTCGTATAAGGCGCGCGCACGCGGGTTAAGTGTCCGCCCTACGCAGTACGCGATCTTACTAACACATTCAAGAAGATCGCATAGTGGTTACCGAATTTAACATTAGTGAGTCAAATCGCACTATCTATTATCATGCTTTAGTTGTGTTTTAAGTCGTAGACTAAAATTAAAACGTTTTCGTACTCAACCAGCTGAAATACTCCTCCCTCGGACGGCATATTCGCTCACTCTAACATGTCATGGAGACACATATTTCACAAGATTCAACACTCTATGACGTACGTTTTTCTGTATTATTTAACTAAGGAAGTAAGTAAGTAAAAGTATAGAATAGATTAAAGTTTCGTTGCTCATCCGAGAAAAAGCGGACCAGAGTAATAACTTATAACTTACAGTATACAGACATACGTGTAGTAGTTTGATTTAACTTGAACAAGGCCTTACTTGAAAGTGCAGTATCAAGTGCTCCATATGAGTAACAACCTTTTTTCTACCCGATGCTTTCATGTTCGCTCTACCATTTAATTATGCCGGGGATTCGCTAGTTGGATGAGCGAGAACAGCTAAACTCAGATTAAATTTAGAAATTTATATAAACAAAAATTTTGCCGTCCACTCCAGGGCACTCCTTTACATTCGAATAGATGTAGACCTACGTGCGTCAATGTTGACTGCGCTAGCTCTATTTTCCACTATGTTTGGTACCCCTTGTCCCTTGATAATGTCCTCCATGAGTTTTCTCCCTCCAGTTCACAAATAATTCTAGGGCCACTTTAACTTTACGATCATGTCCGTCCTCACAGCCATCAGATTCCACGATCCTAGCTCGATCCTCACTAGAAAGGGATTCATTACTACGGTTCATTAACATGTGTCATAACTTTACTCGTGAATCGTGATTAATATTGCCATACATTATTATTACATCTGTTGTGTCATGTTACACTTTATCTCGATGTACCATTGAGCATTTGCTAATAGTGAGATAAAGGACATAGGCCAACAAAAACCGACCTGCTGTTTCAGTTGTGAATGGAAAAACTAAAAAATGTTTTAACCAACAGCATGGTATGTTTATTATAGGTCTAATATTCACCAATTTACATCCAGCTATATATTCTATGTATGTATCAACTGCCTATACTGACTAGGACACTAAGGCCACTCTTTTATTAGAGATTAGTCCAACAATACTGCTAATGGCATTGCATTACTCTGTTTACTCCTATACTGTAGTCTTGTAGAATAAAGCGCAGCCAATATATATTGCAGACTGCCATATTAATATCTGGCCCTATAGGAAATGACTGATTTGGCTTAAAATCAATGCATGCCATATTATGCATTATGCAGCACTTTCAGTAGTTGCTGCTAGAAGCCTGAACTTGATGAAAGCCAATAGCTGACTAGTAGAAAGAAGAGTATCCTATCCTAATCGTAGAAATACACGTACAGTACATGCAAGACTAGGTGCTAAACATGTGAAAGAATTACGCCCAACATGCCAAGTCATGTACAAATAATAAATAACTATTAGGCCTCTAACTAATACAACATGGTTACGAATGTCACAGAATGTCATCTGATGTAATCTCGAAGCTCCTGTAGAACCTTTGTTATGATGTGTAAGACGCGAGTCTATGATTACAGAGCCATGAGAGTTGGCAAAATCAGATAATGCCGATCTCCAGAATAGACTAACATATCACATTAAACATGTAGGCCTAGCGCTTGTGAAAAATTATTCACTTCTCAGAATTTCTAATGTAGGCCAACTCTTTAGTCTTGTGAAACATCAACTGACAAAGCACAACAATTTTATTTGTACACTTTAAATAATAACTGGTATTGTCATCATCAATGTCAGAATTATCACATAATGATCACTATCTGGATGTTATACAGAAATGCAGAAATCAACTCAAGGGTTCATCCCATGGATGCTAAAACGTTGATTACCTCTTCATGAAAATGCGAATTAACAGAAGTCATGTTTTCAAAGGTCCTCAATGAATCGTACTAAGTGTAAATCAAGATAATCAGACAAGAACTGAAGAAGATTTGTATAAAATATTTGAAGTAGTAGGATCAGAATTCAGGCTAATGAAAAAGGTAGATTACCTATAACTCATCTGACTTACAAGATTTTGCATGACTCTTAGGAAAACTCTTACTCTTGCAGATCAAACAACCCAGACTTCTACATATTGACACTTCAGATTAAAAGACCCAGACTACATGTTGACACTTCAGATTAAAAGACAGACTTCTACATACTGAGTTACTGACACTTCAGATTAAAATACCCAGACTTCTACATACTGACACTTCAGATTAAAAGACCCAGACTTCTATATTATGGTTATATAAGTTCTGCAAGTATACATCAAGAAATAAAGGGATTTACCAGAGCCACTCATTTTCTAAATTCTTAAGCCCTTGAGCAGTTATTGTCTTCCATAGTCCTACTGGAGACACACATCATGCATAGGCAAGGGAGTGGATTATTTCTTTAGGATTGAATGTGCCACTTCAAGTTGCATTGGTAACAGAGTGCAAGAACACTGGCAAAATTTTACCCAAAAGAAATAAGCAGCTTAACCTCAATTCTAATGTTAACAAGAAGATAGTGGAACTAGCTAGACAGGTACTTGCCTACTCTGGTAAAAAAACAAAGTGGAGGGGTAGTGTATTAGCCACGCAGCATCATTAAGATATAATTTTGAGGGTGTGATAACTTTGGCAATCCTAAATTTACAGAATCACACGGAAATCAGTTTTTAGAGACAAATGCGCAAATCATTATATGAAATCAGAAGAGCAAAGAACTCTTAAGTATCAACAATCTAAAGCATGATGTAAAGTAAAAGCAACAGGAACTAGCACCGTGAGATTATTTTGATAATTAAAGGCAAAGGTTCGATAATGGATGGGATCCAAGTTGAAAGGAGTTTGCTTTCAAGAGACCAGGCTGAAGAGCCTGAAGTAGAAGAGCAAATCATATCAGACCATCTCTGTAGGCTAGTTAATCACAGCACTGAACTCAGACTGTGCAGTGCTTCTCTGAGGTACTTAAAAGGCACTATACCAAGTATCTTTATCACGCATGCATACAATTATAAAGCAAGAGAAAAACAAAGTAAGCAACATTTCCATAGAGATTTTAGTTTTTACCTAAATGCAAAGAGTTACACCTACTTATAGAAAACCAAAGCAAATATCAAGTCCAATGATAAAATGTTATACAGAATGTACCATTGAAAAGTGCAGGCATGTACAGTAAAGGCTACTTACATGCGAGTGTATACAACATCACCTATACTTTGCATCAGGCACAACATAGAACTCATTATATAACTAAATGAGGTGAAACTACAGCTGCAGGAACTCGTTTGATTTTGAATTCACAGTGTTCACAAAATTCTAATAAACACCCTTGTAAAAACGCAGTAAGGCCGTAGCCTTGATCTCGGCTGCAGACGTTTAAACCAGGATTACCTGTAACACAGCTCTGGAATAAAACTCAATTCCAAGTACAAGCACAAGTTACAGACACTGGTCCTGAGACTGCACGCAGACTATTGTAATTACATTTACAATAATCTTTGTTCTTTGTCATTGTAAAAGCATGCAACTACAGCACAGATGTGAACGTGGTCAATCCGTAACAGTACAGCAGCCTACACTTGTGCACTGCATAACTGAAGAATTTTTTTCCACAACTGTGCATATTACAAGTGGATAGAGATAAAGGACATGCTGAAACATTGGAAAACGATTAAAAAAAAGAGGGTTGGAAAGCACGATGTCATAATCATAATCTCAAAACTTCTAAAGCGCTACTTACAAGCCAAGCACGGACACCAGCTTATTCATGAGTGCTGTGCTGAGTCAAAGGGGTTGTCCGTAAGATTAATCCAAAGGAGGTCTGGGTCCAGTTGTCTTACGATCAGAGAGGGCAGAGCAGCTACTAAGGTGGGTATCGTCTGGGTCACGAATTGGAAGATGGAAGATCAGACGAGACAGGGTAAGAGTTCTTGAAGAGGTGTGACTTCAATTTTGAATGAAAAGTCTGAAGTGTGATGGGTAGAGAAGCCTGAGAGGGGTGATGGTGTTTGATTAGCAATGATGGTGGAGCAACTGAAAATGAGCGGTATTCAGGAGGCAGATCATTCCCAAGGCCTGGTGCTGTGTCATTCAGGTTTCAATTTTCTCGACAGAAATACATATTCATTACCACAATTATCTTGCAATTACAAAGCAATTCAGGGAACACTGAAGCAGTTATCTGGAGAAAAAATGTTCAACATGGGATAGCTAATAGAGAGCTCTGACCACTGTTCACTCATGTAACAGTGGAGCCAACAGACATTAAGAGCCTATTTCTCACAAACGCATGCATACATCACAACTTAAGCACCTATACAAAACACTATAAAATTTACAAAATCATAAAATCACCATCATGCCATGATAACAATTCACACAATCGCGTTTGTAACAGCCTTTCAGCAATTTTAGCCTATTTCACGAGATCTTTCTTAAGAAGCTTGCTCGCATGAGTAGATGATGAAACACAGGAAGGCCAGCTTAACTGTGCAGTCTGTGCATTTGAATTGGCAGAATATCTTAACACTTTATTAAGTCACTCAGTTAGAACTGTAACCACGCTGCTGCGAGTTCAGCTCCGACTGAATGAAGAAAAGATTTTCATTTACGGGAGACGCCTTCTACTCGTGACCAACAGACCCAAACTGTCAGGCTGCAGTTGGCATACCTTTCAAGGTGAAGTATTTATCAAACTCAGCAGTGTCTTGAAAAGCACTCACAAGACAGTGACAAATTACTAAGCACATACTTACTTAGATGTTCCAGCACTTTTGTCAGCTGCACTGCATTATTATTATAGACACCATTTCCAGGGCTCCACTGGAAAAATTTGAGGTGAGTACATGCTACAGTTGCCTATCATCTGCAGGTAATTTTTCCCGTGTAACTACACACAATAAATATTTGTGAAGCTAGTACACGCTGTATACCAACGTATAGCTTTGATTACAGGCTTTTACAGCCCTGACCATTTCTAATTTGGCCATCAATGGGGGCAGCCCGGTAGCGCAATGGATAACACGCTGGCGTAGAGTGAGAGAGGTAGCGAGTTCGAACCCCCATTGGGCAGACATGCTTTGTAGGATGCTATTAGCACCGTGTAATTGCAAAGCTGTCTGCTCTGTTAGTAGTTAAGTTTAATTAAGATTACTGCATAACTTGTAAATGTAAAGCGCAGTGCGTCTTGCATGCGCTACATTAAAGAAAAGATTATTATTATCATTATCAGTTATTAACATTTTAAGCTTTAGCTGCTTGTTTACTTTTCCTGAGGCTGTGAAAATACCTGGCAATGAATACGTGAAGACGTATGCAGTGCATAATTATAGCAAATACAGTTTTACGTTCACGGAGTTCTCACAATAGAGACATCTCAGAGTATTTTAATTCTGCATCAGTTGCTACATATCTAATCATACAATACAGTTATAGCACACAGCTGGACTGCAACTAAAAATAACCGGTTTGATCCAGCTACATGAATTTGCACACTAAAACTGCCCTTCCTGTATCCCAACCAAGTGACATGCTCATCAGATCTCACTCCCCTCCTAGACTTGGGCTGCAGAATTTAGGCACCTGTCTGGTATTATCTTCCTTATAGAGACTCCATTAATTGCCTTTAACATTGTGCTCATTGATTTGTATAATAGTTGTATAGTTTGACGTCGTTGATTGTGCCAAGATTTCTGCTCCAACTGCACCTGCCCGCCAACTCAGATGTGATGACCATACACCGACCGTACACTGACTGTCGATGGGAAGATGAGACGGCGAGGGAGAGGGCTGGCCAACCGCTTTCATACACTGAGGCTGAGAAAATGAAGTCGCTAACACTTCATACCCATGGCTGCCTCAGCGCTAGCATAAGCGGTGTCTTCTTCTTCTTCTTGATTGTATTCCTAATGTTAGTTCTAGACCATATCTCATCATTCATGATCCGCAGCAGCTAAGTTTGCAATAAAAGGAAAGCCACGTAATCTCTCGCAATGCGTGATCTGATCAGTAATAAACTACCGAGTCTTCTACATCCACTGAAGTTGTACAGAAACAACATGTCGCAACAGCAGCTCTGCTTGTCTATGTCTGCATATGTGTCTTGCTTCCGACACCTGCCCCACCATTTCTAATGCCCTGATGACCGTCGTGCACTTCACTGACCTCGACCCGAAAGCCTTAAGTCAAGTCAGAAGATGCACAGTTCGGCAAAAGTGGCCTTCATCTCGGCGCTGATTGGCTTGTACTTCTTCTTTTCCGCACTACGCTCCTCTGTAAATGAACACACAGTACATATTACATTATTATTTTCATATATGCATTTACCACCTCCTGCCATCATTGTCTATGTGCACAATTAAGACATACAACAGTATTATACGCTAACTGTCAGTATTATTGTCAACCATATCAACTGATGTTTCTATCAATATCATCATCAAGTACACCAATACACACTTTAGAAAACACTGGAGCAAGGCATCATGGGTTTAAGGTGATGCTTGAAACACTTCACCTGTGTTTTCAGGTAGGCCTGAAATCATACATTTACCAACTTGTTTGGTTGAAGACTATCTATCTTTCTCTCTTCATCATTGTCTATGTTTCTATCAATATCATCATCAAATATTTCATTGTAAGCATCATTGTCATTAAGAACACTGGTAATAATAATCATCCATACACACAGCCCCAAGCATCTGGTCGACACAGAACCGTATTTTCGCCACGGCGTCTGATTTTTAATGTAAGAACCCATTAGAACCACACGTTTATCCAATTTCCACAATACACACTTTGGAAAACCCTGGAGTAAGGCATCATGGGTTCAAGGTGATGCCTGAGACACTTCACCTGTGTTTTCAGGTAGGCATGAAATCATACATTTACCAACTTGCTTGGTTGAAGACTGGCGTAGACTGGAACATACACCTCCTCCATACATGCATACATACATACATACCATAGGTGTCTAGTCCATGTTAAAAAGTGAAAAATATTGTAGCAGATAAATTGCGATCATGTTCATTCTGCTGAATTATGCTAATAATTATAATAAGATACTACATGTATAACATTAATAAAATCGTATATTATTCATATTTGAATACCAACATTACCCTGCAAATCTTTGAGTTGTTTTCCAAGACATAGGATGGCTTGCTCTGCTTCACGAGCTTGCTTATCGGCCTGTAAAGAAAAAATTACACAAAAACTTATTTAAAAAATGCAAAGTATTAATCGCAATTAAATCTGTAACAGCATAAACAGCAGTCAGCCCTGTTGCAGGAAACGTATAAAAAACTGTTATAAACATGAAACAATCTAACAATCTATCAATACTTAAAAGTTAAAACAATACTGTCTTGCATTTTCATAACTCACAAATATGAAGGTGACTGAATGATAAAAAATATTTTCTCTAAATTTACAGCGAAGTTTAATTGCATTTAATTCCTAGATGTATTTTTTGAGCATGTGAACAATCTGAACAATGATCACTAGCACTAGCAGTGCCATCTATTGAATAAACTATCAGTTATAAACACCTAAGACTACTAAGAGTGATTGATGTATTTAGCAACATTGTATTGAAAGAAAATTTCGGACTCATTTTAATTTAGTATGTATTTAATCATATTTTATTGGCGAAAAACACGTCGGAAAGTTTCTGGAAAAATACGTCGGAAAGTTTCCGAAACTTTCCGGAAAGATATGAAACCTTCCAGAGAAAGTTTCCTCCTCACAACACTATCTGAGAGTGTGACGAGTCTTCAAAATGCAGTGAACCATGTCAGTGACCACAAGAGTGAATGCATTTAATTCTCCGTCTTTCGTGAAGGATTTCACATATTGACTATTACTTGTGTTATACTTGTTCTGTATATTACGTCTCATTGTGGGAACAATAAATAATTTTGAATTTCGAATAATTTTGAATTTTTTAATCATCACTTGGAATAGTAAGATGCCTAATCCCACCCCCACCCCATTCAGTCTCTTCTTCACGGAACCAGCATTCCGGTTCACCACAACTTCCTTAATTTGTAAAATGCGATGGCAAGAAAATGAGTTGCTACATCAATTTGTGACACCAAAACACAGTTGCAGTCTACAGACAGCTTGATATCTATTAAAACATGAAGTCATTCTTCCAGTTAGTGTCTCAATATTTTTATACAAAGAATCAGATGACTTTGACTTTTCATACCTGTGCCTGCTGCTGGGATAACCTACGTATCAGCTCTTCAAACTACAAAAGATATACCCTTAATAAAATATATTTGCATAATAGAACAGGACCAAATGTTTCACCTGTCAACAAACTGACATACACGATAAACACATTGTTACAATACCCCTTCCCTCTCAACAAAGCAGTCTAATGAGTGGTCTGAAGAGCATGCTTGTCAGAATGTCAATTCCAACACACATGTAGGCTACTCATGGGCCACTTGAAAAATGAAGGTAGGCTGTTAGTTAGTATGCAGCAGTGTGACATGGCTTTTTACATGGTTTCAGATATTTATGTTAGCGCCTTCGCTCGTGTTCCAAGACTGCAGGTCAGCAGTCACTGTCTGGCAACAAAGCTAAGTTGCTTGTGGACATGTGCATCTGTCAGAGACTTTATATCTTGGTCCATTCACTGTCACCTTAAATGGCATGCTTGTCTGAATGTCATTCAAAATGACAAGCAGTGGTGAAGGCTCTCACCTGATCAATTCACTGAAGAATGAGCAGGGTCAAGGCCACATGAACGCCCAAAAGGTCACTATAGAAAAAGGTGTACACTGTACATTCACATTTAAGCAGCAGAGATTTGATTGCAGCATGTGGTGCGAAATAAACAGTAAGTTCTGTCATGCAGTGGCCACCCAATCTTGGGATTTGCCCATTGATGGCTCCAGAGTCAAACTCAACCGAAATGTCATGTATGCTAGGGATATGGGAGCTTTACATCACTTGACTGCATTACTAAAAACTTCAAAGCAACACCACTACATAGGCCTACTTACCTTCTAATCACTATTAACGTTTACTTTATTTTCTCAAACTTTGCTTGCAATACATTGTACTGATGCCTACATCAATCTCCCTTTCTCAGGATTATAGTTAAATATTTTGTTATCAGACAGTTTACTAACCTCAGACGTGTTGCGAGATTTTCGGGCATTTGAGATCACCATCTGCTCTTCTTCAAGTTCACAGATTTTCCTAAAAATCAAAGAGAACATCACTTAATAACCGATAAACACGATATAATATGTTCCCAAATGATTTCAAAACCATTCCAGTGAATCAAAAATGAAAGGTAAATAAATTCATTCATTTAAGATATTTATATAGCGCCACTTCAAGATTATCTACTTAGGAGCACTCCCAATCCAACCCCAACTACAGAGAACAGTCTTGAGGTTGGAACAGAACATGGCTAGGGCTTTACGCATTAGGCGCAGTTCCCCAGGGATTTTATTCCAGATTGCAAGGCCAGCAACAGAATGTGCACAGCACTGCATAATAGAAGTCCGTAACTTCGAAAAAAGAAGTTCAGCCTGCCTTGAAGAGTGGATAGAACCACGGGCAGTATAGGCTCAGTACTCTTCCACGTAAACACGAGACACAACTGCAAGGCCAAACCATGATAGACATCCGGTAATTGATCCACTGTGGGGAAAGGTTTGTTCCCATCTCCTCACAAGTACACTGAGCTTTCTCAATCCTCTGTCCATTCTACCAGAACAAACTGATACTCAGCACAGCTCCACTGTTCCACCACAGGTGGCTCAAGAAATAGTTCCAGTACATTTCAAGTTATTTTACTCATGTTTACACATATTCACAACAGCCTCTGTCCGACCTGAAAATAACCTATTTTCATGTCAACTGCAGTGAAGCAACACCGCTGGTACATTTAACTTAATGAGACTCAGGATTATTAAACTTGAAATCCGCAAATACAATACAATCAACACAATACAATATTATTGAGGATACATACATTTCTGCCACTTCCAGACTACACTGTACAATCTCCAGGTCGACTTCATTGACCAGACGCTTACCATACAAAGACCTCTGGAAAAGAACACAATCAGACAGAATATAGTGTCCACCTATGAGGAGCTTTCCCATTAAAGTAAAGCTGTATACATAATGTGCTGCAAACATTTGCAAACAGCACTTATTTCAATCAGTTAGATACTCATGCATGCAGCTGCTGCAGCATCTTTATGCCTAAAATAACTACGATGAGCACCTTGATCATGTAAGTGTGTCTGTATGTAACTATGTATGTATGCATGTATGTGTGTTTGTATGTATGTATTTATTGTATGTATGTATGTATATATGCATGCATATAATACATGCATGTATATATAAATATTGTATGTATGTATGTAAGTATGTATGTATGTATGTATGTATGTATGTATGTATGTATGTATGTATGTATGTATGTATGTATGTATGTATGTATGTATGTATGTATGTATGTATGTATGTATGAATGCATGTATGAGCAGTGCCTTTCAAGATTTCTACTCAGAGGCGCTCCCAACTATTGTGCGGACACCGTATCGAAATTTCATGCTGAAGTGCATGAGTCAGGGAAGGACTTGCTTAGGGTCCATTCGTGGCACCTGGAGGTGGATTCAAACCTGCAACCGTTCGGCTCCAAGGCACAGAACATACCCACTACACTAACACACCCACAATATGACATATGCAGTTATTTTATACACATGCACAAATTTGTGATTACAAAAAAATTTGTAACCCTTGCATGGCTGTTTTTGCAGAGCAACAAGTGCTCATGAATTAATTATGTCAGAATACAGCTATCAGAAATACATTTTCTAATGCAACTCTGCTAATACATACTGCTGCTGCCTAGTGTGGCCATATCACAGAATGACCTGCTCTGTGGGGCAATGTTACACAAGCTTATGGAAGCATCACTTTTAGCTCTATATCAGAACCTCATTGACTGTCTTTGTACGTCTTATCTGCTCTGAAAACCATCAAAACACTTGGCATCACTCTGAAGAATGACCTTACCGCTGCTGTTCTTCACACTTGATGTCATCCCAAATTTTAAAAAAACTTTGCACATCATGTTCCCACTAATACTTCATATGATGTGGAATTATTAAAGAATTTTTATATGACACCCTTCAAGGTAATCTATTCAGGATTCAACTGCAGTCTGCTCTCTTATTTGCTTCAGCCTCAATCACACGTGGGGCACAGTGGTGCGGTGGGTATGTTCAATTGTTCATTGCCTTGCACCCGGAGGGTTCCATGTTCGAATCCACCTCAAGCCACTTCGTCGGGACCATGGGCAAGTCCTTCACTTGTAATTGCTCAGTGTTTCGGCGTGAAACTCCGATTCAGTGTCCACACTATAGTCAGGAGCGCTTCAGAGTAGAAATCTTGAAGCAAGTGCACAAACAAACACCAACCCAGTCTTTGAAGGTATCTCAGGTCTTAACTGCAACAGGCTTCGAAGCATCCAAAGATCTGTGTCCCACTTGGTGCTGCATGCATCTTCTCATACAAACACCTCAGTCCAACTTGGTCACCTATGCAATATTCCTGTCGAATTCAGACTAAGATTTAACCTGTGGTCTGTATGAGGTATGGGACGAGGTGGTTAGGCGGTATGTTCTCGAACCTACCTCAAGCCGCCGCGTAGCGACCTTGGACAAGTTGCTCACCCATAATTGTCTCAGAGGAAGGCAATGGCAAACCACCTCTGTATCCTGCCAAGAAAACCATCATGGCGAGAGGCGAAAGTCGCTTGTCATGATGGTCGCTAGGGCTCTACGAGCCGAAAGCACTAACTAACTGTATGAAAAAATAGTGTCTTTACAATCCCTCGTACATACATTCAGCCACCAGTTTCTTGTTACATCCAGGCTTGCAGGTTTACTGTCTTGAAGAATTTGGGTATGGAGCCCCAATGGAGAACTGGCATAGATTCTTGTATGTTCCATTTCACTGCTCCAAGGAACGTAGCTAACAACCATTGTCTCGTGTTCTAAACTCTTTCTTCCCTCAACAATGCATCCAACCTCACTAATTCTCACAGCTCTCAAACATCTGGATAACTAAATTCTTCTTCATATGACAACTTCAGGACAACTGACCAGTGCTCGTGAATAAGCTTGTGCCCTGCACCTGGCTTTTGAGTGGTGCTCTAAAAATTTGGAGAATATGATGATGATTTATGATTTTGATGATTATACATGCCTCCTGTTCATCTGCATGACAATGATCAACGCAAACACCAAAATTATCCTAATAACAAAAATAATAATAATGATGATGATAATAATGATGATGATAATAATGATGATGATAATAATAATAATAAAATTCACACAGCTTTTGTTCTGTTTGTCTGTTTGCAATATTTGTTGAAACAATAAAATAATAATAATAATATTGATATTAATAAATACATGGGTGTATAATAATAATAATAATAATAATAATAATAATAATAATACAACACAAAAGTTCTGGTGTACAAGCAGTATAAGAGTAGCATTATTCAGGTTTTAAACAGTAAACATAGTAAGCAGTAAACATAGTAAACAGTGAACATAGCAAGCAGTATAAAACATAGTAAAACACATAGTAATATGGTAAACAGTGCAATATAGATAACAAACCCTCTTCAATATCACATCAGAGGCCACTCCCATCCTCTGCTGTTCTTTATCCAGTGGAAGAATTTGCCTTCTATCATCGGCACTCCCTCCTCGGCCGCTCTGGGCAGACGACTGCTGGCTGTACAAGTAAACAACCAGATAGAAACACAGAACATGAAAACTCGCAAGGTTATGTAAAGTAGATATTCGCTTACTGTGCTCAGTAATCGCCAACCATCTTAAGAAGCATGGTCCTATACTTGTGGATCACAAAAAAGGTCAGTAAACCTTCCATTCGGCAGATGGCGTTGGTAAGCTGAGCAATAGGACGTGATGGGCACCTTGCATGGCTGCCGAAAGTAGGCATTTTTTAAATTCGACTCCTTTAATAATTATCTGTGATCATACATTTATTACCGATTGCAATCATACTGTGTTGCGTCATTTTGAAACTCTTTTTCTTTAGGTCTGCTGCCTCCCGGCAGGTCCAGATGCCCAACGACGCCAATCTTCTCGGTGTTGTGTTTTTTCTTTGAGTTTTCCCATATCCATCCTCCATCATCCAGTCCAAGAACTTTTCCCTAGGTCTTCCTCTTCCCCTCCATTTTGCCCTCCACTATGTCCCTTTGCAAGGAGTCGCCTCTCAGTACATGTCCTATCCAGTTCTTCTGCCTTGTTCTAATTGCATTTTGAAACTAAACGAAGATTATTATAATTATCTGACATTCAACCCCTTTCAAAGTAAATGTTTCTCACTAGACGTGTGAATCAAAACTGGATTTATGTATTCTGCGTAACTCATTGGATTAATATTTTTATGTACTGGTACCATGGTGAAACGCCTTTAAGTCTTCCACACAGGCTGTTGTCAGCTGATAACAGGACAGATCGCCACAATCTCAACCTAACCGCAGCAAGTCTATGATACTATCTTGCAACTATAGAGATAATCATTATCACTGGCACGCACAGATCATTGCTTGTAAATGCTGATCATGTCCGACGGAGTGTCCGTAAGTGAATAGTTGCCTGGAACATCTGGTTAAATGAAGCAACTCAAAGGGCTGTCAGAGCGACTGGTGGATCACGTTACTGGCTATCTTACCCGAGGTATAATAACATTTTGACAACTGACTCAAGGGAGACAACACAGAATGCTGCTCAACATGACGTTGCAATACATTAGATCCTATAGTTTAAGTGATCCGTCACATCCTTTAATATTAAGTACTATGTCACAAAAAGGTAAGCAAAACTTAAACTGCTGGAACACAGGCAACAATGGGGTTCCAGAAGAGGTAACAATCCCACGAGACAGGATGTCACAGGAACCCCGTTTAAAACAATATAAAACATATATTATAACACAGAAATGGAACATCTATAAAATGCCATGGAATCAAAATCAGAATCCAAGTAATTTATGTTTGATTCAAAACATCTGTGGTAGAGGACATATGTGACTCATCTGACCAAGACCTGGCTTAAGTTGCATTCTGTACAATTTGAGTGTCATATATCTTCTAAAAGAATAGAGACTCTTGTTTAAAATGACACAAATCTTTTTGCTCTGCCATGTTTCTGTCCAAAGTTATGAGTAAAAATATGGTTCGACCGTCCAAATTACAATTCTGAGAGAAATGCATTTAAAGTTTCCTATAACTTTGGAATGCAAGATTCTTTAGCAACCATGTTCAGAATTCAATTAAATGTGTTTGCAACAAATAAACAGATTGCATAAAAGGCTAGAGAGAAGTCTGTGCTTTTCACTCATGCCTAATTTGTTATGCTAGCCATATGCCGAATATGAGAATTAATGGCGGGAAGTGGAACCAGGAACCCCGTTTAAAACAATATAAAACATATATTATAACACAGAAATGGAACATCTATAAAATGCCATGGAATCAAAATCAGAATCCAAGTAATTTATGTTTGATTCAAAACATCTGTGGTAGAGGACATATGTGACCCATCTGACCAAGACCTGGCTTAAGTTGCATTCTGTACAATTTGAGTGTCATATATCTTCTAAAAGAATAGAGACTCTTGTTTAAAATGACACAAATCTTTTTGCTCTGCCATGTTTCTGTCCAAAGTTATGAGTAAAAATATGGTTCGACCGTCCAAATTACAATTCTGAGAGAAATGCATTTAAAGTTTCCTATAACTTTGGAATGCAAGATTCTTTAGCAACCATGTTCAGAATTCAATTAAATGTGTTTGCAACAAATAAACAGATTGCATAAAAGGCTAGAGAGAAGTCTGTGCTTTTCACTCATGCCTAATTTGTTATGCTAGCCATATGCCGAATATGAGAATTAATGGCGGGAAGTGGAAAATGGCAGGAAAAGTCATTGAATTATTTAAAAAATAAAAACTGCAAAATCATCAAAGATATCATTATAAATAATAGATTGTGCAAAATTTTATTTTTAATGTGTATAAAACATATTTATTTATCATTTTCTGCCAAAATAAAAAAATCGAAAAAAAAGGAATTTTTTCACATTTTGGTCATTATCTCAGTAGCGTGAAGTGACATACGCCCGGTTTTGGTCAGATGGGTCACATATATATACTCGTTATATTAAATTTTTTATTATACCATGTAGCATTTTTACCTCTTTTTATGACATAGTATTTAAACATATATTTATTTATTTATTTCCTGAACCAACATAATACAATTATGGCAGTGAGCACAATATTTAAACATAATTTGGTTATCAAAGGGAGACCCAGAAGGGATGGACGATCCAGCTAAATAGGGCCACTCAGTGAGCATGTAAAATAAAAAACACAATAGCTCATGACAGCCAGTTCATACAATTACAGGAACACAATGATCATCAGGAAAAAAAACTTATTAATATACAACCGACAAATAGAAGTGCAGTGCAGCTAAATAAAAACAAAAAACTCTTAACTAGTGACATAACTAAAGGCTCGGTAGAACCACTGAGCAGAAACCCACACTATTTAATCTCGGCAAGTGTTTGAAGTAGATAAATAGGTGAAGCTTATGTTCAAATTTGGTTGGCATTGAAGATATGTAGGAAATGAGTCTCAAAAGTTAAACTGTTAAAGCAACAAAAACCCACACAGGTGTATTATACCCGTTAAAATATACACCTTTTAATTAACATGCATTTAAAAATACATATTCAATTGAATTAGTGCTTATTAGAGCCCAGTAAACATAACACAACTCAAACTTGGGTCGAATAAATTCATCCAAGATACAATCACATACCTATCTAGCAGCGGTCCGATCGCTTTCGAAGCTTCACTGAGCTGACTTGTGTAGGTTTTAAATGAATTCTCTGTGTGTTCGAAGCTCTCCCGTAGCACCTCTGCTCGCTTGGCCGCAGACACGATCTCGCCCTCCGACTAAAAACATTGCACCATTCGCACATGGCACGCTAACCAAGACCAGAGATATGAAGCAGATTTTGTTGTTGCTCTAGAGGTTTGGTCTCCGTAAACACCATTCTGGATTTCCATCCGATATTATATGCCACCGTGACCCATGGGTCACTACAGCGAATAAATCTCAATGCACAGGATGCTCAATCTCAATGCAGTTTTCTAAACACGTATGTAAGCATAAAAGCAGCACACCATGTACCTTGGGTACCATAAACTATTGTAGCTTTACAGAACCTCTCGGTAGTGCTGCATGAAAGATACATGATCATTTTTTTTACTATATTGCACTATGAAATTCGTTTATTGAATACGTTTATTGAGAAGAAAACACATGTATTTGTAGTACTTAGTAGTAGCAGCAGGAGCAGGAGCAGTAGCAGTAGCCATTTATTAACATATCCAATAATCCATCAACCAAATACAAAATAACAGCAATCAGTACAAACTCAATGACTTTCAACTGATTGGAGCACAAAAAAGGATCAATCCAGAATGTTCTCATAGACCCGCTGGGGCAGGATTGACCCTTCCTGCGTGCGTGTGTGTGTGTGTGTGTAATACATAGCTGTGTGTGTGCAAATGCGCATGCATGCGCATGTGCATGAGAGAAACAGACAGACAAACAGCAAAGTGAGACAGACAGAAGAAAGCCAGAGAAATGATTATTGGAAAACTTCCTCGGAAACTTTGCAATGTTGCCATGTGAATCAGAAGCCCAGCAGTTCTTGATAACAAGCAGAGCCGCAGAGATACTACGGTATAACAGAAGACTTTTTTTAGCTTTCCATGAACCTGTTCGCATCTGCCCTGCGTGAACTCTGCTTGTCTCTGTCTGATGGCAAACTTCCAGGACTCATAAATGCCAAGCAACGTACCGCCTGTATCTTAACATACAAAGCTTCTCAATGATCTGCCCGCTGCTTGCCTTAGAAATGACCAACGCTAAAGTTCAATTAGAATTCCAAGCTTGTGTGTTGGTGAATACCAATGACACTGCAAAAACGCAATCCCACTGACACACATAGAATCAGAACAATGTCCTCATTCATGACTGACTCATGACATGTTCACAGCATGATCTAATACGCTGTTAACATACACTGCATGAAACAAAAAACTACTTTATTATACAATCAACATCATGGTGTGTTATGTTTTAAAAGTTGTGGTCAAGGTAATTTTTGGCTGTAAATGTGAAATCAAGCCGGACTTAATGTTTCTGAAGGGGTTTAGCTTCATGTGTTGCATAGCAATGTATTGTATTGTATTTAAACATCAATAAAGTGCTCCTGACACCATTCAGAGGCACTCCAAGTGTGCAAGTTCAAAAGAGAAAATAGGTTTTGAGAAAAGCAAAGGAGGAGGAGGAGGAGGAGGAGGAGGAGGAGGAGGAGGAGGAGGAGGAGGAGTGACCAGCTTAATTTGAGTGAGTACCGTAGATGAAAATTTGATAGGGAAGTGGACGCTACGAGGATGCTGAAAGATGTCGGAGTAAGGATTCAGCTGGATATTTTGGGGCAGGATCCCATTGTGCCCTGAATGAAGATTAGAGAGAGGAGCATGGCCAATGCCATTATTCAGAGATGAATGTAGAATTTATGTGAAAGTGGCTATACATACAATGACTGCAAACTGCTGTCATATTCCAACTGAATAAAAAAATTATATTTATTAATAACGCCACCTGTTATAGCCATGCATATGGCACTTGATTTCGCTGCAACTATAATTTATTAGCATTAAACGACAATTTACCACAACAAACAAAATTTAATATACTTTAAGTTTTTAATATTCTCCTAGTGATTGAATTCAGTTACGTAGACCTGCATTCTTTAAAAATTTTTGTGCCCTTCTTGGAATCTACTTCCACTCTCTCTTCATTGCTCAAATTCACTCCCTACCTTCAAAATACGGCTCAAATATTCTTTATAAATTGTTGTACCCTTCATGGAATCTACTTCCACTCTCCCTCTCTTCTTTGCTCAAATTCAATCCCTACCTTCTCACTATTTCTCATTGGCTTTCAAGCACATGGACCTTTAACTGCATCTTCCTCTGGCGGCTGACTATCCGCGCCTCAGATTCACACTTTGGTGTGACCTTGCACGCATAAGAGATTTATGCAATAATAATAATAATAATAATAATAATAATAATAATAATAATAATAATACCCTATCACTATTTTGCAATTTCCTTAAATATAAATCAAATGGTAAAATGAAATCTAATGAACTAACCCTTCGAAGAGAGACGTCCTTGACATTCTTCAGCTCCGTCTGAATGATCGCCAGCTTCATCATCGTGTTTGTATTCAACATCTGGACGGCTGAGAAGATGTTCTCCGGATCGATGATTCGGCGATGGAAGCGCTCCGACTCCGCCCGGATCTGGTCCTCGAGCGACGGATCCTCGTCCTCCGCATCGGAAAAAAGCGGATCACTGCCGTAAATGACGCGCTCCAGGTCATCCAGAAAGCTGAGCTTCGACGGGTCAGATAGGAGACTGCCTTCCGGCTCGGGGCGCGTGACTTTCGCTTTTCCCGACGATTTGTTCTTGACATTCTTTCGGCAGGTGCATTTCAGTTCGCCCGATTCCACCGACTCCCTTCCATCCGCAGTCGTGTCCACTCCGCCGGAGACGATTCCCGTGTGATCGGATTCGACCTTCAGATGATTGTCCTTACCTTTCGTTTTCGACGACTTTGAATGAATGTCGCAGTGAATCCTCTTCGTCTTCTTGACCTTGGTGTCGCTCTTCACGGAATGCTCGCTTGCGCTCGACATGCTTGAACTCACGCTCGCGTTGTCGTCAAAGTCCTCGTCCACCGCCAGTCCTCCGACTTTCCGTGGCTTCTTTCTGCTCCCAGACTTCAGCTTCGACTTTGCGATTGCTCCCTCAGTCGCTGCCAGACGGTCGTCAAAGTTGTTGCTTTCTTCGACACCGTTCTGCACCTGAGAAAGCTCGGTCGTCACGATAATGCTACTGTTCATCTCCAATCCGAGGTCTGAGCCTCTTCTGCACTGCAATTTATAAAAAAAATACAAATCACCTAATGTCAGGTTAGTTGAAATCTTACATGATTATCACTCTTGCTCAGGGCAGGATCTGAAAAAATGCAGTTGTCCTGCAGTTGATTCTTTCAGACCAGTAGGCAGACAGGAGGTCCCTTTGGTTAAAGCAATGTAGCCCTACAATCAAACAGCACCCTGTGTCAATGGTGTCACTAGATGGGTGACACCAAAATGACTGCAAAACAAATTTTTCAGCAGAGTCTCAGCAGAAATTTATTATTCTTAAACAGCAATACCAGACAACAGAAACTTTTTACAAGTCCGGCTTACATGTACTGTATATGAATAACATCATTACAAAAATGATAGGGATTCTATATGGTCTGCTGTAAGTGGAATCTTATTTTCCTTTGGGTCTCACCATTTAGACCATTCTACAAAAATGTCTAAATTCTTTGCTTGCATGTATTATGGTGATCAATAAAAGTATTGATTAATTGATAGCTTGGTAAAGTAGAAGGCCCATACGGCGACACTAACCCTAGTAGAGGCGCTTTATAAATGTTTTATACAATACAATACAATACAATATATTGAGTAGTGATGCCACCGTTCTGGGTCAAAATCCATATCTACCTTTGACGGTAGTTCACTTTTAAAAGCAAAACCATTAGGCCTATCTCTGCCCAAACCTTTCATATCACCTTAGCTTTGTAAATATCTGTAGGATATCACAAACCACTGATGCAACAGACTTGCACCTGGATAAGCATTGCGTCACTTGGATGAAAATATCCGATAGAAATCATAGAACCGATAGGCTATACTTACCAAAACGAGCTGGCCAGTTAGTCGTCGTTAAGAAACTTTATAACTCGGTCGAATCAAATCCAAAAGTCCTTTCAAAGTCCAACTCCACGTCTAAATGGAACGCTGCCGCATCCAAGATCCACTTCGACTTACTTTCTGAAGCATTTGTCTTTTAGACTATTGTCCGCACTCGTCTATTTCGACAACAGATCGACGCAGTCATTGGCTTATTCCGAGGATGAAGACCGCCTCCACTCACAGAAACTTTAATGCAAGTTCCACCACAAAATATTCCTATCTTCCGAACTTCGCAGGCTGTAAATTGTCTCCAAAGTGAAATCCCGCAAACTGGAGGTTGTAAAGGACAACTTTTTGACGAATTTAAGAGAATAAATAAGTAAAAATCCAGAGATTTTAATTGCTAATATAAGGCACATCTACTGAAACGCTCCGGCGTAGAGCGCCTGTTGATCGGTGCAAATAGAAAATCGCACTTGGTCTGAACCGCCTTAGTATAACTAACGGTTTCCTTTAAAATTAATATTATTGCGCTGTCAACGAATCCTCATGAAGGCCTTATTATTATGTTTTAGGATTTTTAAACATCGGCATAAATTCTTTCATCTTCTATTCATATTGTATTAATTCGTACTAAACTCAGTGTGAATTTAGTCGTTTTCATGTGCGATGGGTGGGATGCAGCGGGCTGACGCATTTAGCGAAGGCCGTAGCAGCAGCGGAGGTTGGTGAATTATCCTTGCCTCAGTACCTGGTGGCTCAAGGGAGCTCCGCAGAGGCCCTAGCCCGGTCTTCGTAGGCCAACCGCGCATGGCACTGATGGAAAGCCGTTGTTCTGTTCGATGTAAAAAATACATATTAATATGGAAAGCTATGATCAACCTGAATTAGGTCAACTGCTAGGCCTATAGATTCGTGAAGTTCGGTAGCCACGAGTAGTTTTATTTCTGTAATTGATGTTAGTGCAGTCTTTGTCACTGTCAGTTACATTTCGATTATCCCGATTCTTACGTAGGCCTATAGCCTACACAAATTCACGTGATATTCCATCTTATAATTCTCGGTCTAAACACCACCCGCCTCAACAGTAGCGGCGCATGGGGGGCTGGGGGGCTAACCCCCCCTACAAGAGGCTCAGCCCCCCCCCTAAAAAGGGCCATCCGAATTTTTTACATTGAAATATCCACGATTTTCGGGTGACGACTAAAAAAAAGGTCGTCAGAAATTTTGGCGGCGAAAATGGGAAATTTTCGTCGCGAGGCTTCAGCCCCCGAAACTGAAATCCTGGCGCCGCCACTGTATGTGGTTATAATATTATTTACTATTTTAATAAGTGACATATAATTTTATATATATATATATACGTCGCCTACGGTCATATATAAAGCTGCCAATCTTCGCCATGTAGTCAACCAGCAGCTGGTTAACCACATGCCCAGAGACCACCACGTGGAGGTGTTGGCAAAGGTCTCCGTAGTCCGTTCATCTCAGGGCTGACGAGGCAGTGGAATTTCATCCTCAATTTCGTTGCATACATAGCCTGCCCACGGAAAATCCAATTTTAGAAATATTCTTAATTTCAGTAGACCAAAGTTACTTTTGCTTGGATGGGAATGCAAGACAAGCAGAAGAAATGAGAGTGCACGAAAATCAAGGCCCATCTGCAGGTATTAAAAGAGTGAAATGAAATAAGGGTATATGAAAGCGGATAAGAGAGCTGTTGACAGAGCGAGACAGAGACAAAGAAATTTAAGACTGAGAACAAAAGACCGGAAATTATCAATCTATTAAGAGCATTAATTGGATGAATGGAGAGAGAGAGAGAGAGAGAGAGAGAGAGAGAGAGAGAGAGAGAGAGAGGAGAGAGAGAGAGAGAGAGAGAGAGAGAGAGAGAGAGAGAGAGAGAGAGAGAGAGAGAGAGAGAGAGAGAGAGAGAGAGAGAGAGAGAGAGAGAGAGAGAGAGAGAGAGAGAGAGAGAGAGAGAGAGAGAGAGAGAGAGAGAGAGAGAGAGAGAGAGAGAGAGAGAGAGAGAGAGAGAGAGAGAGAGAGAGAGAGAGAGAGAGAGAGAGAGAGAGAGAGAGAGAGAGAGAGAGAGAGAGAGAGAGAGAGAGAGAGAGAGAGAGAGAGAGAGAGAGAGAGAGAGAGAGAGAGAGAGAGAGAGGCACACGTACAATATACAAGGATTGATTAACAGCGCGTGCGAAATGACTAAAACGCAGTTAGAATGTGAGCTTGTCGAGGCAGAGAAAGAGCATGTCAACGTGAAGCAAGAAAGATCATGTGAGCGTGAGAGACCCGGAGACAATGAACTAGAGAAGAGGAGTAGCTAGGCTACATAAAGCAGAGACAATAGAGTCTGCTTATTCGCGTAACAGGTATAGGCTATAGGTTAACTTAAACAAACATAACAAAATGGAAACTAACACTGCCAGAGACGCCTGAGATGAAGGGACTACCCAAATGCAAGGCTAAACCTCCAAGCAATACTATTCCTGCATAGGAAACGCGGTTCATTTGGTCACCACATTCCTCACAAAAGACAAAAGCAATTCAGTAATAGGGGCCTATTTAACATATAGTGTCCATATAACATATATATTTTAACACTAAATGTTATCAATATGTAAACTGTTATATATAAATATATATATATACGATATTACGATATATACGATATATAGGCCTACGATATTACGATATCACAATTCAAACCTCTGTATATGAAATTTTAATTACAAACAAATGTAAAAGACGTGAAAAATACAGTGGCGCAAAAGAAATCTCCAAATTTCACTAACTTATTCAAAATCAAAAATATAGTAGGGCCTACTAAAAATAAAGTTAAGTTCGAATAAATAAAAAATTGTGGCGCTACACACAATATGCCTCCTCAATCACATCTAAAACCTTAAAAGACAAATCACGGAAAACTATAGTACCGGGGACCGCATGACGACACTAAACCTAAATCCGAACCGCCAACTCGCGACGCCTAACCTAAACCCTAACTACCAACACGCGACGCCTAACCTAAACTCCAACTACCAACACGCGACGCCTAACCTAAACTCCAACTACCAACACGCGACGCCTAAACCTAACTACCAACACGCGACGCCTAACCTAAACCCTAACTACCAACACGCGACGCCTAACCTAAACCCTACCAACACGCGACGCCTAACCTAAACCCTAACTACCAACACGCGACGCCTAACCTAAACCCTAAATACCAACACGCGACGCCTAACCTAAACCCTAACTACCAACACGCGACGCCTAACCTAAACCCTAACTACCAACACGCGATGCCTAACCTAAACCCTAACTACCAACACGCGACGCCTAACCTAAACCCTAACTACCAACACGCGACGCCTAACCTAAACCCTAACTACCCACACGCGACGCCTAACCTAAACTCTAACTACCAACACGCGACGCCTAACCTAAACCCTAACTACCAACACGCGACGCCTAACCTAAACCCTAACTACCAACACGCGACGCCTAACCTAAACCCTAACTACCAACACGCGACGCCTAACCTAAACCCTAACTACCAACACGCGACGCCTAACCTAAACCCTAACTACCAACACGCGACGCCTAACCTAAACCCTAACTACCAACACGCGACGCCTAACCTAAACCCTAACTACCAACACGCGACGCCTAACCTAAACCCTAACCGCCAACACGCGACGCCTAACCTAAACCCTAACCGCCAACTCCCTACGCCTAACCTAAACCCTAACTACCAACACGCGACGCCTAACCTAAACCCTTATAACTACCAACACGCGACGCCTAACCTAAACCCTAACTACCAACACGCGACGCCTAACCTAAACCCTAACCGCCAACACGCGACGCCTAACCTAAACCCTAACCGCCAACTCCCTACGCCTAACCTAAACCCTAACTACCAACACGCGACGCCTAACCTAAACCCTTATAACTACCAACACGCGACGCCTAACCTAAACCCTAACTACCAACACGCGACGCCTAACCTAAACCCTAACCGCCAACACGCGACGCCTAACCTAAACCCTAACCGCCAACTCCCTACGCCTAACCCTAACCCTAACCGATACTCGATCACGACGCCAACCTGACCCTAACTGACACGTCGATCCTCGGTACAATAGTTATGCCCCCAAATTTCTTTTAAATTTCTAGTTAAGATCTGCAACTTTAAATTTTCGATACAAATTCAATGTTATGTATATTAGGCTATTATTTTGGTTGACCTGCTGATGTCGATGGACGAAACAAAATCGAAGGCAGATTTTCTGGAAAATTTCGGAAACTGTAGTCGGATGATCAAGACTTAGTAGTCTTGCTGTCCTCTTCGATGTCGATGTAGCCGCAGGCGCGTTTCAAATTTAGTTAATAGTTATTAATAACAAATTGAAATTAGTAAACGTTAATAATAATTTGAGCTGCGACTAACAATAATTAATTTTATTCATAAGATCGATCGAAATAATAGACCGATGACGTCGTTATTGCGTCATAATGTTTGTCATAATTTGAATTCGACTGTTTCCCTGTTGTCGTGTGTTGATTCAGAAAGTCAACGCCAGAATAATAATATAATAATATCTTTTCTTTAATTAAACGCCTGCAAGACGCACTGCGCTTTACATTTACAAGTTATGCAGTAATCTTAATTAAACTTAATTAAACTTAACTACTAACTAAGAGAAGGAAAACTCTGATTTCAAACCGGGGCAGATAGGGCTCGCTGAGTCTCGTCAGACAAACCTGTCTAGGAGAAGGAAAACTCTGATTTCAAACCGGGCCAGGCAGAGGTCGCTAAGTCACATCAGACACCTTGCCAATCAACCGGGCAGCAGCGGGAGATTTAACTATCGGAGGCGGAAGATTAGCGCGATTTGATCAACGGCTCCGACAGTGATCAGCCATGAAGCAGAGTAAGAGGAACAGCCCTGAAAACGGTTCGGCACTGCGGGATTAGACCTGGGAGTCGACCCCAATAAGTCGACCCCAGTCGACTTGGTCATCCCAAGTCGGGTCGGGTCGTTTCTGCTCACCGCAACTGACCCCAAGTCGAATTTTGTAGATAGAAGTCACTTGAAGTTGTTTTTACCTCAAGTCGACTTAAACCGACTTGAGACACAAACATAATTAAATTTGTCACTTCAAACCAATGATTGTGACAACATTTAAGCAGCTTTTGCTGCCTAACAAAACATTCTTCTGTTTACAAGAATGAATGAGGCCTTTGCTAAAGAGAGACTTAGGCTAGGCTACTGATTATTTTGCCGGTAGGCTATCGTGCATACTGCCGTCTGCCGGTCTATTCATAGATCTATAATTTGTAATGTTATGCTTAAACGTCACGCTTAGGCGTGCGCTTAATTAAAATGGTGAAACAAAATGCTATTAAAATACTTGCACGTGTGCATATCATGCAATCAGTGAGTTAATTTCTATAGTGGTCAGTGAATTCGGCGCAAAGAAAGCTGGATCTAGGCTACAAGGCCTATAATAAATCGGTAGTATGGCGCTACTTTGGAGCGTTGCATCTGGCTCGATCGAGTTGTCTGCAGACGAAAAAACTTGTAGGGCCAATTGGGCAATGAAAGTGAGTAGGCCTAGTAGCTGTAGTAGCATACTGTAGGATGATGCGCTTGCAATGCTATATGCTAAGTTGCGAAAATAATGATGTTAGTGGCCAAATCATTATGAAAACAGAATTACAAATTAGGCTTATCATAACACGCCATTCAGTGCAACCATGCGGTCCGCTATTTTATCTTAAACCTTGCGCTTCTTACAAATTTATTTAATATTAATATTAAAAAATAATAATAATGAGTGTAATCTGAATAATCACAGACAATGGACAAGCTAAAATTCATAGGCCTAATAATTTGCTGTCGCATTGTCTAGGTTAGGCTACTAGATCTAGTCTAGATGGCCCAAAGCATCACGAAACTATTCAAAGTGAAACACAAACAGCTTGAAATGGGCTTAATAACACTTTAACAAATTCAAACATCAAGTAAGTGTTGAGGCCTCATTACTCATTTGTAGGCCTAAATGAATTTAATGCTTGCAGGAAAATTAGATTGACTTCTTGCATTAGTAGCCGTACGTAGACCTAGGCTAATGGCTATAGTATACCATGTCAGAAGTCGACTTCAAGTCGGAAGTCAGTTGTTTTTCTGCCAAGTCGGGTCAAGTCGTTTTGACGCCGAGAAGTCGACTTCAAGTCGACCTCAAGTCACTTTAGGGTCAAGTGGGGTCAGATTAGCTGACCAAAGTCACTCCCAGGTCTATGCGGGATGGAAAGAAGTGGGGTCTCTACCATTCTATAGTCCCCATGAAAGCACATATGGACGAAGTTTCTAAAAGATTTATCTACTTGGAGACAGATCGTCCTTTGTGCCGCCAAAGTTCGGATGAACGAATAAGGCACCGACGACGACGACTAACTGAACAGACAGCTTTGTAATTACACGGCGCCGAGGTTTGTAATAATTACACGGCGCCGATGGCAGCCTACAAAGCAAATTCGCCCAACGGGGGCTCGAACTCGATCACTACCTCTCGCACTCTTGGCCAGCGTGTTAACCACTACTCTACCCCCATGCTTTATATCAAATTTAAAAATTGCTATATAAATGCTTTATATGGTGTAGGCCTACCCTCCAGTCCCGTTTATTAAGCTACTATTAAGAAGGCCCTGAAAGCGCAGCATAATTGCATTCAAACGTACAGCCTGCGTGTACCGTAGGCTACGTGCGTGTAGGCACTATACGTTCTTAGATCGAGGGCTGCGGTTAATTAACCTGTTTAGACTGTACGTGCGATAGGCCAATTATATTTGTTTACAAACAATAGGCCTACTAGCCTACAACTATGATTTTCTTCAGTTGCTAATTTCAAAATAGCATATTTTGAGAGGCATGAAATCACAATCTTTGTATAACAGCCCAGCAGGCCTGGCCCCTGAATTTAATTTTTGATGGGCCTAAGTTTACTCTCATCTGCTGAACTTGATTAATAAATAAATATGGTAATTAGGTCTGGAAGCATAATTATCGAAATCTCAAGCCACTCGTTACGACGCTATATAAAATTTAGTCATTTTAATGTGGAAAATCCAAAAATATTATTGCTAAGTAGGACTATAGGCTTAAGTTATTTATTAAGTCCTAGACCTCTCTTTTCAGCAATCCCTCTACTGAAATAATATTCATATTTATATATGAATAATGAATATTATAATATTATTATTTTTATATTC